>PVJD01002308.1:0-209775 GCA_004026545.1 Mormoops blainvillei
TCAGACTTCCATTCAGCTCAATTTCTGATAGTTCTGAGTGATGGTTGTTCTATACTTTAGTTGTAATTTTTATGTGGTTGTGGGAGGAGGCAAATCATCTCTGCCTATACTGCCATCTTGACTGCTAGTCTCCTGAGTCATTCTTGTTCGAGGATATATCTTATAAAAGACCCATCCTTCCCTCTATACTCTTCAATAATAAGATGTCTCTTACTTTAACATCTAGATATTTTTCTTCTATTCATTCATTCATCAACAACTATTATTGAATTCCTATTATTATGATCAAAAGTGTGCTAAGTTCTGGAGCTATAGCAGTAGTAAGAAAGCACAAAACTTATTCTCACTGAGTTTATAATCTAGTGATGATTTGTTCAAGAAGCCTTCCCTACCTCTGTAGGAATGAAAGTCAGTAGGAAAAAAATATCTAGGAAGGAAGGTACCGATAAAAATGAAAATTATTAGCAGATTTATTATATGCCAAATCTATAAAATATACAAAAATGTATCTTAGAGTTACATGACTTCCCATTTGTGATACATCTTTTTTAAAATTTTTATTTATTGATTTGAGAGGGAGAGAAAGGGGGCGGGAAGAGAGAGACAGAGACAGAGACAGAGACAGAGACATTGATTTGTTGTTCCACTTATTTATGCATTCATTAGTTGATCCTTGTATGTGCCCTGACTGGAGTTTTAACCTGCAAACTTGGCCAATCAGGATGACACTCTAACCAACTGAGCTACTGTGCCATGACTCCATTTGTGATATATTTTTAAAATATTAACATTTGTTTTAACTTCCAGACTACACGAAACTTAAAATAGCAATACATTTTAGTGGCAATGCAAAAATAGCTGGGATTGCCCTGGCTAGTGTGGTTCTGTTGGTTGGAGCGTCGTCCCATACATACCCCAAAAGGTTGCAGGTTTGAATCCTGGTCAGGGCACATACCTAGGTCACAGTTTCAATCCCCAGCTGGGTTACATACAGGAGGCAACCAATTGATATTCCTCTCTGACATCAATGTTTCTCTCTCTTTTCTCTTTCTCTTTCTCCCTTCCTCTTTCTCGAAAAGCAATGAAAAAAATGTTCTTGAGTGAGGATTTAAAAAAACGGCTGGGATAAAATAAGCTGGTAATCTCCAAAACAAAAAAAAATTAATCAGTACGCTTAATTTATTTTTTTAATACAAACACCAGCATTTGATTAAACCAGCATAACCCTTCTATATAAATATGATTTCAGATGACCATGGCCATGAATGTGTTCAGCTTTCCTGGCACTTGTAATAAACTTGGATATATTGTTTCATTTTAAGGTATTGATGATGAGCCTGTTTCTGTTTTTATTGTTCTATGTGATCCTGAAACTTTAATGTACAATAAATAAAGAATGGCATTCCTCTGTGTTTAACTCTGGTATATAATTTTCATTATTAGAGTAGCTGCACAAAATAATGCCTAAATAGCTTGAAATCGAAAGCCATTTTGCTCTAAGGCATACTGACTAGTTAATTTTGTGAAACGACCAGAAGTACAGTGTTGCTAAGGGAACCAGATGTTGTTCTCAATGTTTTCTATGTCTATAAGACCAAGAAAGACTATTCAGAGGAGATAGGACAGTACATCAGAAGGAGCACAGCTTGGAGCCTGAACCATCTGGGATTGAATCCTGTCCACCGATTACTTGCTTTGAAGGTGATCCTTACCAACACCTTGTCAATGGTTTATTGTGAAGGAGTACCATAAAATGTATAAAAGGCACTTAGTATTAGAAACTGGCACAAACAGATATTCAACAAATATGTTTCTTCTGCTTTCCTCTCTACCTTGTAACTGTTCACATGTTGAAAGACAGGTGGAGATAATCCTTTTAGGCTGAATGTAGTTTGTTATGTGACTTGACCAAAGAACAAAGAAATCTTCATTTGTGAGATAATTCCTTAGAATTTTAATTGATTAAATGTTTTACTTTATAAAAAATCTTGTTGTTATATGCTACTTGTAGTAAATCTTAATAATTTATTGATAGTTAATTTCTTCAAAAGAGCACTCAGTGATTTCAATATTTCATTCAAATCTTTCATTCTCAGTATTATTCCAGTAGACTTCCTAGATGTAGTGTACTATGCTAGTTTTTGAAGAGATTCCTTGAATTGTTATGCTTAGATAATGTCAATTAGGAGCCATCCAGAAGAAATTATAATTTACTTTTTTCTCATTAACTATAAGATATATATTACTAATCTTGTGCATTTTATTTTTGGTGCAATGAGATAAAATGAGAAAAGTTTCGAGAATACCATTTTGAAGCCTCTTTCCAAATTATATATTACTCATTATAAAGGTTTTAAATTTTGAGAATCCTTAGTGTAATCTGTGAAAACTTTATAAAGAGAAAATTTTACTTTTATTTATACCCATACACTGAGTTAGACAGTTATTCTGCATAATCATGTAAGTTCTGTCCCACCTGAGTCAAAACCCACCCGTGGCTTTCTATCTCCATCAAGATAAACACTGAAGCACTAAACATAGGCCACAAGACTTCATATAATGTGTAGAGCTCTCTCTGCCCCATGCCCCATACCCTGTATTGTCTCTCCTTTTGTTCACTCCTGCTCCAAGGTGTTTGCACCAGTTTACATACACCTGAAATGTTCTGCTAGATGTACACTTGGCACTCTTCACATCATGCAGGATCTTGCACAGGAATCAGTTTAAAATTGTATTCTGATATTTCTATATAAAAATCAGTTTAAAATCCTATTCTGGCATCTCTATATGAAAAGCATCCCCTCCTTCCATCTCTATCTTCTTTCTTTCTTTAGCACTTTTATTGTTAGCTGACATGTTATCATTATGCACCTGTTTATGCCCCTACTAGCATGAGTTCTGTGAGCACCATACACAGAAGAGCACGTAATAGGAGCTAAAAATATGGTGAATGAATGAATGAACACTGTACCTCAAGATAGTCTAAGTCATTAACTCAGCTGTCCCTAGAACTTATAAATTCAATGTTCCAGTTGCCCAGGGGACCCTGACAAGCGGGACAAAGAGTTAGTTTGCAAAGAAAGAGCCAGATAAATCCTAAGGACTGTTACATTGTTCACTGTTGTTCCATTACACTTTTTTCTTTAAAAAGCAAAACATTCTTTTCACATAGGAACCTGACTAGTTTTAGCTTGGTATTGCCAATTAGTTAATGAAGAAGCAGAAATATATGGGAAGAAGCCACAAGTTTGGGCACGATTTAATGTTTATCTTTATTTACCTATGTTCTCATCCCCACTGTGATGCTTCATTAATCTGATTTACTGCTCTTTTAATTTTTCTTAAAGATGATGACCTCCTTTTATGGAGCAAGATGGTTTGAAATTCAACCACTGCTTATATTTGAACACCTAAATATGATCAGTGTTTATATCAAGGCACCTAATCAAATCATTCTAACCATGCCCTGTGTCCAAGACTAAACTCTGGCTGACATTATCTGAACTAATAATTAATACTTTTTAGACTCACTAGTACAATTTTCTGAATCTTTTTAATTCCCTCTTCTTAGCAAGTATAGTTGGCAACCTAATTACTTAGCAACCACATTACTTTCTTAGTTCTTTAAGACCCTTGCTAATACCCTCACCCAATTTAGAAATAAAATTCTCTCACAGTTTTATAAAATATCAGCTCAATTTCAATGTTCCTGAACCTAAGGGGGAGTGTGACCTGAGCTCTATTTGGGGAATAATTTTCTAGTTCATTTTTGAATTACCTTTCACATATCCAGTTAATTTCCCCAAAACTATAGTATTTGAAATGATTGCTTTGCTAATACACTTTAAGAGAAAATTATAATAATTTAAAATTTATTAAGTTTTCTTACTTGACTCTATAGCAAAAACTTTCTACCACCCCACCATCTAATCTCACTACGTGGAAGTTTTCATTTTGACTAGTGTAATGTGTAAACCCAGAGATGACTAGTGATCCCTGTATTTTCTTTCCAACGTAACACTACTCGTATGCCCATTCTGTAGTCACACCACACCAATAAAAATAGTTGAATGAAAATAGACTCATAGATGGGGAGCAAGATGACAGCTGTGGTCGCAGTGGGGGGTGGTTAGGAGGTGGAGGTACTGAGCAAAAAGGAAAAAGGACTCATGGACGTGGATAATGGTGTGGTGAGTGCTGTGGCGAGGGTGGTATAAAGGGACTAAATTGTAATGGAAAAAATACAATAAAGATTAAATCGAAAAAAAAGAAAATGTGTTTACAATTTTTTTAGAAGAATGAGTATCTTACCTTAGTAATAACCTTACAGAACTAAGATTTAATATTATGCTTTTGAGTTTTTGTCCACCAAAGACTATTTGTTCACCTTTTCTATTCCAATATTGAATATATTGGATTAGTTGATGGGTTCTTTTCATTTCTGTATCAGTTTTACCCAATCTGATATAATCTCATCTAATCTATAGGAACTTGAAGATGACATCTACTTGTGTTCCTTAAATCTGAAGTCAATATCATTGTCATAATGTCATTTTATACTCATAAAATTCTCAAATACTTCTTAATTTCTACCGAGCAATAGTGGTAGTTAGAGAAACTCATTCAAAAAGTTCATATTGTTTTCCACTATTTTAAGAATAAGTTCATTAGACTGAATTTGTGATAAAGTCATCACGGCAGATTTAGGCAACTCACCAGCTTCATTGAAGCAGATTTTTCCAGTTTAGGTGAAAGAACAATGAAGCTGAGAATTTAATTACCCAGCATTGAGGTTTTTCCTGAAGGATATAATGGAAGTTAAGGCACATTAATGAAACAAATATGAGTAACTTAGAGTCTGAAATTTCATGACTTACTGGAATTGGAAGCATTAAGTGTTAGATGAGGGGACAGAAATAGAATCGTTTCTTCCTTTGGATAAATATGAAAGAAATGACAAAACTGAATTACATATGTCTATATGGAAACTGTTTAATTTAAGTTTAGTTAAACTTAGTTTGGGTTAACACCTTTGATATTTATTATTAATTTTTTTATTATTAATTGTCACAAGTACAGTTTAATGACTTGTGGACAATATGAGGAAGGAACTTAGGGAACATACTTTGGTGCAAGCAAAAGCAACTCCTCTATGAAATGGTAGATTCTCATCAGTAACATTAGCAATTAGTACACCTTTGAAAACAACCTCCTAATGAGCCTTTCTGTATTTTAGGGCACAGTTGGCATTAAAGGTGAATTTGGTGCTCCTGGAATTCCTGGGGAAAAGGTATGCTGATTTTCTATTTGATTAAACCTTGTGGCTATATTGTACAGTTGTACCACATAGGAAGAGTAAATACAGGGTCCGGCAGAAATAAGGCCTGCCTGAGAGTGGTTGCTACAGTAATAGTATGGGTGTAATAATTTATAGTTTTAATTTGAACATTTCACCTAAAACGTCATATGGTGTGCTTGGATGTGATATTGTTATGTTAAAGAATTAAATGCTTATGATTTTGTCATGAAAAGGGGCGTTATGTGTGCCAGAGCCTGTATATAGAACAAGTCTGACAGTTCAAGGCTCAGCACACTGTGGCCCTACAATGGGGCTGCCACAAACTACTCCATGATTTTGTAAATAAAGTCTTACTAGAACCCAACCACCCTCATTTGTTTGCATATTTTCTTAAGTCTGCTTTTGTACTACACGTAAGCACTAGGTAGTTGTGGCAGAGATCATATGGCCCACAAAAGTCTAAAATATTTACTGCCTGGCCTTTTGCAGAAAAAACTTGTTGACCCCTGCGCTAGAGCATTGGCCATTATTCTAAGAGCACCAGGGCTTCTTAATTTCACTATTTTATGTATGGTCTAGTCTCTTTTAATGCCTATTTTACTGCAGACATAAATTAAATAAACATTTAAGTTAATATAGTCCTACACAAGATATTACAAACAAAAATACAAGAAATGCATTTTAATCCATGCTGTAAATATAGTCTTTACCTCATAAAATGGTTGATTTTCACATTGTCTTCTCTAAAACTATAAAGATGATTCTAAATATTTAATTTACTCATAAGAGGTCACTGTTGCATTCAGCACCTTAGTTCAGTTTTTATAGAAACTTTAAAAAGTTGTTATATTTGTAAATTAAACTGCAATTACCTTGTCTTAGTTTTATATATATATATATATATACAACTAAGTTTATATATATATAAACTTAAATTGCTGAACTATTAAAGTTTCACAAGTTGATGCTAACACAATTCTCTTCTTCACTAAAATAAGGTTCATATAATTTTCCATAGCTGTTCTAGCGGCACTAATTATGAAGTTAGCCCATTGTGCCGTATTATCTAGAAGGCCGTGACCCTTGTGGGTATTAACCTAAAGCTGTTATAGGAGTAACTGAAGCTGAAGTGGTAGGAGGTTCAGAAATTATCATTCAGGTGTTTTTTGAGTCCTTCATAAATGTACCTCTGATATCTGACTGCTTCACTGATGCTCCTTTTTTCTTTTAGGAATTACTCAGTCCAATATGCAAATATTTTACTCCTGTGGTAGTATAAATGTTAGACTCAGTAAAATCCCACAAACTTTGTTGAACAATGATACTGTGATGTAAGTCAATATTTATTTCAGCTTCTAGCCTCTTGCTTAAGCTTGCTAGTGACAGTAATTGTAGACTCTTCATCATAGGTTAAAGTTCTTTCAAATACATGTTTAAAACAGTCCGATTCCTTCAACATGCCTTTTCTCCTAAAGAGATTGCCCTAATTAATCCAAATTTGCTTTATACACTTATTCCACCATTCTCTTCCCAAAATATATTGTAGTAGTATATGTAATGTGATTGTTTAGTTTTCAGATCATTGGGCTTTTTCAAATTACTTTGAATATTGGATTTTTTTTTTTAAAGCCAAATACAGCATCACTGAAGTATTTGGGCTATAAACTATGTTATTGAACTTCTTTTCCTCTTTTTGTAAAGTAAGATTTATATAAGTTTATACAACGAGTTATGGGAAAGCAGGATATAATTCCCCTGAAATACTTTGAAACAAAATTTGCTAAGATTGGTATAAAATATCATTAACTTCAGTGCTCCAATGTGACCTCTCTTCATTCCTATTTGGGAAAACCAGGTATAAATTGCTACTGATTGGCTGGGAGGAGGCTTTCAACTCCTAAAAAGGGGCTATCAGCAGACTGGATTCAGTATAACTAGATGAAGTAATCAACAGGCTTAACCCTGTGGAAAGTTGATTAAATCAACCTCAATCAAAGGCCATCCATGAGAGTAAGAAAGCAATAGGCTAGAAAGTTAAGTATGTAAGCTAAGAAATCCTATGTAAAAAAAAAAAAAAGTTTCTTACAAAAGAGAGGCCATTTGGGGCAGGGTAAAGGAACTGGAAGTAAGACATGATGTTGCAGAAACAAACACTACTCAGAATTTGAGATTTTGCTTCTTTTCCCAGAAGCCCAAATTTGTAGAAAGAATTTTGTATGATGATTCATCCTATACTTTACTTAAAGTAAAGCTTCAATGAATATAAAGGAATATACCTGCTACTCAGAGACTAGCTGGACCTAGTAATTATGGGAATAGATGCTTCAGCCCTTCAGGCCCATTTGGAAAAATGGTCATGGAGTGAATCTTACAAAATCAATGAGCTTCGTATCTATCTGAAGACTGTCTCCAAGGAATTTAAAAGTTAACGTGATAAGAAAAGCTGTATCTATGGCATTCTAAAATCAACACAGATTATCCCGACAAATACTCTCTCATGTTTCCTCAAGCAATTTTCTTTTCTTTCTTTTTTTTCAAGCAGTTTTATTTGAGTCTAATTTACTTGAGTTGTCGTAGGCCTCACAGACCATTAGAGAATTCATGCAGCTTCCTGTGGTTATAAACATGGTATCAGGCTACACTGGGCTCTCGGATCCTGGTTTCATGCATCTTCATCCACCCTCCCAATATCTGTAGATTCATGGAGTCTTTGACCACATCCTCTCCTAAGGTATAGCCAATGGTGGTGCCAGGTCTGCTTCTCACCTGTCACTTCATTTAGCTCTTAAAGGGACATGACACTCACAAGTAAAGAAATATAACCTTAAGTTGTTTTGGTTTTTTTTTACTTCTGTAATTCCTAGGTTACCATTTATTTAAAACAACTCTAACGACTATATACAAAATAAAAATAACAAGAAATCTACTGTGTTATCTGAGGGCATGGTTAATGAGTTATAAATATATCAAATTTTTTTTTAAGTTTTAAAATTTCAAAAATTTTAAATTAAAGTTGTAAAGATGAACACTTATGTTTGGGGTAAAATACTTCCATTGTTTTAGGATGAAAATGACTTGATTAATTTTTGTAACTAAGTTTCTTTTTTTTTTTAAAGATTTTATTTATTTATTTTTAGAGAGAGGGGAAGGGAGGGAGAAAGAGAAGGAGAAAAATATCTATGTGTGAGAGAAACATCCATTGGTTGGTTCTCTCACATGCCCCAACTGGGACTGGGCCTGCAACCCAGGCATGTGCCCTGACCGGGAATCGAACCAATGACCTTTTGCTTCGTAGGATGACACTCAACCCACTGACCCATGCTGGTCAGGACTGATTTTGCTAATTTTCCAAAGACAATTCATTAGTTCTTAAGGTATTATGTATTCCCAGAGCTGTATCTCCCACAGCCGGCTTACCACATCTCATGTACACCTCCCAGTGTACCCATACACCGTTCCTGAGCTTAACAGTGATTCTGCTTTTCAGCATTTGTAATTCTTGGGGTTCTTTTTCTGAGAATTAAAAATACTTAAGAGTTCCCTTAAAACATAAAATAAAAAAGACGAATTGTCTCCCTTGGCAAGAACATATGCAAAATGCCATCGAACATATATACCTCATGTATAATATTCTCGAAGTGAAGTCCTTTATTTTTTAAGGCTTAGTATTTAAAGTAGAAAACTGATTTATAATAATGGGGTGAAGCATATTCTGAGTAGTGATCTCTATATAAATTCCATTATTCTAAAATAAACCTGCACTTTTAAGTTTGGTTAGGTGATAGCAGTAATTTTTTTTAAGTCAAGGCCCTAACAAAGTATTAATTTACTGAGGCAGCATTTTTCTTCTGAAGCCTTGGAGAAAAATAGTTCACTAACCAAAAGTACATTATGAAATCAGTTTATGGAATATGGAGTCATAGAGACTTTGAGGATGAAGAACTGTAGCATTTAATTATGTTGTTTTATATTTACAATACTTATCACCTCATACAGATTTGCAGTAGGCATTCTAACCTGACATGTATAGCCTCCCTGCCAACACACAACTGAAAAATGTGTATCCCTTTACATTTGTTCAGCACAGCTAGGATTTGGTCAATTTTCTGTTTTTTGGGTTCATATAAGAAAGCCTATTGTATAGAACAAGTGTTATTCATTATTAATCACTGGTGATTTCTGGTAAGCTTGGTTGGACAGAAGCCACTGTCAGTTAAATTTAGTAAATTGCATGGTCCCGTTTCCAAGAGAAATGATTGCCAGTGTATAAGACCACACACATGTATGCACACAGGCATATGTGCATATGCACACATGCATGCACACACAACTCACACCCTCATGGTAAGCAGTGGGAAAATCAGATGAAGACTTGGACCCTGGGAGCAAATCCTGTACACTGTGTTACCTCCAAACATAACACTCAAAGTATGCTTGCATTCATTACCTGAACATTTCAAATGTAAAATTACTTCATTTTCTGTTTTACTTATGTATATCATATATCAGATATGTTTTTCTGGGAAGTCGGGATATCTTTTTAAAAAACAGGAATAATTATTTTCCAGTAATCTTTATCCTAATAATGTGATATAAAAATTGAACATACAGCATAATTTATGCTAAAACCAATTTCCTGTCTACTGAATTACCTAGAGTATATCCTAAAATATTTATTTTAAAGGGAAAATAAACTTTACTAAATTAATGTTGCTCCTCAGGAAGGAGGTATGCAGTAAGTGATAACCATCACCATTGTACCAGTCAGGTATTCAATACCCAGCTTTAGGCTGCCTGGGTTTGACTCCCAGCTCGCAGCCTTACCCTGTGTGACTTAGTGCATATCTCTTGGTTTCTTCTAACTTTTATCTTTTATAAACGTGAATTATATTGTACCTAGTTCTACTTTTGTCTTAAAGATCAAATGAGATTATTCATGAAAGTGCCAGCCCAGTGCCTGATTTATAAACATTTGGTAGACAATAGATAATTTTTCAAAGAAAACAGTTTGATGATTCTAGTATTCTAAACTCTAGCTTACTGTGAAACTAAATTAAAACTCATTTAAGGGATTTATTCAAAATATATTTAGAAGAAAAAAGTTAAAATAAAAGTAACATATCTTAGATAACATTGACCTCTTAATACATACTAGATGTTAGCAAACCAATAAATTTTTACTTAACTGAAATATGTGTAACAGTATAAACTTTAAAAAATAACAACAGTAGCCATTTATTTACACAATAATTATTATGTGCTAAACACTGTTAAGAGACTCCTTTACATTATTTCATTCATTCCTCACAATATCTTTGTTATGTAAGATTTATCATCATGCTTTCACAGATTAAGAAACCAAGATGTAAAATTAAAAAAAAACCCTCCTCAAAGTTTCCTATCTAACCAATAGTGGAGTCAGGATTACACTCTCTGTCCATGTGAATCCAGTTTTTGCACCTTTACCATATGACCTGAGGGTAGCTCCTCAGCCATCCAGATTTCCTTTGCACAGACTGAATTAGATCTTAAATGTGTTTGCCTGCAGAGGGAACTGTGCAAAGGGATTCTTCCACTGCGCTCCAAGAGGGCTGTGTCCCTTCTCCTAAAATCAGTGGACCCCTTGACCACTCTGTAAAGTACACGATTAACTAACCACTCTGCTGTGTACCTGACACTAATACAGAATAATATTGAATGTAAACTTTAATTGAAAAAAATTTTTAAATATTTTAAAAAGAGAGGAAAAAAAATGTAGACCCCTTTTATAGTCTACCTAACCTAAGGGATTCTGACTGTCCCACCCTCAGAAATTTGTGTGCACCTAATACAAATTATCGCCATATGTTTTTCACCCAATAAAAAGATTTTGTCTAATTACCTTCCAAAATAAATATTATATAAAAAATGTGGTTTAATTGTTTGGTTTCCAAATTCAAAATTATATTTGAAATACGCTTTAAACTCCCCGCAGCTGCCTGACTCTCTGAAGATCCTTATTTGTCCTGCATGGCCACCTCCAAGCGGGCGATCGGGGCCATGCCCCTAGATTAACCTTACCCCAACACCTAACCTAGAACACTCTGTATGTTCTGAACCAAATATGCCATTTGTAAATTGTATATGCACTTTTAAAATATATATGTATACATAAATTGTGTATTCATTTGATGGAAAACAAAAGTATTTAACTTAGTACCATGACTTTATTTTGAAAAATCAAATTTCCAGAGGTAAAAAGTCATATGCATTAAGTGCATTTAAGAAGTATATCCGATACCAGATGAGAGAGTTGCCAAGTGCTTGTCTTAAAAATAGTCAGGCTAACTATCCTCATTAGGAGGTACTTTGTATTATGGGTCTTTTCACTGTAAACTGTGAAGCCCTTTGTCTCTGTAAGGGGATGAGACTGAATTGGGCACATCCATTGCTCTCTGTCTTTGTATACATCTTTCCTGTTGGAAAATGAAATGACTGTGATCTTTGAATCTTGATTTTTCCCTTAAGAAGACATTTTATGAGAAGACTACAGCTTCCGGAAATAAAGGCAGATGCTTTGCAGTTTATGAAAGCGCAGACAAGATCTGTAGCTGCCGTGAATTATAATAAATTCTGTGACAGCATTAATGCCTCAGAGACTCAGAAACTTATAGGTGTTTATTGAAAAATCTAGAGAATTTTAAAAAGTCATTTGGCTTTTTTTCTCTATTACCTAGTTTCACCCAATTTTCCATCAAAATTCAGAAATAAAATTAATTTCAGAATCCTTTCCAAGTTAAAAAAAGTTAAAATATCTATTTGTATGTGACAATTTATTGTAGGAACCAAAACTAAATGAGGAGGGCCCTAGCCAGATAATTCAATTGATTAGCGGTTGTCTTGGATGCACTAAGGTTGTGGGCTCGATCCCTGGTCAGGGCACATACAGGAGTCAACCAATTAATGTATAAATAAGTGGAACAACAGAGTGATGTTTTTCTTTCTCTCTCTCTTCCTCTCTAAAAGTCAATAAATTAAATAAAAAACTAAGTGAGGAAGGGAAAAATGGACAACCTAACTTTATTCTAACAATGAGATGTTTTTTTTCCTATGAAATTGTCAGGGTTAAAAATCAAGTATGAGCTCTATGTTAGAGAAAATGCCTGTTAAACAGGGAATTATCTTTATATTTCTGTATTTCATAAAATTCTGAATCTAATGAAGGTATAGTCAACTCTGGACATAAGACTAAACTTGTTAGTTATACCAATATTCATAGAAAAAAATGACCACAAGAAAACAGTTTTGTCAGCAGAGCTGTTGGCTTCACTTACTGAAGATACAAGAATGATATCCTGAATTATGAGTGAAAAATTACTGCCTTTACATGGACTATATCTCACTGAATTGTTTTATCTGTAGGTAGTATATTGATACAATGTAGCACTAAACTAAGCAGAAACATGAGAGGGACAGGGGTAATAGAAGGACAGGAAAAATAAAAAGAATTTTGCTCACTCTGCAGTTAATTTTATTTCTTAATGGTTTCTTATTCCCTTCTAATACCTTCCACTCACACCCCAAGAAGAGCAGTTGGCACAGAGCACAACAGATGGATGACAAGCTCAACACATGCAGTGGCTTTGGCACCCAGGCATTTGACTTTCATTTGCTAAACAGCCAGATTTCAAGAACCTCGTCTGCTAATACTCCTATTCGGTTTAATGCACTATGAGAACCTAGCACATAAATATTAAATACTTCAATAAGAAAGACGACACACTCTGTTTCTCTGCATAGTTTAGTAGCTATTCACTTTATTCACGGTATAGATTGGTGAGGTACAGTGAATTTAAAGATAACTGGTATTTTATAAAGACACCTACAGTTTCAAGTCAGGGACAACCAGACAAGTGTAAGGTGCTGAATGAAACTATTAGGTAGAAGATTTGAGAGGATGATCACAGAAAATTCATTATGTTTTCACAGATTACTAAATTCAAAGCTCAAGAAAAATTGCATCTTTTTCATGAAATCTTTCTGGCCACCAGGCAGATTTGACAGCCCCTGCACTCTGCTCACATAGTGCATTTACATTATCAATATAGTTTGTGCCTTTGTCCCCAGGATGCGAACAAGGACATATCTCTCTCACCCCTGGAACCCCAACTCCTGGACCAGCATATAGCACCTGATTGGTTCTGGAAAAATGTTTATTGAGTTCAGAATTCAAGTGGACTTAGCCCCAGGCCAGTAGAGAAAAGAAATAGAAGGTGATTGTTAGAAAATCCTGCGGAGGAGGGCATTGAGAAAGGGCTGGATGGCTGTGACGCTTCAGTGTGAATCTTCTTGTACTTTCTGTAAAAGCATACGTCAAGGAAATAGGAGGCCAGGAGACTCTTACCTACCTAGCAAAGCTTGTATGTGTTGCATTCTAGAATGCAATATAATAGAAATGTGTGCAGCTACAGAATTTACTTCCCATTTTCTCTGGGAGGAACTAGGCTCTCTCTTCTCTCTCAAGCTAAATGTTCAGGTTATCTTGCTCCCTTTCTTTTTTGTCCAAACTAGAAAATCTCCTGACTTTCTTACAACAGTGCTAAGGAATGTTCTTTCTTTCTATCTTCACAATCATTTACTTCAGGGCTAAAGATAAGTAACTGATGACTTTAGTGCATTTAAGCTCCAGTAGAAGTAATTGATATGAAGTAGAGAAGTAGAACTATAAATTACTCATCACGAGGACTACTTTGGACAGGAAATAGTTTGCAGTTACTGGTATCTCACTTTCCTCAATTAGGAGCTTACTGATGACACTGTCCTCTTAATATCTTAAATCATCTTGCAGTTGTTAGAATACTTGATTCAGATGTCAATTTCTATACTTTAGATATTTCAGTAGATGACTCATGTTAAATGTGTTCTACTTCCCTAGTACTTTCGTGAAGTTTCAAGTTTGCTTAAAAACTGTCTTACAGCTAGTCTCACAACAAAGAGAAAAGCCCAAACACTTGTTGTTGACAGAACCACTTTTAAGAAAATCATCACAATTACATACAAACTCAGTTGTTGTATTGGGTTCTACAACATTGGCCAAGGCTCAATTTCCTAACTTTTCTATATATGAAAAGAAGTGTTTAACCTTTCTAAATCATTTCAAAATTATTTGTTTTTGTTTGTTATTGAAATAACAGTATAATTTGCATTCAATTAATTTGGTAAAGGATTTTAAAATATTTGTCTTTGAAAGGAAAACTTAATGGTCGTACTTGACAATAAACTTAATATTACATTAGCAATTTAGCATTAAAAAAGCAACTTGTTCCCTGGCTGGTGTGACTCAGCTGGTTGGAGTGTGGTCCCATAAACAGAAAGGTCATGGGTTTGATTTCTGGTCAAGGCACATGCCTGGGTTGCAGGTTTGGTCCCCAGTTGGGGCACGTGTGAGAGGCAACCAATTGATATTTCTCTTTCATGTCTGTGTTTCTGCCTCTCTCTCTCTCTCTCTCTCTCTCTCTCTCTCTCTCTCTCCCCCTCTCCCTCCATTTCCCTCTCTCTAAAATCAATAAGCATATCCTCGGGTGAGGATTTTTTTAAAAAAAGCAAGCTGTAGTAACAGTGGCAGTATAGTGTCCAGAACAAGGTGTATATATATATTGTGTGTGTAACAGTCATGCTCTCTATTCTGTGTGTGTGAGACCATTTCTAGAGTGATGTGCTGAGTTCAGAGTCCACATTTTAAAAGACTGGCTAACTAGTGTGTGCCCAGAGAGCAGTGACCATAATATTAAAGGACTCCAAACTATCACTTGAAAAATGACTGATTTACTGAACATAAGTCTTGATAGGGCCACAAAGGGTTGTTATATATGAGACCCATAAGGTGTTTCTCTGTGTGAAATAAGGCCAATAGGCAGAAATTTGGGGAAGGTTAATTTGGGATCAGAAAACATGTTTCAGTATACTCACCTAGAATTTTTTTGTTTTGTTTTATTTTCTACCATACAAATTAAACAGTGAAGTGCCTGGTTTTAATAAACTTTTAGTAGAGTCAGTACCTCAACAGATTGTTTGGTGGATGTGATAATAAAATGTATACTTGTTCCTATAATTAAGAATGCCCATCCTGCTTATTTTCTAGGTATGTGCACTGCATATACTTGTGTACACACACATGCATATACACTAAGGTCAGTGGATTTTGATACAGATGTTGAGTGCAGCTGCTACTTACCAATTCCCCATGTTTACATTACTGTGATTGAGAATGTATTGACCGTACGTTACTTTTGGTAGGCTGGGTTCTCCTTCTTTGAAATGACCCATAAGGATGAGAAATAATAGGGTCTCACTCACTTTATGATTAAGAAAGTTTTAAGCTTGCCTTATCCTGAGCATTAATGTGATAATATATCCCCATGTGTTAGCGGCATTAAGGATCCAAGAAATACAAAGAATTAAAAAAGTTCAAAGTTTAAAACTGTATGCAGTATATATTTTTTTAACTTGAAAATATATTTCTTGCAATGAAGTATCAGAAAATAGAAGAAAAAAATAACTCCTTAAATAAAAGAACCCAGATTAGATGAGATATCTGAAAAAAATAATGTATTTTATTTCCTGAAATATTTGAGTGCCAACAATTTAAGAACCAAATAAAAATCCAATTTCCAAAGATTACAGCCTGAATTAAAGCAGGACTATAGTCAGAAATATAGAGGTGAAGTTGATGATACACAAGACCAAAATCATATTTATTTTTAGCCACCTTTTTTATTGGTTTTCATGCTAGAATTTTGGCATTCCAATTCAAGTGTTTCTTTCAGCTGCTTCACTCAACATTCAAGTAAATTCTCTCTTAATAAATATGAATTAGTGGAAAAATATTGATGTTTCTAAGTGTACACTAAATTCACACAAAAGATTATGTTCCTGGCAAATACACTCTAAGTGAAATAATAGGTTAAATTAAATTTTAAGTATGGAGGTAGGATCTCAAACTTTTTAAATCTAAGGCTGAATGCCTACCTGTTTAAAGAAAAAAAAAGACAACATAGTATATAACTTTCTGTTTTCTTGGCTTAGATCTAGTTATCAGCAAATTTTTGTTTATTTACTTAATGTACCTTTTTTGCTTGGTCTCATTGTTACTAGGTTTGCAAACAATAGCCCTGGGGAGTGTGATTCCTTATCAAGTGCCCTTTGGACATCATGTATTTCCTACATAATAAGAAAAGACATTGATTCCAATGTCAAATGAATCAGGAAAATGAATAATTTATCTTTTATGCCTAGCTGTGTTTACTTCAGGGAAATGCGCAGTGATAAAAAGGAGGTAAAAATGAAATACTTCAATCAGTTTTTCAGAAAGCCACCAGTAGGCCATAAATTACACCTAAGTATTTTCTAAAATCATCTCAAAGAGGCCACTTTGTCTTTTTTTTGTATTAATTCTAGGCGTACAGCACTCAAAGAGGTTGCTTGGAATTCTGGAAAGGGTGCTTTTGTTTGCTCCGTGAAGTTGAAGACATGCTATGTATTAGAGTAATAACGTGGCAATCATACTATTAACAACAATGTTAAATTTTGCCCTGCTTTATATTACCCATATTCATTCATTTGCCCATCTCTAGCTTGAATTTGTAACAGGAAAGTTACACAGGCCCTTTGATGAAAAACTGATAATAGAAAGTGTATGCCTCAGTAACAAGTTTTGAAAGTTATGATTGCTATGGGAAATATTGATCCTAATTTTCTTTCAATAATGGACTAAGACATCGATTGGAAGCCAAAGGAAAAACTTACTTCTTTCTTGTGCTGACACTGGAAGAAAGGAGGAAAAACAAGAGTCCAGAAAAAGCAACTAATGTCTGCCCAACCAGTAATTTTCAACAGGCATTTATTTGGTAGATAGAATTCACTTTGACCCCAAACTACATGGGGCACCAATGAGAAACTGCACTTCAGAGTGAATGTAAAGAGAGGCTCATTCTGTTGACATAAATTAGGTTTTAGATAAAGTTCTGACAGAAACATCATCAACCATTAGTCTATGAAACAAAATTTGTTCTTAAAAACTACTTTCTTCTATAGTTTTTATATTACTTAATAAACCTCTCTCTCTTTTTTTGAGATAGAAACAAAAAGCACACTAATCTGTGCCTAAGGGACTAGAAAACAGACAAAAGGTTTTCAATGATTTTAAATTTCTAGTAGGACATCTCTGGCAACTTCAAGAAAATCAGTAAGGAGAAAATAATACTAAAGTTTCTAAATACCACAATTGCAAACTTTAAACTTCAAGTGTTTCAACAATATCTTAAAATCTTCCACATGTTGGTGTGACATGTGAAGCCAGCTCATTTCCTATGAGAGAAAGGGCCCAAAGTGTCAGTTGGGCTACCTTGGAGTTCAGAATTATACAAAGCAAATTTCTAGTCAAGAAAGAGCAGAAACCAAGTAACACTGACCATGGGAAAAAAAACATTTTAATTGCAACAAAAAAACAAAAACAAAAACAAAAACATGTCCACTAAAGTGAGAAACATTCTTACTATAACAACTTCAGAGAATTTTGATAACCAATTAACAGTTTTTCTGGGTGTAATAACCCTAACCTGACATACGAGTAATATGTCAGTTTAAGAACTGCACATTTTATAAAGATCTCTGAATTTCAAATGGTAAGTCAAGAGGACACAGGTTTGGAATAAGACATGTATATTTTTAAGTCCTGACTCTGCCCATTTTAACGTCGTGATTCTGGGTACATTCTTAGTACTGCTGAACCTTAGTTTCCTCATCTATAAAATAAAAATAACAGATCTTGCAGATTTTTTTAAATCACAGGAATTGATGTATATAAAGTACTTACCACAGAGCCTAGCACCTAATAGATATTAAAAAGTATTCCTTGCTGTTTAAAAATACTTACATTGCCTCAGTGCAGTGGGTGGGTATAAAAGGCACAGATTTCTTTGCCATTACCAATTCTTTTCTTAATGCACGGTGTCTCCCAGAAACCAGGGGAGATCCCTCCACATGAAATACAACAAAAAAATCACCTTGTCACAGCATACCAGAGGGGGGTGTTAATAAGACTAACTGATAAGTGTTACACATTCTGTCCTAGGCAAATAGCAGGCCTAAAATCTTATGTCATGTTTTACTACCCCTGCATCCCTCAGTAAATTAACTTTGGGACCCTTAATAGGATTTGCCTTCAGGCTTGCTTACCAGGCTCTGTTTTCTAGACCCCAGAACACCTCAGAATGTTCTGGATCTATAGTAGTAATCCTCAAAATGTGGTCGATAAACTAGTAGCATCATCACCCAAGAGTTTGTTAAAAATGTAAACTTTCTAAAAAATGCAAATTCTCAGGCCCTGACCTAGACACACTAAATCAGAAAATCTGGGGGTGAGGCCCAGCAGCCTGTTTATTTTTTAATGTTTTTATTTATTTTCTATCTTTATTATATTTTTCCATTACCATTTTGTCCCCTTATACTACTCTCCTCCAGCAACCACCACACTGTTGTCCATGTCCATGAGTCCTTTTTCCTTTTTGCTCAATCCTTCCACCCCCTAACCGCCACCCCCCACTAGCTGTCATCTTCTCTCCATCAATGAGTCTGTTCCCATTTTCCTTGTTAGTTCACTTTGTTCATTAGATTCCACATATGAGCGAAATCATATGGTGTTTGTGTTTCTGACTGGCTTATTTCACTTAGCGAAATGTTCTCCATGTCGATCCATATTGAAGCAAAGGGTAAATTTTTCTTCTTTTCTATCACTGAGTAGTATTTCATTGTGTAAATATCCCATAGTTTTATCCACTCATCTGCTGATGGACACTTGGGCTGCTTCCATATCTTCACAATTGTAAATAACGCTGCAATGAACATAGGGGTGCTCACGTTCTTTCAAATTAGTGTTTTGGGTTCCTTCAGATATATTCCCAGAAGTGGGACCTGAATAACCAACTGAACACTAGCTGGAGAAAAGCCTTAAAATCAAGGATAGACAGAAGAAACCGCTTCACCACAGCCAGACTGGTAGGGAGTGCAGAGGAGATGAGAGAGGGCTGGCTAAGCTCCCATGGGTAGCTGCTGAAGTTCCAGAGGGATATTTCAGTAGCTGAGGGGGTTTCTCTGAGAAGTGTGGGATCTAAAACCCAAGCTGGACACCCCAGCCTTCAGCACCAGAGCCATAAAGAATGCAGATAACTTCCAGCTGTGAAAAGAAGCAGGGATTCTGTCCACCAGGGAGGGAGACAGCTGGAGATGCAGAGAGCCTCTTAAAGGGCCAATGCACAAAATTTCATTTACAGCCACTTACGGTGAGCTTTGGCAGAGAGAGGGCAGAGTGGACTAGAGACGCTTGAGGAGGGTCTGGGATTAGAGGCTCTGGAGGGAGAACTGAAGAAACGGTCACCGGGATCCCTGTACTGAGTCATTCCCCAGACTGCAGGAGCCGTCTTTCTCATGCAGAGCACTCCCCTCTAAGTGGCATCAACCCGAGGGGAAGCAATAGCCCCACCCTGTAGAGCTAAGCTGGGCTGCTGATTACAGGTTGATTAGTTTTACAACTAAGGCAGAAAATACAAAGCAGCCAAAATGGGAAGACTAAGAAACAGATCCCATAAGAAGAGCTAGATAAAATGGAGGTAAGCAATTTATCAGATAGAGTTTAGAGTAATGATTATAAGAATACTCAACAGCATGAAAAAAGACATAGAAACCATAAAAAAGGACCAGTCAGAAATAAAGAATGCAATATCTGAAATAAATAATACACTAGAAGGAATACACAGTAGGTTAGATGAAGCCAAGGATGGAATCAGTGATTTGGAAGACAAGATAGAAAAAAAATACCCAGGCAGAGCAAGAAAAAAGAAAAAAGAATTTGAAAAAAAAAATGAGGAGAGCTTAAGCAATCTGTTTAAACATGCCCTCCAGGTGAATCTGATGAAGGATCAAGTTTGAGAACCACTAGTTGAGATAATAATGTGGAAATTTCCTAACAGAATCAACGGTGGCGGTTCCAGCAATATGTCAGCAAAAGAAAAGCTCCAGCCTCTTGAGGCACACTACCAGCTGCCTCAGCATAGCATACAAGGCCACAAGGTCGAGGAAGGAAGTCACCTGTGCCTCTGCACAGAGCAGCATCCATCCCCCTCCCCACAGACTCACTAGCATCTTTCCTTGATGATCTAGTCTTAGGGAGATGAGCACAACTGCAGAGATCTGATAGCCCAACCCAGGTGCTCTTGCTATTGCCCAAACTTAAGATTATGATCTGTTCCCCTACACACCACATACTCATCTTGAGCCTGGCAAAGCACCTCACACTTATACCTGGCTTATTCTCATTCTGCATTGAGTGGAAGAGACAAATTAAGGCACTACCAGTAGTCACTAGCCACCCACTCGCCCAGGTGAAGCTGTGTCTCCCAAAGCCCCATGAGAATGGCTGACCAGATAGCTGCACTGCAACTCTCCCAAGTCTGGAGGTAAGAGGCCAGAGCTAAGAACCCTGGCGATAATTAATATCCCAAAGGATGCATCCCTAGCACCCTCATCTCCCCATAGAAAATGATCCTTATCAAGACTGCGAATCTTCACCCAAAATCCAATGGACTCGACTGCTGTTAATCCCACATGTCTTTCTGCCTCAAATCTAAACTCCTAAGGGCCTTCTCTTGTCTCACTCAGTGCTGCCTATCCTGGGCATCAATCCCTACTGTTTCACCTTATACTCCAGTCAGAGGAGACTCATAGTTCATGTTTGAAATTAGCCAGTAGGCAACTCTGGAGACCACAAGTTTAACTGGTCGAAGATATGAGAGAATGTTAGGAAGATTCTGTAATCAAAATTTTTATCAGGAGATTTGAGAACTTAAAACATTGATTGACAATATTGCTGACAGTGAAGGTAGACACAATCTAGTCCTTACCTCCTTTATTTCCCACTGAGACTCTCTGCCTTACCCCTCTTTCTCCTCAGGTTTTTCTTTAGCTCCATAAGCCACCGGTATCCTTCCAATTAATTAATTAAGGGAATGCAAGTAGATTTCTCTTGCTCATGAGAGCCTTACAGATATCATATTATCAGAACTCATTCAGCACCTGACTCCCCCTCAAAGCCCCTCTAAGATCCCTTCATTTGTACACCACTTACCACCTTTCACCTAATTCAGCACATATATGTCCAGAAAGTATCCAGTCATGTACTATGAAAAATAGAGACATTTATTGAAAAAGATACAAGATACAGGAAACATTGTACATAGGATAATGATGCCTCAGTCCCCTTAAAAGTAGATGCCACGGGACCTCACACAGTTCTCCCAGCGTCTCTTCCACTGTTCAAAACACTCTGCAAAATTCTTTGTCGGAATCACCATCAGCTGCCCCATTGTATTTTCCTGAATCTTGCTGATGGTCTGAAATCTCTTCCCTTTCAAAAGTGATTTCAGTTTTGGGAAAAGCCAGAAGTCACAGGGCACAAATCTAGGCTTAAGGGGAGCTGAGTCATCTGGGTAATTTAATGCCTTGGCTAAAAACTCTGCACAAGACATGATGCATGAGTGTGTGCATTGTCATGATGAAGCTGCCCATCACCAGTTGCCCATAGCTGCAGCCGTTTTCATCATATTGCATCTCTCAACCTACAAATAACATTGAGGTAGCACTCCCTATTAATTTTTTAACCTGTCAGGGCATACTTGTGATGGACTACACCTTCCAATCAAAAAACACAGCACGGTCTTGATCTTGCTGTAACTTTTCCACACCTTCTTCTGGCATGGAGAACCAGGCAACTTCTATTGGAATGACTGAGCCTTCATTTCCAGATCTTAGCAATAGACCCATGATTCATCTCTGGTTATATCCTTCTTAAGGAAACCTGGTTCATTGGCAGCAGCTTGAATCAAGTCATTAGCAACTAAGCACAATGTTCCATCTACTCTGGTAGCAGAAGCTGCAGAACGAATTTTGCCACAACATGTTTCATGCCAAGATGCTGTGTCAAAATCTCGGACATAGTAGTTTTTGGGATCCCCAGTTCAGCTTCTAGTTCTTGCACTGTCAGATGCCAGTTTTTGTTGATTGCAACCTATACATGTTCAACATTCTCAGTTCTGCTTATTGCAGGCCTTCCAGAACATGGATCACTTTCAACAGATATTTGACCATCTTTGAAGCATTTGTGCAACACTTTTATTTGTGCTACACTCATTGCATCATCCCTGAAAGCCTTCTGAATCATCTGAATAGTTTCTGTGGAAAAATGTTGAAGCTTAATGCAAAATTTGATGCAGATTCATTGGTCTACTAGCTCAATTATTTTAAATGCAATGACCACACAGTGCAAATGCTCACTCAACAGCATCTACCACCCGCACTCACTAGTACAGTGAGGTCATCATTGTTCATGCATGCACATTCCAGTCCACTCTCCTTGGCTGCCAGGTTACATCAGTATTGTGCTAACTATTCTCATTATATTAACAATGGCTGGACTTTTTCCAGACAGACCTCATATGCCAGAGATGGGAATTTAGGTGCCAGTACTCAGAGCATTTGGTACAAAGGAGTGGGCTGTAAGCAAAGAAAAAGAGGAAATACTGTCACTACTTTTTCTTTTCCAAAAAGTATTTTTGGAAGTGTATACTATATCAGTGTCTGTTACTGGATTACATGCCATATCTTATTATCATGTGTAGCTTGTAATATGATACAAAACATTATATTGGACCAACAGATAAAAATAATTCTGCTGTTTATGGGCACATGGACATATTTCTTGGATGAGTAACAGATGCTTAATTTCCATAGCATGTTCCCTGGTGTCAAATACTCAATATGTACTTTTACTATTTCTTGATCAAATGAAATCAAAAGTTCCTAATACATTTGTGTAATGTCAGAGGTCTAGAAATTAACAAAAAAATTTCATACAAATATATTTATTACATAAATAAGTACATTATATTGTATTGATGTTTCAATAGTTAATTACACTAGCAACAAAGTTTTACCTTTAGTATTTAATATACAGTGTGATGATAGTAGTTATACTGCAGAGCACTTAGATAATTTAATCTGATATAAAAAAGCTTCAGTCTTTAAAATAATATGTATGCATATAACAGTACACCTTTGGTGAAAATGATTTCAATTTTCCAAAAATGAATTAATGAAAGAATAAGAATGTCTTTAGATTTAGACGGAACATAGTATTGCTCTACTAAAGTTTGAAGATGCAATATTTTTCTTCATATACTCAAATAAAGGATTCTAAGAAATGCTACCTAACTTTATGCTAGGTAATGCTTAAAACACTGTTGACTTATAAATTAGAAATGTTTGCTAAAAATAAGACAGGTCAGTGGAATCATTATTTTATTCTGAGCTATCTAAACCTGGAAACTCGAGACCCAAAGTTAATGCCTACAAACAGCTAAATTCCTCAGATCTGTTGAGGATATATCATTCTAGCTGATGTACTGTTTACAAACGAGACTCATCAAAGAGATTAGCCATGAATTCCAGTAATGGAAACTGGTAGGCATCTGTTGGAAACCTTTTTGCCCAAGACAGGAGCAAGATGAATGGAAGGAACTAAAAATTCTCCCAAGTAATTGTTTCAACTAAAACTAGTATTGGGCATGTCTTCAAAATTGATCTAAAGGCAATCAACAGATAAAAGCAAGAAAGTTAACATGCTCATATATATATTATATATATATATAATATATGTGCATGTTTATATATATATTGAATAGATGATAGATAGATAGATAGATAGATAGATAGATAGATAGATAGATAGATAGAGCTTTTACACAAGAGACTACTTACAAGCCAGAATTAAATCTTTTCCATGAGGCAGTGTAGGGTGGTGGTGAGGTGCACAGAGCTGAAGTGTGTGGGTTCGAATTTCAGTTCTCTCTCCCATTGGTTGTGTAATCATCTGTAATAAGATGGTCATAGTAATAATATTTACCTCATCAGTTTGTTGTGAGCAGTGTCTGGCCCACAGAAAGCTTTGTCAGACTTTAATATTATGTTTAGAAGATAAAGAGAGAAAATGAAATAAGGAATACTAAATAGCATATAGGAAAACATGGGCTGTAGAGACAGAAACCTCAATTCAAATCTCAACTAATGCCACCAATTGGGCAACCTCTAGCATGTTACCAAAGCCCTCAGAGACTCCATTTCTTATTTTTAAAACAGAAATACTAACCCTGGACTTGCGAGATCAGCGATGGATGGAAAGCTCCTGCACTTGATCGACATTCAGAATTAGGCTACCTTTCCCTGAAACATTAGAGCTAGTCATTAAAGACTGCAAACAATTCTTTATTCATTTGTTTTTCATAGCTAATAACATTTATGCTGTACACTTCCTTTAGGGTGAAAATGGTTTACATGGAGCTCCAGGCTTACCTGGTCAAAAGGTAAAGAGTTTTTGAGTGTTTCATATAATTTAAGAATTTTAACATCTTGAAAATTGAATTTGTGTATATTATAGTGAAGGTTCAGAAAATGTATTTGATGAAACTGAATTCCCTGACTCTTAGAAATCCACTAACCAGTCTTTCCAAAGACAACCCACTAATGGATCTTTCCAAAGAGAACCCATGGAAACAGCCCCTTCTCAAAGGAATGGTCCTTATAATTATTGATTTTTCAATGTTAGAAATTTTATGATAGCTATTATAATAATTATGTGTTAAAAGTAATGTTCCTATTATTATATACATTATATTTCTCTTCTATAGGGAGAGCAAGGTGTTGAAGGCAGCCACTCTAGGAGAGACTTTATCAGAGAGTATTAGCAACACGCTTCTCCAGAGACCACAGCAATGATGCTTTCTCGGGGCCATGGGAGTGTATACAGCTGCCCTAGAAATGTTTTCACTATTATTTGACATTGTCTAAAGTGAAGCATGGAACCGTTTTTACCGCCTTTGACTGTGTTTAGTTATTTCTTATTTATTGGGCTGAACATAATAATTACAATGATAAAATATTAAATGCTACAAAGAAGCAATCTCTTCAAAACTATCTCTTGTTCAGAATGTTAAGTTCACAGTAAGGATTTTTGCATTGCTGAGTCTCCTTTATGGTGTGCCTAGTATGTTCTTCTTAACCAAGGCAAAATTTACCCTTTTACTGTCTGTAAGGGCTGCCTTGTTCTCCTGGGAAGGACTTTGATTGTGTACGATCAGCATTACTGGAAACACAGGGGCTGGACTATTCCAGTCTCCTGGAGAGATGGGGAGCCACTTCAAGTGGGGCCAGCTGTCATACCACCCTGGTAATCCCACCAGAGGGAAAAGCATTATTGATGCAATAGTAGATGCCTATCAAAGCCAAACATATCATTTCTATGTTCTGGAGAAGTTTTACAGGTCTTAGCAACAGAAGTTACTATTGCATCTAGGTTTTTCCCTGTAGCTAAAAATTACCATTAAAAAGATATACACTTATCGTTTTTGAAAAATCTTTATTCAGCTTGATAAAAATGACAACATTGAGCTGGCAGTGATGAAATAGCAAGCTTCTGAATTTCTGCACAGCAGTTCTAGACAAAAACCATTGATACAGCATGTACTGCCTCTGCAAGTCAAGCCACAAGCCAAGGGCTGTGCAGATTTATCTGCTGGGAAATAGTTTTGGACTTTCCAGCAGCTGTTTGCGGTGGCTGCATCATGCTGTCATGGTGGCTGACGTACTGGCAGTGTTTAGCAGCTTCGATGTCAGCTTGAATTAACAGATCAAGTTAAACTCTATATTTTAGGGAAAACGGTAGAAAAAACGTAGACCATGCATTCAGTGGCAAATATATCCAAATACTACCCTATTTTCTTTCCTGATACATTTTTTTGAGGATAAATGAAGCAGAAATAATTATTTAAAATTGTGTGTGTACATACACACATATACATCCATTTGATTATATATATAATATACACAAAGAGACTATATATAGTAAAAAACTGACATTACCTTTTTAACATGAATTTTGATTATATTAAGGGTTACCTTTTTGAAGCATTACAGAAAAAAAACTGAAGCTAAGAAACCCTTCATCCCTTGTTTTGATATACTCAGGAAATGTTTGCTGAGTGTTTTTTTAGTATTTAGGAATGTTTAAATTTTATGCAACTCAATATTGGTTTAGAATTCACATATTAGAAATGGTCCTTATAATTATTGATTTTTCAATGTTAGAAATTTTATAATAGCTATTATAATAATTGTGTGTTAAAAGTAATGTTTCTATTATTATACATATTATATTTCTCTTCTATAGGGAGAGCAAGGTGTTGAAGGCAGCAAAGGAGAAATTGGTGAAAAGGTAAGTACCTCTCTTTACATATACATTTGTAAAAATAAATTGTGTTCTTGAAAATATTTTCAAGTGGAATATCTACTAATAGTAGTGTGTGTGCTTTCATATAAGCAACTGAATAATTTTATAGAATTGATTTAAAGTTTTCAATTAAGGTAGCCTTGGTATATTGATGTTTGTGGGAAATATTTCAAAACAAGTTTGGATTATTATTATATCTAGACATTTGTATTTAAATACATTCTATATAAGTGATTGAAACATTTATTAAGCATTATATTTTTATGTTATAATATCATTAATACACCAGGTGCCCAAGCCTCTGTTTAAATAAATGCTTTGTTTAAGCATACACCTGATTTATTAGTGGAATTTTTCCTGAGGAAATAAATAAGACGAACTAGCTATAATATGGTCCAACAGCAAGAAATGGAGGACTCAAAATAAAATAATTTGAAAGAGTTTAACATAAGGGTGGTTTAAATGGTATGGGCAAGGTGTAAAAAAACCCAAGAGGATTGCGCAGTATCTTCTGCTGAGTTACAGTGCACTCCTTAAACTCCACATAGTCACTGGTTACCAGTCCCAGAGTCAAAGAAGACCATGTGGGGAGGGCCAGATAAAAGCTGAATAGAGTAGTTAACCCAATATTCAAGCAATCTTTTTTTAAAATTCAAATGTGAAGCTTTCTCCTGGAAGCTTCAGAAATTAGGAAATGCCTTAGTTATCTAAAATTTCCCCTCAGAAAAACATGTGAATCCTTCTGTATTTCATAAGTCTACTTCCATTTTTAAATAGAACAAAAACAGAACCATTCCTTTGTTTCATAAAATGTCATATAATTGGACAGCCAGTGGCGGGCTAGAAAGGGGAATAGGTAATCTCAAATATTAAATTGAGATTATAAAACTAAAAGTATATTTAGTTTTCTTGGTGGTGATCAATTATTTCTCTCTTCAATAAGTGTTTATAGACAGAATGAGCATCTACTATAACTATAAGAAAAATTGCACATGGTATAAGTTACTGGATAATTTTCCCCACAGAACTGTGAGGGAGATAAAAGGATAGCCATATAATGATCATATATAATTGAGCATAATTAAGTGATGACTGTTTTTAAAAGTGAGCCTTTCTTCTAAAGAATCCTTTGAATATTTTTGCTTTAGAATAACTGCCATTGCAAGGCCATGCCTTCAACTAAATGCTTTATTTACACATACTTCTGTTTTATTTCATGGGATTTTACCTGTAGGAATAGGTGAGAATAAGTGAGGAAAACAGATATATTATCTGTAATTTAAAGTCATTGTCTCACTAAAATCTTAGTGGTTATTTTGATATTTTTATACATAGTTGGGATTGGTCAGTAATAAACTGATTCTCACAGGCTCTCAGGTATAGGAAAACATTCAGTATAGGTGACTTCAAAGATTTCCCTTCTAATTTTTCATACCAATGAACTATTTCTTCAAATAGTCAATTTCACCATAAGGTAAAACTATGGAGAATAATTAAGATATCAGGAAGAAATAAAACATCAAATAGAAAAGGCAAAACCTTGAATTAGAATTACAATTCAAATGGTTTATAGTGAGATGGATGTAAGATTCACATAATAACCCTTATGGCAAAAGAATATGTTCTGCTTTGATTATTATTTACCGTGTGTGTGTGTGTGTGTGTGTGTATTTCAGTGCTGCATGCTATGTATTCTGATTTTAACCACATGCATTTTTTCCATATGATAAATAATCGAGGTAATTTTTTATTTCTAGATTATAAACTTTTTGTTTCTAGATTAGTTAAATAAGAAAAGTATGCAAAGCACTCACTTTTGTGTGACAGCAGCATGAGATTCTTAGACTACTTACAACACAATTTGTTTTCTGAACAAAGGCAATCTGACTCAAATTTCAATTTTTGTAGAAAACTGAGTATATAATTACTATTAAACCTACCTTCCTTCTTTAATTACCTTATTGTGGCCCTTACTGTTTTTAAAATTTGATTGTTTTGCAGGTGCATAGACACAGAGATCAGACTGATGGTTGCCAGGGGGTGGGGGATGGGTGAAAAAGGTGAGGGGATTGAGAAGTACAAATTGGAAGTTACAAAATAGTCACGGGGTTGTGAAGTACAGCACAGGAAATACAGTCAATAGTATTGTAATAACTGTGTACAGTACCAGTTGGGCACTTGATATAGTGGTTAGATCACTTTGTAAAGTATATGATTGTCTATGCACTGTGTTGTACACGTGAAACTAATACAAAATAATATTGACTGAAAACTGTAATGGAAACAAAATTTCACTGTTTTTAATGAAAAAATTTACTAGTTGCAAAATAAATAATTCAGGAAGTTTTTCAGAGATGTCACATCTACCAAAGGCTTGTGACTGCTGATCCAGAAAGAATTATATTAACTGTCAAAGATAAAATACTATGTGATTATTTTAGGTATTGTTTCCGTAACCTAGTATAAGCCATGAAGAGAATTCTGCTGCTTTTCATTATGGCTAGAAAACCAGGCTTCAGGCCAGGTTAACACTTAAGTCGGAGTAAGGCGTTCCTCAGTGTGTTGAACATGCTGCCTTTAGTCCAGAGAAGAACCAAAAACACCCGAGTAAGTATAGAGGGCCTCAGCGGAAAGTATGTTCCTCAGTCGATTGCAACTTATAACAGGAGAGAAGCTTATGTCGTACCCAAGCAAATGCATTTCAGCCAAGCCAGTTCTCAAGTAAAAAATATATGAAGGGGTGGTTTATTCTCTCAAAAATTAGTTACTTATGCTGTCAGGAATCTGCCAGAACACGGCTATTTTCAAGTTTATCACACTCTGGTTTATCGTCAGATGTATGGGAATGATCCCATTCCACTGCCCCGTTGCTGACTAGAAAGGTCCAGCAAGCACCACTCATGGATCCTCCCTCTCTACCAGCACTCTTCACGAGGCAGGAGGAGGGAGGTCTCTATTCTGGCTTCTCTGCTTCTGTAGGAGTGATTTTAAACATCCCTTCTTGGGGGGATTTCCCTTAGGTTACTTCAGTGTTATTGTAGGTGTTGTGTGGGCATCTACTACTAGTGAACAAAATGGAATCTGCTCTTGAGGTGACAGTTGTGCCCATGATGTCAGCCCTGCTGGCCATGAAGTAGTCAAACTCTTGTTACAGGGCCAAATGTAAATGCATGAGCTAAGCTCTGAACATCCCATTGGAAAAAGGCCATTTAGCCGCGGCTCATGGAAATGATCATCATTCTTAAACCCTAAATGCAAGATTTTTACTTTAGATATTTGAGAAAATAGGAATGTTACTTAGTTACATTTATGAAAAGAAGCAAATAAAAAGCAGAAGTAAATGGCTGCTTTATTATAGCATTCGATATTTTTAAGTAATTACTTCAAATCATATAATTTAGTTTGCTATTATAAAAGTGTCATTCTTTTATGTTGTCATTCAAGCCCTAACTTAAAATTTTAAAACTAATTTCTTCAGTGTTTAATGTGATTTCACTGAACTTTATTGTTAAATGTAATTTGATCATAAGAAACAAGTGACAACTTCCCCTCATGCCATGCTTTACCTAACACTTAGGTGAGCGTGGGCACTTATCGTCGCAAATCCTCACGACAGAGTAACAGGAAGTGGATTCAGTGCTGCTGCTCCTCAACAATCACTTGAGTAGAAACCAAAATAAATAATTAAGCCATAAAATAGATAAATAAAGACATTTTCCAGTGTTTTCCATTGATCCAATCACACCTTCAAAAGCAACCAGCAAAGGCAGAAAGTTAGATACCATACGTAAAGTCAACACAAAATGTTTTAAATATTAAAAATGTATGAGCACCTGTGACACAACCAAAGTTAAAAGTTGGAACTATTTTTATACTAGTACCACAAATAAATGATTTTGCCTGTTAGTAAATAACTATCATGAGATTATAGTCAATCAGATAATTAATACTAATTATTTACTACTAGAAACAACAATTTTGGCTTCCAATAAATCAAGAGCTTTTACACTGGAAAATACTTTTACTTTTTCATATAAGTCAATTTTCATTCAGTTGATAGCTGAATGAACATAGAACTTGAATTGAAAATCTGAAAAGATAACTGATATTTTGACCATTTAAAATTTGTTAGAGAATTAGAAAAAGCCCAAGTGTGTAACTCTATATAATACATATAAAGTATTCTTCAGAACATTCTGGGACCAGCATCTAGGTCATTCTGCAGGGGCACACATTTCTAGTTCATAAAATACCACTCAAAAAAAAAGCTCAGACTTGACAGTTCAGTTGTGGATTTGATTGTGACCTGTCATAGACTAAATGGATTAACATATCCCTGTATTCCATGTTTCAGTCCACCTCTGTCATGGAAACTGTGTACATCTGGACATTTTCCTTGCTTTCTTCACCTTAGCCTCCTTTTCTATAAAGCAAACAAAATTCCTGTCTCATGGGATCATTGTAAGAGTTAAACAGTACCTCATAAATAAAAAGTGCTCATAAATGTTAAAACCCCCACACCCACAATGTGAAAAATGTAAATATTGATATTATGAGGAAGATAGATTTTATATAATTGTCTTTCTTTATTACCTAATATTCCTAATTTTCTTTCTAAATAAGTAAACAAAAGACAAGAGGATCTATTAATTACCTACAGGTAACAGGTCACCCAAAAATATAGTGGCTAAAAAACAACATTCATTTACCCATCTGAAAATTCTGTGGATTAGTAATTCAGGCTGGACTTAATTCAGTGATTCTGTAATCTCAGCTGATCTTATTCAGTTTGCTTATGTATCTCTTCTCACCTGGCAGGTTGGCTGACAGTGGCTGGTCTAGGTTGGCTTCTTATAGATAACACATCTACTCATCCTCTGACAATTATCCTGGTCTTGTTCTCAAGATAAAGAAAAACAGAAATATATAAGAAAAGCAGAAGCATATAAGGCCTCTTGAGGCCCCTGCCAGATCAGAACTAGCATCCCATCATCTCTGCCGCACTCACCTGGCCCGAACAAGCCCCAAGCCCAGCCCAGATCTAAGGAGTAGGGAAATAGATGCCACCTCTTGATGATATATGCAGCAGAGTAGCATTGCAAGAGGTATGGATACATGAAGGGGTGAAAAATGAGGGCACTTTTGTGGTAAACTGAACACAAATAAGATAATTTATTTTTTAGATAATTTTTTATTTTAATATAACAAACTACTTCAGAGTAAAAAGGTTGAATAGATTTAGCTATTACAACATGTGTTCTTACTTTCCCTATCACTTGCGGTATAATCCTTAAAGGTATGTTTACGTAGCAGGACTTGGAGACTGTGCCAAAGATATTTTTCTATTTGAAATGGTAGAAATGCTTTGTGTGTAATAGGAAAATATTATAGAAAAATAAATTCTTAATTGGAATGGGAATAGAGAAATATATCAAATAATTAAACCAAGAAATGATTTAGTACTTTTACTTCATCTCATATGCTTATTGATTTTAGCTAAAATAAAGCTGAGACTACAACTGGAGAAAGCAGGTGGTCGGAGTTCAGAAGTATTTTTAGAATTTCACTGTTAAAACTTTCTTGACAATTATGCTTTGTATTCTAAACTAATGCAAGAATCTTAAATATCGCTATAAATATAGCACTTTTCCATCATCACTGTTGACATAGCCCCTGACTTCCTTTGAAATCTTGGTTTACCTCCTAGAAGTCTACTGAATAACAGCAAGTTATGCAATTGTTTCATTTAATCTGGTAACATATAAAACTTCTACAACTTTTAGGAAGGACTTACGTATTTGATTTGACAGCTGACTTGAAAAATGAAGAGAACAGATGGAGTAGAATAACTATGATTTCAAAAATCACAGAAATTTATCTGTGGCCAAAGCCAATTGGTATGGGAATAACCATGCCAACTTTTAATTAGCCATGATAGCAAGCAATTGGAAAGTGTAATAGTGATCCCATAGCCAAGCAAGAGGCTTAACATTAGTCATTACTGATTGTGTCATTTTTTTCCTTCTCTATGATGCTAGTGAATAACTCTAGATTTATGTGAAATATGCTTAACCCTCTATTGCTGCATCTTTAATAGTGGTTATAGAAAAAGTGAAGTATCAAAAAAAGGAAAGACATGAAACAGGAGAATAATCATCAAGCGCTGTATTATTTCATGAGTATTAAATTGTCTTTTAAAGCATTATTTTTAATAATTGCATAATATTTCATTATATGGATGTTATATTTTACTTGACCATTCCATTTTTGGAAATTTAAATCTTTCCTATTTTTTTGTTTGTTTTAGCTAGTACTTAATATTTAATGTACTTAAAATATAATGCAGAGTTAGCATACTTTGGCATCTATGAACACATCTTTTGTTCTTTAAACTACAGGAATTAGAATTATTGGGTTGATAATTATGGAAATTTTAAAGATTCTTGATACAGGTATTCAAATTACTCCCCTGAAAGGTTTCTTTTTTTTTTTAATCAGTGAATACATTCATGAGTAGTGGTTGCATCTTTAGCCTACTCTGACTAGCTTTAAGTATTACATTTTTAAATGTTTACCAATTTTTTAATCAATGAACATTATTTTATTTAACTTTTTATTTCTTTATATCTTGTGTTTCTTTAACTACATCACAATAAATATTTATATACATGCACAACCCAGATAATAATCCTATGTAAATTATATTATGTATATTATTTCCATCTTTTATTGCTTATTGTATCTTGATATATAGAAATTCTAAATTTCTTATTTGACTTCGGTCTTTTTTTCAGTCTCCTTAACTACTTCCATGTTTTCAATTTCTGTGCTTCAAAAAATCAGTTTAATATTCACTCATATTTTCTTCTAATTTTGTTTTTATATATTTTAACCTTTTCTTCAACCTAAGATTTATTTTTGGTGACTATATTAATATGAAAATGAAATTCAATTCTTTCCCCAATACCATGTCTAATAATAATTTCCTTATACATTTGTTCATGATGCTTTTATTATCATATGCTAATTCTTATATACTGGGATTATTTTAAGGGTATGTATTCTGTTAATTACCACACTGATGCTATATTATTTTATGTTTGCTTTTATAATATATTTTAGCATCTAGCACTGTAAATTTCATTTTATTACTCTGCTTTTCAAATGTTTTCTTTATATTTTAGTCAGTTATAGTGTTACTTGTTAGATGTTTAAATTTGGATATAGTTACCCACTCTCTGATTTCCTCATGTTTGAAGTGGGAATAATAATGATACCCTTTGGCTTTGTGTGAAACATAAATATCGCCATGCAAAGCATTCTAATCAGTGCCTGGCACATGTTAATATGCTGAGTAAGTGCTTGCTTTTATTTTTTGTCTTCCATATGAATGTATTATCAATTCACCTCGTTCCAAAATACAAATATCATTGTTATTTTGGTTTACGTTGAATATACATACCAATTTAGAATGTAGCAGAGTGTGGCTGAGCCTCAGAAGGCTTAGAATCAGGAACTAAAAAGCACTTTAAAAACCTAGACAGTTCTGCATTCTCTCCTTTCTTTTCTGGCTGAATGATTTCTCTTCTCTGGGAAACTGCTCTGTTCTCTTGCTTGTCTTACAACCTGATTCTGCTTGCTCATACGTAAACTTAGTATTAAATAGCTACTCCAAAATAATAGTCTTGTCCCTCAGTTTGCATAAGTTCATTAAGTCCTGGGCATATAAAAACCTGTGGTCGCTGGGTCTCATGTCCCCATCTTGAACACAGAGAATCTAATTGACTCATTTCTGGTTCTATCATCTGTGTCTGGAAAGCCCTGCAGCCAACTCAACTGATTTACAGATAGAGCATGGGAGTTTTAAGAGGGGGTATGTGGTTAGAAAAAAAGAAGAGGCAGCCCTAAGACCATAAGACTGCTGATATATGGAACGCTCTTGATTTTTTAAATCTTTATTTAGTGTCTTGTTAGTTTACTCAAATTTCTTGTTGGCTCTACCTACTAAAAGTGGTATATATGATAAGAAAAACATAATGATTTTGGCTTCTTCATTCCAATTATTTTAATTCTCTTCATGTTTCATGTCTTGCTATGAATTGGTGAAAGATGCAGAATAAAAAAGGTAAATGTAGGGTGACTGTTCAGGAGACCTCTGCAGTAGTCAAGCAAGAAATGATTGTATCTTACAATTTTGGTGCAGATATAAAGAAGTGGATAGATTTGAGATATAATTTGGAGATAGTATGAACTGATTTGGGTGATTTGGAGATGAGAGAGAAGGTGGTAATAGAGATTATGTCACATTTCTGGCCATTGTACATTGGAAGAGGAACAAATTTGACTTGGGGCTTATACCACAAATTTTAGAGACATGTAAGGCATCTAATTAGACCTGAGTTGAAGTTCAGAAAAAAGACTGTACTACCACTACCCATGGGGGGCAGCCAGCACCTAGCAATGGTAGTAGGTCAGATTTAGAAGGAGAGAAGTTGGAAGTAGAAGAAAGCCTGTGACTGTGAATGGAGAAACTTACACATTCCGAAGTTGAGTAGAGGAAGAAGAAGAATGCGGAAAAGGGTCATGCGGAAAGAAGAAGTACAGGGAAAATAAGAAGAACGTGTTAAGAAGTAGAATAAATTATTTAAGAAAGTGAGTGTGTAAGTGTTCAAAATGTTACATAGAAGTCAAATAAAGTAATAATATCAGTTGTCCCCATAGGTCATTGGTGACTTTGGCAAAGGTCATTTCAGTGGAATAATGAGGGTAGATGCTGAGTTGGAGTTTGTTGAAGGGTAAATTACAAATGAGAGCATTCAGAAAACCCTCTCAAAAGCTAGCTGTGAAGGAGCAACAACAGTAGAACAGCAGCTGGAAAAACTTTGGATTATTGAAAAAAACCTTATTTCACCATTATCTAAAGCAGTCATGAGGTTCTTGATAGGGAATTATTCTTGATCAAGGAAATATTCTTGATCATAAGAAAAGTATAGATCAAGCTCACTTAGAGAGTTACAAATATCTTACACTTCCTAAGGAATGTCATACTTAAGTCAGTCAGCGTATCATATTACGGAATTCTAGTTAAAACCAAGAATATGTCAAAGGTGTCACCATTAATATTATTGAATAGTATTCTGAAACTTTTGTCCAACATCAGTTTTACCTCCAAATTATAGTTTAAATCTCTCTACTTCTATCCACCCTGGTTATGACTAAGTCATGATTATTTATTAGTCATCTCTTGACTCATCTCCCTGTTTTCACTCTTGTCTTCTCTCATTCATTCTCCAAATTACAGGGAGATGGATCTTTATAAAACTAATTATGTGGCTCTTGTGTTTGAAACAATTAGTTATTTCCCATGTGGCTCTTGTGTTTGAAACAATTAGTTGTTTCCCATTAAAGTAAAATCCCAAATCCTGCCTAGTGTGGCCTTTACTTGCCTCCCTGAACTCATCTTCCCCTTACTCTCTTTTTCTCCTCTGCTGCAGCCACACTAGCTTTCTGTCAATTCTGTGAACTCACCAAGCTCTCTTCTGCCTCAGCCTTGTCCATTGGTGTCCCTACTGCTTGGAATACATTTCCCTTTATTTGGCTAACCTCTGTCCACTTATCACACCTTAACAGTCATTTTCTCAGGGGAGGTCTCCTTGATGCCCAGTCAAAAATCAGCCTTTTGGGGGGGCTTTTATTTTACTTTTTATTGTGTTTTTATCCATTACCAATTATTCCCTTTATACCTTCTCCCCACTGCAATCACCATACTGTTGTCCATGTCCATGAGTCCTTTTTCCTTTTTGCTCAGTCCCTCTACCCACTAACCCTCCTCTGTAGCTGCCAACCTATTCTCTATGAGCCTGTCTCTATTTTGCTTGTTAGTTCAGTTTGTTCATTGGATTCCACATATGAGTGAATTCATATGGTATTTGTTTCTCTAACTGGCTTATTTCACTTAGCATAATGTTCTCTCTTTTTAATGGCTGAGTAGTATTCCATTATGTAAACGTCCCATACTTGTTTTATCCACTCCTCTACTGATGGACACTTGGGCTGCTCCCATACCTTGGCAACTGTAAATAACACTGCAATGAACATAGGGGTGCTTACGTTCTTTTGAATTAGTGTGTTGGGTTTCTTCAGATATATGTATTCCCAGAAGTGGATTGCTGGATCAAAAACCAGATTAATATTTAGTTTTTTGAGGCATCTTCATACTGCTTTCCACAGTGGTTGCACCAATCTACATCCCTACCAACAGTGCAGAAGGATTTCCCTTTCTTCACACCTTCACCAGCACTTACTGGTTGTTGTTTTATTGAGGATAGTCATTCTGACTGTTGTGAGGTGATATATCATTGTGGTTTTAATTTGTGCAGCAAAGGAAATCATCAACAAAATAAAAAGACAACCCATGGAATGGGAGACCATGTCAGCTGATACATCTGATAAGGGGTTAAATATACAAAATTTACAAAGAATTTATAAAACTTAATACCAAAAAAAAAACCAAACCCAACAACAAACAATCCAATTAAAAAATAGGTAAAGAACTTGAATAGACACTTCTCAAAAGAGGACATACTTCTCCAAAGTTGACCAATAGACATAAGAAAACATGGTCACCCTGGCTGGTGTGGCTCAATGGATTGAGTGTTGGACTGTGAACCAAAGGGTCACCAGTTTGATTCCCAGTCAGGGTACATGCCTGGGCTGCAGGTCTGGACTCCAGTTGGGGGCATGTGAGAGGCAGCCACACATTGATGTTTCTCTCCCTCTCTTTCTCCCTCCCTTCGCCTCTCTCTAAAAATAAATAAATACAGTCTTAAAAAAGAAAAAGAAAACATGCTCAACATCATGAATCATGAGGGAAATGCAAAATCAGTCTGTTTTTTTAATAATTTCTCATTATTCCTTCAACACTACACTTCACCTTTAGAGCACTTACCACAATTCATAATTATAAATTCACTGCCACATGGCTTTCTTTTTTCTGTTTTCCCTAGTTAAAGTAGAAGCTTCATGAAACCAGTAACTGTATGTGTCTGTTTATACCTTTCTCTCCAGCACCCAACATAATGTCCAGGACATGGAAGAATTCAGTTAAATAATCCCGTACTGGAGAAAAATAATGGAGACAAGGTTAAGTCGTGTTTTTTTCTGTCTCCTGAAGTATTTGATAATTATTATTTTGATTGATTTGATTTGGTATCAACCTTACTTTTTCAGATTGCTGCTATTGAATTTATGAGATAGAGATCAAGATTAATTTTTTATGTATGACCCTTGGAATTGTGTTTCACAAATGACAATATATAAAGCATTAATGTATTTAGTAATATACTAGAATGTTCAGAAAATAAAGCAGTTAACATATTTCTATTTTTCAATATTTGTGAAATACATTGCCAAGGAGTGCTATTTAGTTCTTTATTCAATAAAATAAAATAATGCAGTTCTTTTAATACCAGATATTATGTTATCTTCTAAATTTAGTACTAGTGTTAAAGTTGTCCATTGATTCTTGTGTCATAATTTTTAGTTGCAATTACAGTGGAATTTGGAAACTACTGACCACATGGCCTTAGGTTGGTTTTGTTAAGGAAATTTATTCAGAAGCTATTTTATGTAATTTCAGGACAAAGAAATATGGAAATTTGGGGGCACGTAATGAGAGATTAGTAAAGAAGACATGATCCTCACTTATATAATGATTGAGACAACTTGACTTTTGATAGTTTCTCATTAATCAGTGCTGAGTATTCTAACAGGGTGGTTTATAATTTGCCTCAGTTTTGCTTTTATATTGATCTTTATTCCAAATATCCTGTTTCTTTACTCCAGGCTCTGGCACTGTCTCATGTTTCTCCTCTTACGCCTTAATCTCAGGGTCTCTCTGTGCCGTTGACACAACTTCCACCACACTCCCCTGCCTCCCCTTTACTCGGCTTCCTCTTCATCTTCCCACTGTTTCTTCGTCACTTGTTTTGCCTCCATTCCATTCAAGCCTGATTCCCTTTTCAGGTTACATTCTTTTTTTATTTCAGGAAACTCTGAGAGAGAAAGAGAAATTTTTGTATAAATGAATTCATGGACAGGTCATGCTAGAGTATTTTTTTGTATTCAAAACAAGGAAAGGATCTAGTATGCAATTGCCCCCTAACATCTGAGCATTCCTCAGTGAGACTCCATTTTATTTATCTATTGTCCATCACCATTTACCCCCCATACCCCCTTCCACCTCCACCCAAACCCTTCTGTCCCACAATCACCACACTGTTGTCAGTGTCCATGAAAATTAAGAGTAAGGTAAAGACAACTCTACATTTGGTAACAGAGATTTTAGCATATAAAAATATGTGCATTATAATTTTATATAAAATGTATTTTAAAATTAATCTAGCAATTGCTTCTGCTTACCATTATCATCAAATATTCATCATTGCTGTTTTCACTAAATCTTGGTTAATAAATATACTTTTTATTAACTGAAACTCTTTGTTGGAGGTGCATTCCAGATGGTAGGAAGATAATTAATCCTATGTCACCAAATATTAGATGACAGGTGCATTTTTATTTAGAAGCCACTGGCATGTGAACTTCTTTCACATTCAATGTAAAAGCAATTCACTGTATAGTAATTGCTGAACAAGTGTGTCCCACCAGACTTAAATATCAAGATTCCACTGCACAGAAAAACAGAGGTGTTAGTGCAGCTGCTGTTCTAAGTGGATGTTGTGCAATGACTGTGTGACAACTTATCGTCTAAGCTTACGACCATCTATTGCTTCGTAGTTTAATATCTTACAGAAAGTATGCGTGGTTATTATTTTTCTTTGCTAATCTTCACAATCCCCTTTAAGCCATATAAGTAATTCCCCCTCAGCAATCTGTTCTAATAGCAGCCGAGGATGAATGAGACAGGATACAGAGAGCAATTCACATTCTGTTTGCCTTTTCTACATTTTTCCTTGTTATTCATCATGTTCTGCCAATAACCAAACTGTGAGATCAAAAATAAGGACAAAATGATTAAACATTAACACTTTGGGCAAACATTTTGTGGAATGTTTTTTTAAGTGCCTGCACTTGTCCAGCCCTGGGAAGGAGTATGGCAATGCAGATGGCTTCACCCACTGGCTCTATTCCAGGGACTCTCTGAGAGTGATCCGTCCTCCACTTAAGGTTTACTTGTGTGTACAGATGATTCATGGAGTTGATGTCTTGGTAAAAACAAGGGCTGGGTCACACAATAGCACCCGATGGACTCAGGTCAACCCAAGTGTTCTTCCTTAGGTTAGAGGGAACTTAGGAGGTCATCTACTTTGACTCTCTTGTTATTTAGCTTTTTTTTAAATTATATTTTAAGATTATGCTGTTACAGTTGTCCCAATTTTTCCCCCTTTGCCCATCCCACCCAGCATCCCCCAGTCCCTCAGGTAATCCCCACCCCTTTGTTCATGTCCGTGGGTCATGCATATGAGTTCCCTCGCTATTCTATTTCCTGTACTGTACTTTATATACCTATGGCTATTCTGTGACTACCAATGTGTGCTTCATAATCCCCTCACCTCTTCACCAATTCCCACACACACCCCTCCCATCTGGCAACCATCAAAACGCTCTCCATATCCATGATTCTAGAAGTCTCTGTTCTTCTTGTTTGCTTAGTTGGTTTTTTAGGTTCAACTGTTGATAGGTATGTGTTTATTGCCATTTTATTGTTTTGATATTCTTTTTCTTAAAATATGCCCCTTTAACATTTCATGTAATAATGTTTTGTTGATGATGAACTCCTTTAGTTTTCTCTTGTCTAGGAATCTCTTTATCTGCCCTTTGATTCTAAATGACAGTTCTTCTGGATAGAGCAATCTTGTCTATAGGTCCCCGTTTTTCATGACTTTGAATATTTTTTGTCAATCCCTTCTAACCTGCAAGGTTTCTTTTGAGATATCAGCTTATAGTCTTATGGGAACTCCTCTGTAGGTAACTAACTGCTTTTCTCTTACTGCTTTTAAGATTCTCTCTTTATCTTTAACCTTTGGCACTTTAATTATGATGTGTCTTTGGCACTTTAATTATGATGTACTTGTTTGCATCCACCTTGTTTGGGACTCTCTGTACTTCCTGGACTGTCATGTCTATTTCCTTCACCAGAGTAGGGAAGTTTTATTTCATTATTTTTTCAAAGAGATTTCTAATTTCTTGCTTTTTCTCTGCTCCTTCTGGCACCCCTGTCATGTGAATGTTGGTATGTTTTAAGTTGTCCAAAAGGCTTCTTACACTATTCTCATTGTTCAGATTCTTTTTTCTTCTTGTTGTTATTCTGATTGGTTGTTTTTTGTTTCCTTATTTCTACCTCATTGCTTTGATTATTGGCTTCATCCATTCTACTGATGATTCCCTATAAAATTTTTTTTTTATCTCCACTAGTAGAGTGGTCCCCAAGTTTTTGCTCTAGGGACTGTTTTCATGGAAGACAATTTTTCCATAGAAGGTGTGGGGAGACAGGAGGCAGAGCTCAGGAGGTAATGTGAGGGAAACTTTGCCCGGTCACCCCTGTTTACCTCCTGCTGTGCAGCCTGGTTCCTAATAGGCCACGGACTGATTTGTGGCCTGTGGGTAGGGAACCCATGCATTAGTATATCCATCATTTCTGCCTGGGTCTTTGTTATGCTGTTGAGGTCCTCGCTAAGTTCCTTGAGTATCCTTATAACCAGTGTTTCGAATTGTGCATCTGATAAATTGCTTATCTCCCTTTTATTCAGTTCTTTTCACAGGTGGCCATCCAGGCTCTCTCTGCTCATTAAGGTAAATCACCAACAATTCTAAGTTCCCATTTTAAGCCAAAATCTATTCCTTGTTACTTTGACCAATTTATCTCAGTTCTAACACTTTGGAAGAATGCATCATCAGATAATCCCTTCTTCCAAGTGGCTGACATTTTGGAGAGTTGAAGATAGCTAATGTGTTCTTCTAAACCATGTTAGTATTTCAGATTTTTTCATCGTGCTTCATGGATCCAGGTTTATAGATCCCTCATATTCCTCACAGCCTTAATATTGTGATACTGTAGCTCATCAGTGTCCTGTTAGTGAGATGTTCATGTGTAGACAGAGTTCTTCTAGTGTGTTTTGAGCAGGGATAATGCACACAGTATAACTGAGTGAAGGAACTTAAATTTAGTGGAACTGGGTCCTAATCCTGGCTCCACCTCCAGCTGATTGCGAGACTTCCTCTTTAAAAAGGGAGCACTAGACTAGATTATCTCTAGAATCACAAATGTTTAGAGCTAGAATGAATCTCAAATTATAAAGGGCATATACTACTGTCAGACAGTTGTTTTCTTGAACTAAAATGTAAGCATTTACATTTATATATGCTGACTTTCATTTTGATGTTTTAGCTTTGTGTTTCTACTTGTGAGATTTTAACTCTATTCTGACAGCTATTACAATATTCATTTTTCTCAGCCTGTAGCAGCCATGAATTTTGTATAGATAAATTCTAGGTCTTTGAATAACTGATATAAATATTGAATAAGACAAAGCCCTGGCTGGCGTGGCACAGTGGATTGAATGCTGGTCTGTGAACCAAAGGGTTACCAGTTTGATTCCCAGTCAGGGCGTATGCCTGGGTTTTGGACCAGGTCCTCAGTAGGGGGCACAAAAGGCAACGACACACTGATGTTTCCCTCTCTCTCTTTCTCCCTCTCTTCCTCTCTCTAAAAAATTAAAATAAATAAACCTTTAAAAAAGAGAAATTTTATTAAATGTCTTATTGAAGTAAATAAAGCAGTCTCATAACATTTGCATAATTTTTGTTATTTGACATGATATACCCTCTTGATAATCATATTCTTTACTAATAGCTTAATTTGTTTAATAATTCTAAAATTTTGCCAGGGATCAATAATAAACTTACTCTTTACTCATGTTTATTTTTTAAATAAGGAAACATTATTGGGTCTTGGCTTTTGCTCCTGTAAGATCTCAGAAATTTATGTCAGTGACTCCTTTCTATGAGCTCTTAGTATCTGTCCTTAATCTAATTTGTCCTTTCCTCTCTTAATGCCTGTCTTGGTCTCAGGGGTGGTTATCTAGAATCAGTGGATTAAAAAATGCTTTCACTTTATTTTCAAAGCAATTTGATGCCAGCCATAACCCAGTATGATATTGAAATTTTTTTCAAAACCCATGCCTGGTTTTAGAACACATTTGTTTGTTCAGTCATTCATTTATTTGATCATTTACTACCTAGTATATACCAGATACTACCTTCAGCACTAGGGTAACAGGGAGGAAAGAGACAGAACATTCTTTCCAAGAGCATGCATGAAGTGTCTGATGGTTGGTAAACAATGCTGCGAGGAGGAAGAGGAGGGAATGCAAAACTCTGCCTGGCAGACAGGAGCGTTGGGTAAGGATTCATTAGTGTATCTTAAAGCATAAGTAGGAATTCTCCAGACCAAGGAAGAGGCAAATGGAACAATTCATTCAAAGGCACAGAAAGGGAAAAAGTACGGAATGTATAGGGAACCATATGGGGTGTATTGTGTAACAAAATAAAAAGCAGTGACCACCAGAGGGAAAAAAGAAAAGAACTTTTAAAAACCTAACTGAAGCACAGCTTCAGGTAGAGCGCTAAACCAGGAGAATTGCCATGAAATAACATCAAGAGGTTCCCTCTGAGAGTTCAGTTGCTGGCATGTTTAGCTCACTCCCCTTGGTGGGGACACCACCTGACCTCCAAGCAAGCAGTCATTATGGTAGGGAACTTTGATATTTCTGGAAGAATCTTCCTACTAGAAGACCCATGTGAAGTCTCTAGACAAAAGATTAGAGAGGCTTGTGTCCCTCTGAAAGATTCATGCTGACCTAAATGAGACTTCAGGTAAGCTTTTTGCTTGGCATTTTCCAGGAATTTCTGAAGCTCTCTATTTTCTTTATTCTTGTCATTTATAGAATCTAAAAGTTTTCATGTAAGAGAGACTAAAAGGATTTGGCTTCTAGTCTAGGTTGATTCTGCTAGTTAAGATCCTAGGGCAACTTAAAATATTTTTATCCTTTCTTTGATGGAAGAAAGAAAAGAAGGGGCATGAAATGTAGCCAAAGTTTTAGCATTTGATCATAAAATATAAGTGGTGAATTCCTGGCTTACCTGCTAATAAATAGTCATATCTACCAAAGAACCCCAAATTTTACTGATCTTAAATTCCAATAATTAACTAGTCAGATATCCAGTCTTTTCTTATGATCTCCCTCCTCAAATTGTCACAAGAATTCTTAGGAATTTTATGTGTTTACCTCTATCAGTATTTGAGTCGACATAAAGCCTTGCTGCTGTCATTACCTCTTGGTTCTTGAGAAGAGAAAGAGAAATTTCAAGTATAATTTGAGTTGGCATCTATAGCTTTTGCTATATCTTACTCATTTAGGTTGATAGCTTGTCATATCTGTGTGTGTGTGTGTGTACACACACTGGGCAGGGAGAGAGAGAATTATTTATCCAATAGATAATTATTTTGTATGTTCATGAAATATATAGAAAAATTCATACTTCCTTGGAAAAATTAAGTTCAAAAAGCAGACATTTTCCAAGATACATTCCTGGATATAAACAATAATAAAGAAACCAAGAAATGAAGAAAAACACTCCTAAATATAATCCTTGAATTAAAGAGTAAATGAAAAGAGAAATTTATAGAAATCAATGAAAAAGAAAATACTATATATTAAAACATGGAATATAAAAAAACTATACTCTCTAGGTTTATCCATGTTTTCTCAAATGGCAGGATTTCATTCTTTTTTATTGTTTACTAATATTCCATTGTGTGTATATGATGGACACTTACTTCCATAACTTAGTTATAATAAATGATGCTGCATAAATGTTGAAAAACTATGTTGTACGTATGAAACTAAAGTAATATTTTTGTCAACTACAATTTAAAACATTTTTTTTGCCCCGGCTGGTGTGGCTCAGTGTCTTAAGTGCTGGCCTGTGAACCAAAGGGTTGCTGGTTCGATTCCCAGTCGGGGCACGTGCTTGGGTTGCGGGCCAGGTCCCCAGTTGGGGGAACATGAGAGACAACCACACATTGATGTTTTTTTCCCTCTCTTTCTCCCTCCCTTCCTCTCTGTCTAAAAATAAATAAATAAAATCTTAAAAAAGAAAAAACTCAGTTTCTAAAAAAAATAATAAAATACAACATTTTTCAGCTATACTCAGAGTGAAAATATATATTGCCAAACTTTTTTATTATAAAGGAGGAATAATAATAATAAAGGAAATAAACTTTTATACAATAACAAAAGAGCTACAAATATATAAAAATAAAATAGTAGAAGGGAATTAGTAAATATAATCACTAAAGTCAATGAAACAAATTTTTAAAATTGTAAAAAGATGAACCTAAAAACTGGTTTAATAAAATGACCAATAAGATAAACCAATAAAATTCACTTAAGGAAACAAAATAGAAATGAGATGAAACAGAATAAGAAATAAATTTATAAATATAAATTTGACCACAGAGAGTGTATTAACTAAAAGAATTCTGAGACATTTTGTGTACTTCCAAAAAGTCAAATTAAACAACATTGAAAAATGGATGATTTCCTAAAAAAAAAGTAAAAAAATTAAACAGAAATTATTGGAAAACATGACTACACTAATTATTGTGGAAGAAATTAGAGAGGTTATTCAAGATCTGCCATTGAATAAAGAATCAGGACTAACTGGGTTTTTAGCAGGTGTTATGTAGCCAATGTTATCTAAACTGTTCTAAACCAAAGAAAATATGGACAACTTCAAAGAGGTCAGCATGATTTTAATATCAAATCTAATAAGAAATAAAATGAAAACTATAACCATGTTTATTTATGAATATAAATATATATTTTTACTAATAAAATAATAATAGGACTCAACAAATTGGCAAAAGAAAGATCAAATTGGATTATACTAGGAAGTCTGGGGTAATTTAAGTTAAGGAATTATATCAACATAATATAATACATCAACCAACAAAAGTATAAAAGTTATATGATTATATAAATAGATACCAAAGATTGTTTTAATATGCAATAATCATTCATAATCAAATTTCCAAGTAAAATAGGAATCAATGAAATATTTTTACTCAAGTCCAAGAACAAATATTCTAAAAAGGGCAGGGAGCTAATTTAAAAATTAAACAAGCAAAATTAAGCAAGGTGTTAAAATTGAAATCACCAGGGCTTCACAAGAAAATTAAATAATTTGTGTGCATTGAAAAGAACAGATTAAACCTATTCCTTTTTACTTTAGTCTGATTGTATAGATAGAAAGCCTAAGAGACTTTGGTAGGAAGTATTTTTAATTGCCAAAAGAATTTGTGTAAGAGATATATTGAAAAAAAGAAGACTTTCTTATCTTAGCCATAAATAATTAGAAATATAAATAGGAAATAGTCCATTAAAAGTAGTAAAAGCAATAAGAATTTTGGGAAAATTTGAATAAGAAAGGAGCATCAAGGGATGTTCCTTTGAGAAAATCAAAGGATATGAAACAAGATTAAGTGAAGTAGATACCATTTACTTAAAAGTTACAATATAAAAGTTCATTAATTCAAAATTAATATGTACATTTAATACAATGTTTTAAAACAATTAAACAATTGTTTTAAAACATTGTATTAATGACATGTTTTCTGACATGTTTTAAAATTTGCTTTGAAGTTGGAAAAATTACATGAAGTTTATATGGACAAATAAATACGTGAAAATAGTCAAAATTTTAAGAAAGAACAATAGCAAGGTTGGATTTGCTTTGCCATACACCGTATCATTCTATAAAATCACCATAATAACATATTATATCATACAGTATAAAGTTAGGTGAAATGAAAATGAGAATCTAGAAACTGATCCCAGAATTTACAAGAATTTAATTTAATAAATTTTTATACTTAAATTCAATGGAAAGGATGCCTTATCCCATAGATGTGCTGGCTGTACTGACTGTATCCATATGAAAAATACCTAATATTCTATAAAATAAATGAATTCAAGATGGATGAAGGATTTCTATAAAAATCAAAACAAAATATATATTTTGCATTAGTACAAGCTAGGGGCAATGGTATACCTAACCAAGATTTCAAACCCAATGACAATAGAATAGAGGCCAGATGTATTAGACATATAAAATTAAACATTTTAATGGTAAAGGACATAACAAAAATTTATTACAAAATGATAGTTCTAGTAAACTTAATTAAAATTAAGAGGCAATCAGTTAATATTTGTACTTTCCAGTTTTTTTAAATTGATGAGAAAATATGAAAAATTTAATTTTTTTAAGTGAATAAAATGTTTGAATAGGTAGTTTGGTACAGAGCAAACTGAAAATATTAGCAAATATATAAAAGGCTCAGATTCACTCGTAGTCAGTGCTATGTAATTTAAGGCAATTATGAGCTATGACTTTACACACATCACCCTGGCACCTGTTGCTGGATGTGACTTAAGGACAAAGGCATTCCCATACGTTGCTGGTGGTATGTGGAGAGCTACAGCCTCTTTTGCAAAGCAGTTTGGCAACATGTATTTCAAAAAAATTAATGCATAACTCCTTTACCTAGCAAACTCCTTGAGACTCTGATTTATACAAAGTATATCACATGCATTTAATGGTGTTTATTGCAGCATGATTTATAGTGGCAGAAAACTGGAAACAGAGTAAATAGTCATTAACAAGAAAACACTTGAATAAATTACAGTATATCTATATTATAGAGTGTTATGGAACTATTGAAGAGGATCACTTAGGATTGTATTGGGTAATCCAAATTGATTTATAGAAAGTAGTGTTAAGGGAGAAAATTAAAATGCAGAAAAATGTATATAATGTGACCAGTTTTTTAAAGCAAACAGAGGACAAAATTCATGGGGTGTGTGTATGTGTGCATGTGTATCCAGCTATGATTGTATGAGTTTGGAGAAAAAATATTGGAAGGATATATGCAGAGTTCATAACAGAAGTCCAGCATTCAGTGAAGGGATTTTTTTTTTTAAAGTGAGGGAAGAAGAGTATGTTTTACTGTTTCTGTCATAACTTATTTTTTATATTTAAAAACACTTTATATCTAAGAAATATTTTACATTTATAAATATTATATTTATTATATAAATGGTTTATATAAATAAATTATAAATATATTGATTATATTTATATATAAATGGTTTTATATTTATATATGTATAAATATATTAATATGTTATACACACAGATATATATATATTCTTGAGGATGTATCAAATATTTCATAAAAACATTTTAAAATCTGTACTGAAATATGTTTCATAAAATCGCACTTAAGAATTTATGGAAAGTTATGTTTGTATTTTATGTAATTTTTAATTTTAAAAAACAAGTACTAGAAAAATAGATTGAAGATAGGAAAACCAGCTAGTTAAACTACTATAATAGCATATAAATGAAATTGAACTAGGATCATGATCATGATAATGGCAGGATCAGACAGAAACAGGAGTGATTTAACAAGGATAAAAATGAAAATATAAAAATAAAGAAGAGAGGAGGGACGGATGAAAGACCCTTTATTCTGTTTCATTGATCTATTTATCTACATTTGAACCAGTACAACATTACCTAAATTATTGATATTTTATAGTAAGTATTGTACTAAAAGTACTAATAGTGAAAGTTCTTCTACTTTGCTCTTTGAGATATCTTGGGTATCCTAGGACCTTGGTATTTCCTTGTTGATTTTAAAGTCAGCGTACCAATTTCCACTCACACACATACAACCTGCTGAGATTTTGAATGAGTTTTCTTTCAACCTAGATATCTTTTGAGAGGATTTATCTTGTAATAACATACAGTCATCCAATTCTTAGTGTCTCTATTTATTTAGCTTTTCTTTACTGTTTCTTAGTTATATAATTTTCACTGTAGAGTTTTTAAATAATTTTTTCTATTTATAACTAAGTATTTGATGTTTTAGTGCTATTTTAACTATAGATTTTAACTTTCCAATTTTTGCTGCTAGAATATTAAAATATATTGTTTTGTTTATTGATCTTGTATCCAGTAACCTTGCTCAATTAATTAATTAATTCTAAGTGTGTAGATTACCATGTTATATATGAACAAACAGTTCTAAGTCTTTTATTCTAGTTCTTTTTCATTGGATTCCTTTTTTTGCCATATTGCACTGGCTAGGACTTTTGGTACAATATTAAATAGAAATGGTTATAGTGGACACCTTTGTCTTCTTCCTACAATCAGAAGGAAGTAATTTAGTATTTCATAATCAAATATGCTGTAGATTTTTGTAGAAATTCTTGATGAGAAAAAGGATATCAAGAAAATAGTTCTGAGTTTCCCCTTGAATACCTGTTCAGATATTGAATTTTTTAAATGCTTTTTCTGCAACTGGTGTAATGACAGTATGATTTTTCTTCTTGTTCATGATGTATTATCCCTTTTTTTTAATATTACTAGACGTAATTTGCTAATACCTTTTTTAGGAGTTTTGCATCGATGTTTATGAAAAACCTGAGCAATCCCTTTCTTGTAATTTCCTTGTCAGATTTTAGTATCAGAGTTATGCTGGGAATATAAAATGAAAGCTGTGATCTCTTTTTCTGTTCACCAAAGGAGCATAAGTAATATTTATATTATTTCTTCTTTAAATGTTTTTAAGAACTCACCTGAAAAGTCATTAGGATCTGGATGTTTGTGAAAAAATTTTAAAGTATGGGTTTAATTAGTTTGTTTATTGTTTTCCTTTGTGTTTCTCCTCAAGGTTTGGAAATTTTTTGTTCCTGTAGTTATTTATATTCATAAAATAAACTAAGTTCTCTATTTCTGCACTCAGTATCTGTTGATCTTCTTCTCTGGGATGGTAGAATTAGCATATTTCCACTTCTTCCATTCTGCGGTTTTATGGCTTCAATGAATCACATTATTTTTCTTAGTTTTTACTTTGGTTTTACTGATAAGCCAATCTTTATTACTTAATTTATTTGTTTAAAGATGGTCTTTAAATACTTCCTCACAAATGATAAAAGAATTATTACATTCATATTGCCACTCTTTTTCTCTTCCAATTTTTGTTATGTATATAATTTCAACATTTTTCAATATTATAGTATTTACATTTAGTTCTAGCCACAATGCTCAATTTTTCTTTTTTCTTTTAGCCTTATACCTAAATGGAATCTGTGTTCAGTCCTTTACCAATAGCCTCTGTGTTATCTTTTGTTTGGCTGACGCTTGTCTTCTAATGTTCTTCTTTAAAAGGTCATGCAATATATATATACAGAGTATATGGAGAGACCCTAATTTTTTTTCCTTTATACTTTAATGACAATTTTGTTGGGTTATAATTCTTGGGATAGTCTTTGTTTTCTTGGGGACATTTTAGGCATTGGTCTACTAGTATTGAGTATTGAATGTTACTGTGGAGGTATCTGTGACCAGCCGAAAACCTTTTTCATTGGAGATTGATAATTTTCTTCACTTTTAGTGTGGAATCTAATGAACAAAATAAACTAACAAATGAAATAGAAGCAGAAGCAAGATACACGGAACAGACTGGCAGCTGTCAGAGGGGTGGGGGGAAAGGGAAACTGGAAGAAAGAAGGTGAAGGGATTAGCCAAAGAACATATATGTATAACCCATGGACACGGACAACAGTATGTGGATTGACTGGGATAGGTGGGGGAGCTGGGTGAAGGTAGGTAAAAGGAGAAAAAGTGGGGACAACTGTAATAGCATAAATAATAAAATACAATAAAAAGATGGAATTGATGCAAATAAAATAATCAAATGTGCTGTGCATATTAATTTTACTGAGTTAATTTAAGGGCTTCATTTAAGAACTGGTAGCATTTGAGGAAAATTTTTTTAGACTTAATTTGGGTAAGTACAGGTCTCTCTCCTTGCAGTTGGGGTCAACACATCAAGTATACCTCAAAATATGTCTTTTAGAAGAGAGATTATTTCCTTGGGCATTAGAAGACTTGAAAATGAATTTCTCACTTTTGAAATTTTGATAGTACTAAGTCAAAAGTATTTAACTTGAGTTTTGTTGTGTGGTATGGTTTTGGAATTTGTAACCTAGTGATTTCCTTATTTAATTTAGCGGATTTTGACTTTATCCTGGAAGAGACTCTAAATGAGTTAACAGAGAGTGACTAATGCTAAACAGAAGGGCATTATAGTCATTTTCTACTCTTCCCTCTGAACAGAAACACCTATTCTGCCAACCAGAGGTCCATGGTCCAGTGGTGCATTCAGCACCATTAGAAAGGGCGACAAAGGGTGAGGGAAGGCTCTGAGACTTTGCATCTATGCCTGTTGGAGGCAGAGCTTAATCAGAAAAGCCAGCACCACTTGCAAATGATCATAATGAGTAGAAAGTAGAGACATGGATCCTAGAACCTGAGTTCCCTTCACCATTACTAAGCATCTTCAAAAGTTCCTTAAACATTTATTTTTTTGTCCACAAAATTGTAAAAATTTCCCTTATTTCAAAAACTTCACTCAAAAAAGTCTCTCCTGGGTGTCTTTGAAAGTTTAGGCCATTTAAAAACGCATGTTATTAATTTTCCTGTGTTAATAGTCATTATGGCTCAGTAGTGTGTATAATATATATCGAGGGACATCTTAAAAAGCATATTATCATAAAATGCATATTTAAAGGCTTTCCACCTACATAAATTGAATTTAATAGATTATAACACCCCCTATGGGTGCATTAGGGTCTTTGGAAAACACAGTTCAGAGCCTTGTTAAACCATACATTCTCCTCATACCATATTCCACTTAGAGAGTTTACTCCAGTAACCTAGAGCTTGAATATCACCGTGTTGCTTACTTAAGAATAAAAATAGAAAAGTAATTTTTTCTTAGGAGGACAGTCTACTAAGGCAGGAAGAAAGCAAATTTTACAATTAATTGTAGTGTTTTTCATTTCAAATAATATACATAGAAAAGTTTCCATTAAAAATAACACCTGCCATGCAGACCCACTCCGCACCCAGAAGCGGCCCCAGGCAGGCGCTTTCTTTGTCTGCCACAGAAACCTCCCAGGGTGTAGTGACTGCCCTGACCTGTCAGGGGTGATGCAGCTGTCCAGGGACATGATAAAAAAAAATGTTATAATAATATCTGCCAGTAAAAGTGTTGCTATGTATAAAAATACCCTTTTAAGTGTCAGAAAAGTGAAGGCATGTATTTCAGTGTAAGCTGAGGTTATTAATTGTTACTCATCAATGGGGTGTGCTTTAATGAAAAGTATCGATTATAAATTATACCCAGGGTTTTCCATAATGTTGTCTACAGACCACCTATATCAGAATCTCCTGGGTACTCCAAAGAGCCTGTCCCTCCCGTGTCCCTAGATCCACTAGAAAAGAAGTCTAGGCATGTGCTGTGAAATATGCATTTTAATGAACTCCCTTAGAGATTCTTGCACAACTGAAATTGGAAAGTGATTATTTTAAACCACAACCCCAACCACATAAAGTAGTCAACATCTGGAGTCCTATCTCAGCTGAATTCTGCTGCCTGAGTGTGTACTCTAACTGCAGAGTGTATGCCATAACTCCATAAACATTCTTCAAGGAACCCTTACTTTGAAACCAGTCCTGATCAGTGCTACCCACTTAGGATTTACATAAGAAGCCACTAAGCTTTGTGGCTCTAATGCCAAGCCACTGAGCTCTAACTTCGTAGTTGCTGTTGGGAACTGTGAGAGTAGAGATTTGAGCACATTGTTCATTAGAAATCCTCTCCACTGCTAGGACTTTCGGTGTTTTTTAAAAACCATTTGGTGGTTCAAAATCAAAGGGCATAACCCCACAGGTGTCCACTCAAGGTCTATGGGTATTCAGTGATTATAACTGACTCTCAACTAACCAACATAAAACACAACAAAACAAAAACCTTTTGTCATGGTCATTTCATTCTACAATGTTCCTCAAAAATGGAATTATAAAAAATGGAATTCTATTACTAACTAATAACCCTATGTCTAAATTTTTCTCCTGTTTTCTCTCATTTTAGAAGTTCAAATAATAGCACCTTTGAATTTGTCTGTGGCCCATATACAAGGCCACACTGAAGGAAAAGTTTATTTGCTACTGAAAAGCATCAACTATGATGGTTGAAATAAATTCAAAACAAATGTTACACTACTGGCTTAAAGTTCTTACAAGAATTGCCCGGTTACTGGTTTCACAAAGTGCAAAGTGGTTATAACACACAGAATCATCTAGTGCTTATGAGCTTGCAAAGTTTTCTAGAAGTTAGAGATAAGAGCAGCACAATTTGCATCACAGCTCTTGCATTCGCTGGCTTCTAAGATTTGGACTTAACAAAAGCCCTCCCAGCTGCATTTAACTGCCCTGTGGGGTTGGTTTTTGATTGTTACTAAGGATTCCCAGCTGTGCTTACTCAGGAGCTCTCTGACTACTATTCTTCCTTCTCTGGTTAAGAACCCTACTGAACCGAGTTGTTGATATCATAAAAGTGCCCTATAAAATCCAGTCAAATAGTGGGCTTTCTCAGCCCAAGGTTGCAGTAAATGGAAAATGTGGAAAGCTTGAAATTAAGTATGAACGTTGAGTTTTGACATGGGAGGAATAAACTGAGTAAGTAAAAAAGATAACTATTTGGATCCTTAACGCTTTAAACTAAATATTCTGACTCAAATTTGGGTTCTGGAAAAGACCCCAAAATGGTTTGCTACTTGCCTTGCTGTAAGAAACAGATCTTTATTTTAGTTTTTAAAGAAATGTTAAACTTATATTAGAAAATATTTTCATGTGTGAAAGGACAGCATTTTTAGTTTTCTTTCCCCAGTCCTATGGTTTCATTCTCAACAAACTGCACCTTAATTTATCAGTGGTTCATTATGTTGGAGGCAGGTAAACACTTACGTCATTTTCTCTACTTCTCATATTGGCTAGAGGTGGCTAACAATTCAATAGTAAATCATGACACTATCACGACGGAGTGATAAAGGCCAGACAATAAAGATGCCTCAGTGTAAAATAGAATCGCGTGTCTGAATTATCTGAAAAGGGTCTTTAGTCCTCCAGTACAAGCTTGCTTTTGAGATTTGGCCTTGTCCTATTAGTTGGTTCCCAGAGAAGACAGAAAACAAACCATCCTCATTAGCAATAAATAAATGTCATGCAGGGATCATCTGGGAGATCAAAACACTGCTTATGAAAAGATTCTTAGTGCCTCTTATAACTCTTCATGAATCAGACAATAGAGTTTATTGGGTTCTGTGATAGAAGAATAGAAAATAATAGAAAACAATATTCGTGTATTAAGAGACTCACAATACTATTGGAGACTCAAACCAAACTACCTCCCCTTTTCCCTTCACCAGTCCCAACTTGTCTTAACCTGTTCAACTATCACCTCTCAGCAGGATGAGTCCCAAATCTATACCCTACACCTGAGTTCTCTCCTGGTTTGGGTCTACTTTACCCCATTATCTACTAGACCTATCCTCCTGGATGTCTTTGCTTATTTCATTATGTTCAGTAAGTTGGAAACAAAACCTTTCCTCTTTTCCCTCACATCTGCTTCTTTCTGCATGTACCCTTTTCTGTTTGCAGCGATGACATCACCATCCTCCCAAACTTGTCATTTTTAACTCTTATTTCTCTATCTCTTGCTTCTGGAACAACTCATAGTCGCCCTTCCTATTCATTCGCATGCTGTTACCTAAATTCCAGCTTTCCTTGCTTTTGCCTAAGCTATTGGAGTAGCCTCCTAACTGAATTCCTGCTTCTAATCTCGACCCTCCCAGTAATTTGTCCTATAGGTTAAACTTCATTAATCTCCAAAAAGTATAGTATTCATCGTCTACGGAAAGAGTCAGTGCCTCCAAAATGGTTACAGGAGGCTGTCCCAACGCTGCTAACTTGCCTTTCATGGTTTTTCACAATCTGACCTTGTCTGACTCTCCAACTTCATTTCACATATTTCTCTTGTTCAGCATCCTGTGCTTTTACTCAAACTAAGTAACTTGCTGGTCCACATACTTATGCCTTTGCTTTTACCCTTCCCTTGCCCTGGAACAACCTTCTGCCATTTCTTTCGATCTAGATCCTGCCTAAGACATGAGAACTTGCCCAGCAATTCAGTACAGAATTAAGCGTAAACTAAAGCTTGAGAGCCTGAGCCATAGAATAGAACTGCCTGGGTCCAAGCGCTCGCTCTGCCACTTCTTAGCTATGTCAAGATGCTTAACCTTTCTCAACCTCCATTTCCTCATCTAGAAAAATCAATGAATTAAAGCTCTAAGAAGTGTTTCTCATGTATATAATATCTCCTATTAATGCCAGATATCAATTGTGAATGAATAACTTCTGTCCTCATTTCTAGGGCTTTACCCTTTAAGCACATTCTTACCTAGGTATTAAAAAGTTTAATTATGAATATGTATAAATAACATATCTATTTGTGGGTGTGAAAAATATACCTCACTTATCTTTGTGTAAAATAAAGAACTTGACTCAGGCATATTAAAGAAGTTATTACAGACAGTTTCAAACACAGGAGTGTGTAGAATAGGATGATGAATCCCTATGTACACATCAGCTGGCTTCAACTCTGGCCAATCTTGTTTCTTCTAGACCCCCTCCTTTAAGATTTTGAGGCAACCCCAGACAGCATATGTTTTATCTATAATGACTTCAATATGTTTCTCTAAGTAATAACTTTTTCTTATATAACCTCTATACCATTTTCACACATAATCTTTAATGGTAATTTCTAAATGTCATTAGTCATTTACTGTTCAGATTACCAATAGTATAATAAAGTCATAAAATTTTTAAGTAATTTCCTTTTGTCAGGATCCAAATAAAGGCTGACACATTCCAGTTTGTTCCTGTGCATTCAAGAGTCTGTTAATCTGTAATATCCCCATCTGTCTCTCTGTTGTTCTATTGTTTGTTTTTATTATATTATTTGTTAAGGAAGCAGTGTTGTTTCTCTTGAAGAATTTCCCAGTCTGAATTTGATTACATCTCTGTGATGCAATTTAATATGCTTCTCTTGTCTCTGTGTTTTCTTTAAATGAATAGTTAGATCAAATTAAGGTATGATTTTCTTTAGCAGGACTACTTCATAAGTGGTATGGCTTTCCTCTGTCATAAGTGACCTAATGTAGGATAAACTCTTTTTGTGATGATAGCAGCCATTGATCATCAATACTTATACTCATTAACTCAGGGTTGCAAAGTGGTGATATTTTAATTTTATCATTTCCTCTACATTTATTAGCTGTAATATTCCTAGAGGAGGAACTTTCCCTCATCTGCTTTCTGATTACCCAGTGGTATGGTTCACAAAGGAAAGTTCTGCTAAGTACTTGATTTTACCATTGATATATCATTTTTCAAAATGCTGACTTGATTCTCTAGTACCTAAAACAATTATGTTTTATTTCATTTGCTTGCTTTTTAGTACTATAAACCTATTTTAATCCATTATAATTTTCCTTATTGATCCTCAAATCATCTCATTCTTGGTCCATAGGAACCTTTTCCTGGTAACTTCTGAGTCCCTTTGACATGAACCGGGCACATTTAACAGCTTCCCCTCTGTTAGGATAACATGTTCTAGGTTTCTGAACATTATTTAAATCCTAATTTTAGTTCAAAGCCCAACTTAGCCATGGTACATACATCACCACTGAATCCCTGTGGCTCTCAAAGTTGGGGTTTCCTTTGTCAATAATGAGAGGCTGGTCTTCTCCAAACAGCAATGTTGAGTATTCTTATCTCCAGTGCTTGGCATATGACATTACATAGAGTTGTCATGTGACCATTTTTTTTCTGATTTCTCAATACTGCCTTAGTTAAGTAGACTCGAAATTATATAAGCTTTTCAGAAATTTAATAGGAATAATTTTACTTATTATGGGGTTTGAGATTCTAAGGTAGTTTAAGACATTTTCTGGCCGTGCATGTATAATTGGATTGGTTTTCCTCAGTCAAGCTTCAGTGAGTAAAATTAAGCTACAAACTTTATAATAACAATATTAGCAAAAGTTGTATTAACAAAAATAAGTACAGAAACCATCCATATATCCTTTACCTCAAATGACAGATCATGTGTTTCTCTTTCTCTTTCTCAGTATTAATATATATAACTATATATAATTATAAATGAACAAATGCATATTATTTTTCCATATAGTTTGAGAATAAGTTTCTTAAATCATGACCTTTTATCTCTAAATACTTCACTCTGTATTTTCTAAGAATAGGGATATTCTGTTATATAATCACAGTACAATGATCAGTTTTGTAAGTTTACATGAATTCATTATATGTTTTGATTTTAACAAAAATAAGTAACGCTTATGGACAGCTTATAAACACCTTTTTAAGGTAGCAGCTCAAAATAATGCCCAAAGATAGGTGATATTATTAGGTCAAGCTTATCAAAAAGGAAACTGACGCTCTGAAAGGTTGTGATTTTACTGGTGTTAAATTCTTTGCTCTTTATGTCTTTCTGACTCTATGTGAGACCTAGTAGAAAGTTTATAGATTTAATGCCAAAACAAGCAAAGGAGAAAACCCTCTAGTCCATGCATCCTTGTCAAACCAAACACGAGTTACAGCCAGGAGAGCAGTGAGCCATTGGACCTGGTTGTGATTTGCCTGTGATGAGTGTGGAGAGTGTCCTTCTAGATCTGTCATTCTCCCTGGATTCCCAGGCAACAGCTGTGACAGAAGGAACTGTCTCTGATGAGTATAAAGTTTCATCTCCTTCCCTCATCAGCAAATGAAATGAAATGAAATGAAATGGAGAATTTGGAAAAGGACCTGAAATATTATTGCACAGATTGCTATAATGTGGAATGTCTTACACTAGTACACAGATGAATTCATTCTAGGTATGTCATGGGTTTCAAATCAGCTGGATGGACTGTTGTTTAAGATGCCATTGTTTTCTCAAAATTCTTCCCGATAATGTTTTATTCAAGAAAGAGCTGTGGGAGACCTAATGTGTGCCTCTCTGCCTATATGCACATTGGGAGTGGCAGACCAGACTAATGATTCTGAAGAATGGGCCTGCACCCCGCTCATGCTGTAGTCACCTGCTCAGACACCACGTTAGGCCTGGCTTCCCTAAATAGGCACTTTCTTGTTATATCACATTTCCCAGGATTTATTCCTGCTGTGTTGCCTTTCTCTGTTTTAAAATCAAATTCATTCTCTCTCTCCCTTCCTCCCTCCCTCACTCATCACCCCCACCCCCACCCTTCAGCTAATCTGAAAATACCTCAGGTCTTATCGTTTGTCATTTCTAATATAGTGACCATAATTTTAAGCTAAGTGGGAAGAGTGGGCTGTGGCATACCACCTTGCCAACATGGTACATTGGGACCATTTCTATGAATGCATTAGTTTACTGCCATGTATTAGTATCTGTAGAAGTCAAAGCAACATTTTCTTTAATGTCTTCTTTGTCCTTGAACCACAAAATCAGTTTCTCAAAAACTTGGACATTCTGTGACTACATTAGCAAATATGAATGACTAGTGCCTACTAGCAGATTTCTCAAAGACCTAGCTTTTAAGAAGAGTCTTACACCCTAGACTGCGGACAAATGTCAATTGGGTGGCTTTCCTTGCGACAACAATTAGCCAAGTTAACTGGGTAGACAAGACTAGGGAAATTAACGGTGGGTGACTTAAGCTTGTGTAGAACCAAGTTTAACCAGAATTATGCCATGGGTTAACTAGCAAATCAAAACAACAATGGCTTTTGCTATTTGTAACTCCAAAAGCCACCTAAATTCTTTAACTATACTAACATTTTATTGTTTAAATTTACTTGAATTAATCAGCTGTCAATTAGATCATGGAAATGGCTTGTGATGTATCCATGAGAATGTTTCTTGAAAGGATTTGCTCTTCATATACAAAATATGAATCAAAATAAATTTATAACCTGTCATTATTAATATATCTGCATGTTTAATTACTATAGGAAATTGATATAAGCTGATTTTATAGGAGTTATTTTGTTAGATTAAATTCTTTCTCCCCCTTGGAGAGAGAACTTAATTACGCTTATGTCACAAAAGCAATTAGGTGAGTAATCTTGGCTCTGATCCATTCAGATAAAAGAATTTCAATTTGTGACATAACAAATAAGTTTATCAAGACAAAGTCTTTTTGAGGCTTGAAAAATCAGGGGCATTGGTCTTTGAACACAAACTTGTCTCTTCCTTTATTTCTATTAATCCTGTGTGTATGAAGTCATCCTTTTAAAAAAATTTGCATGAATATAATTTATAATATAGTACTTTACATATAATTTTTATTCATCTCAGCATTATAACAATACTATTTAGGTAGGTTGAAGTTATTTGCTTTTATAAGTTAAAAATCCAAAAGGCCTATAATGGAGAAGATGACGTAGATTCACACAGCATAGAGACAGACGCGTTATTAGACCCAGCCCTCCTGTTTCCCAGCACCAGACTCAGTTCAGTAGATTACGGTTAAAACCATAAGCTCTGGCTTGGAAGTTTTTTTAAATCTGTCATATTTCTCAGTATATATTTAGCTACCAAAGATATAATCAGTTAGGCACTTTATTATCATCATAAATAACAACAAAAAAGCAGTAAAGTATTATCTGTTATAGCTATATTAAGATGGTAAGTCACAGATATCTTTGTTAGAAAATAATTTATTTAGAAAAGTTCTGTTTTATAACTTCTTTGGTTAAGTAACCTATGTCTGTGGGTTAGTAGTATATTATAAATAAATAAATAAATAAATAAATATATCTATATCTATATATATATATTTACACCATTTAGGCAAAGGGGCTTCCCTTGAAATGATATTTCTTAACTTATTCTTAAGTGAATGATAAAGAAGACATTTGTTTAAATTACTGAAAAACTAATTAAATTATGAGCTTATTTAAATCTTTATACCTTAATAATTCACCAGAGAAATATGTTTTGTTTCTTATCTGTGTTTTATACTGAGTAGATTAACTTGTATTCCAGTAAACCAGAGAATAATATGAATTACATAGACCCCATATTAAATGTATTTAAAGTTTGTACTAATCTCATATATAATAATATAAAATAGATTTGTATTTCATATAAAATACACATGTAATCTAACAGGGTGAAAGGATGACTGGGAAACCATATACATATGCAGGGAAATCTGAATAAGCCCAGAAAAAAGAAAAAAAGGAAGACTTGAGAAAGGGCTGCAACATTGAATGAATTTTCCGACCCACCCACAGATTGATCAGAAAAGGGTGGAAGCATTACAGATTTAAGGTGCTAGAACAGAACTTTTTTCAAACCCCATGGGTGATGAATAAACTATTTGGACAGAGGAGTGGTTCTAGGGAAACCAGTTTATGTAATGGGAGTCCCAGGAAGAGGGGAGACAGAAAAACAAGACAGAAACAACAGCCAAAATCTTCCAAAATTTGATGGAAAATATTAGTCTATAGATCCAAGAAACTCAACAGTCCCAAGCAGGACAAATAGAAAGAGGACCATATCTAGACACATCGTAGTCAAACTGCTGGTAAACCAAAGACAAACAGTAAATCTTGAAAGCACCAAGATGCACATGGAATCACAACAAGAATAATGACTAATGTCTCTTTAGAAACAGTGTAGATCAGACAGCAGTAAAAAATGACATATTCAAAAAGAAATTGTCAACCAAAAATTATATAACCAATGAAAATTTCTTTCAAAGATGAAGGCTAAATAAAGAGATTTCTAAATAACAAAAAATAAGATTTTTTTTTGCTAGCAGACATGACCTATAAAAGTTACTAAAGAAATCTTTCTAGCTGAAAATAAATGATACGACACAGTAACTTGAATGCATAGCAGGGAATGAAAGGTATTGTAAGTTGTAAATATATGGGTCAATGTAAAAGATTCTCTGCGTGTGTGTGTGTGTATATATTATACATTTGTATTCTCTTCCTTAAAAGCATATTTTAAAGAAAAACTACAACACTGTACTGTTAGGTTTATAACAGATGGACATACTGTATATAACAATAGTAGTACACAGAAAGGGGGATGAAATGAAGCTTATTTATAGCAAATTTGCCTAAGTTAACGGAAATAAAATCAGCAAAGATACATATAAGTCCTAGAGCAAACATTTTATTAAACTCTCATAAAAGGTAAATACTCATAAGAGAAAACTAAAATGGCTAACTACAAATATTTTTTGAATGAAATGAAGGCAGTAAAGAAAGAACAAAGGAATGAAAGGGATATGAGATATATAGAAATTAAATAACAAAATAGAAACCTTTGCTTAATCCAATGTCCCAAAGGATTCTTTTAAATTTGTTCTAGAAATTTTATAGTTTTAGATTTTGCATTTGAGCTTAAAATGTATCTAATTTTCATGTAGAGTGAGATTTATGGACTAAAGCTCTCTCTCTTTTTTTTTTTTTTGCACATGCATATCCACCATACCAAAATTACATTAAATATGATATAAAACTCATATGGGCAGCTTACTTACTCTTAGAAGAAACCTGGGTACTAAAGGCCCCAAGCTTGTCAGCTGGACACCTGCCCTGTAGGCCTCCCAATTTAGATACTTGACTCAGGCGTTCATGCCTCTTTCTTCATCTTTCAAATGGGATTAACTGGGGGCAGGGAGATCTAAGATGGCGGAGGAGTAAGTGGAAGCTACACTAACCTCCTCCCAGGACCAATCGGGAATTATAACTAAATTGTAGAGAAAGAATCATGAGTGGCCAACTGAACACTAGCTGGAGAGGAGCCTTATAACCACAGACAGACAGAAGAAATCACTTCACCATAACAAGACAGATAGGGAGTACAGAGTTGATGCGAGAGGGCTGGTCAGGCTCCCATGGGCCACAGCTGAAATTCTGGATATGGGGCCAGGGGATTCCCACTGAGAAACGTGGGGTCTAAACCCCAAGCTGGACTCCCCAACCTTCAGCACCAGAGCCATAAAGGAATGCAGAAAACATCCAGCTGTGAAAAACAGGAAGGTTTCTGTCTCCCAGGAAAAGATAACTAGAGACTAAAAGGGCATCTTAAAGGGCCAACACATAAAATTTCTTTTGCAGCCACTTAACCTGGGCTCTGGCAGAGGGAGGACACAGTGGACTGGAGACAGTTCAGGAGAGTCTGGGGTTGGTGGCTCTGGGGAGAGAGCTGAAGGATCAGCTACTAGGATCCATGTGCTGAGCCATTCCCCACACAACAGAGGCCAACTTTTTCAGGCAGAGCACTCTGCTCTAAGGGGCATCAGCCTGAGGGGAAGCAATAGCCCCACCCACAGGAATTACACTGCCCCACCCTTTGTGCTTCAGCGGGGCCGCTGACTGCAGCTTGAGGCTATACCAGTGATTAGTTTAACAACCAGAGTGCATCTCTGGAGGCATTTTGAGACATCAACTGACCCACCCCAGGGCCAGGTACTAATAAAAGCCAGCTTTGGTGTGCAACCTGGTTCCTTCTGCACACAACCGGGCCCAGCAGAGGGAGCCACATGCTGTGGATTGCTGATAACTCCAAAGAAATTGATCAGGTCTAGTCACAAGCAACATCTGACAAACCCCTACACCAGCATCTTTGCAGATCTACCTAATACACAGAAAGAAATACAAAGAAACAGCGCAAAATGAAGACAAAGAAACAGACCTTAAATTAAAGAACAAGAGAATTCCCCAGAAGAGCTAGATGAAATGGAGGCAAGCAATTTATCAGATACAGAGTTTAAAGTAACGATTATCAGGATACTTGAAAGCAAGAAAAAAGACATAGAAACCATAAAAAAAGACCAGTCAGAAATAAAAAAGGCACTATCTGAAATAAACAATACACTGGAAGGAATAAACAGTAGGTTAGATGAAGCAGAGGATTGCATCAGTGATTTGGGAGACAACGTAGGAAAAAACATCCATGCAGAGCAGCATGGATGCTCTCTGCATGAAAAAGAACTTTAAAAAATGAGAACTTAAGAAACATCTTGGAGAACATGAAGCAGAACAACATCTGCATTAAAGGAATACCAGAAGGGGAAGAGAGCGAGCAAGGTATCAAGAACCTATTTGAAGAAATAATGTCCAAAAACTTCCCTAATCTAGAGCAGGAAAAAGACACACAAGTCAGGAAGATCAGAGACTCCCAATCAAGTTAGATCCAAAGAGGCCTACGCTGAGACACATCATAATTAAATGACAAGGCTTAAAGACAAGGAAAGAATCCTAAAAGCCTCAAGATAAAAGTAGATAGTTACCTGCAAGGGAACACCAATTAGACTCTGATCTGATTACTCATCAGAAACATTTTAGTCCAGAAGAGAATAGTGTGAAATATTCAAGGTTATGAAAAGCAAGGGCCTACAACCAAGGTTACTTTACCCAATAAGGCTACCATTCAAATTTGTGGGAGAAATATGGAGCTATATAGCAATGTTTTATCTGATATATCTCCCCAAGCAAGGGAAACAAAAGAAAAAATAAATAAATGGTTCTACATCAAATTAAAAAGTTTTTGCACAGCAAAGGAAATCATCAACAAAATAAAAAGACAGCCCACAGAATGTGAGAACATACTTGCCAGTGCATCTGAGAAGGGGTTAATATCCAAAATTTATAAAGATCTTAACACCAAAATATCAAACAAACTAATTAAGAAATGAGTAAAGGACCTGAATAGACACTTATCCAAAGAGGACATACAGATGGCCAATAGACTATATGAAGAGATGCTCAGCATCATTAATCATCCGAAAAATGCAAATTAAAACCACAATGAGATATCACTTCATACCAGTCAGAATAGCTATCCTCAGTAAAACAACAAACAATAAGTGTTGGTGAAGATGTGAAGAAAAGGGAACCCTTTTGCACTGTTGGTGGGAATGCAGACTGGTGCAGCCACTGTGGAAAGCAGTATGGAGAATCCTCAAAAAATTAAAAATGGATCTAACTTTTGACCTCGCAATTCCACCTCTGGGACTATATCTGTAGGAACCCTAAATACTAATTCTAAAGAACATAGGCATCCCTGTATTCATTGCAGTGTTATTTACAATCACCAAATGGAAGCAGTCCAAGTGTCCATCAGTAGATGAGTGGATAAAACAACTATGGGACGTTTACATAATGGAATACTACTCAGCTGTGAAAAAGAGAGAATGTTATGCTTAGTGAAATAAGCCAGTCAGAGAAAGACAAATACCATATGATTTCACTCATATGTGGAATCTAATGAACAAACTGAACTAACAAGGAAAATAGGGACAGGCTCGTAGGTGGAGAGCAGATGACAGCCAGTGGGGGGTGGCGGTTAGGGGGTGGAAGGATTGAGCAAAACAGAAAAAGGGTATGGACAACAGTGTGGTGATTGCTGGGGGTAGAGGGGCATAAAGATTAAATCAAAAAATTAAGTCAATTGTAATAAAAAAGATTAACAACAATAACTATAATAAAATAGAACAATTATAATAATATATGCTAATAAAAGTTATGTGAATAAGAAAAAATAAAATCGGATTAATGGGACATTACATTAAATTTCAATTCAAGGAGAATTTATGATTATGTGTATATCTTCATTTATTCTTACATGTATGTGTTTATTCATATTATATTTCCCTGGGTTACCATAATCTTTCCCAGAGCTAGACTGTAAGAGAATGTTTTCTGAGGTTCATAGCAAAGCAAAATGCCATTCTAGAAAATTTGTCTTCCAGGGCTGTGGGCCTACCAAGTCAAAAGAATTTTCAGGGACAATGGAGATAAGCTTCTTCAATCAGATTTTCAAGATCTAGTCTATAAATTCATGCATCCATTTAGTAATTATTAGTTGTGGAACTATTGTAGTTCAGCTTCTGTGCTGAGAGCTGGAGATAAGCCAGTGAATAGATGCAGACGCAGCCCTCAGGCAGTTCATATTCTGGCATCGCCCCTTTGAACCCAGGGATCTGGGCAGAACTGTCTGTGAGAGAGAGAGGCCCGGAGAATGGCCTTGGTCGGCCTGAGGTAAACTGAGCTATTCTCTGCTGGACTAGGCTAAACCTCATCAAGCTTGTTGCCGCTCTTCATCTTTGATCCTCTCTTATGTAGTGAAGGGGAAACTATGTGGAGATATGATTAAAGCTCTTGGGAGATAGAGCTTTAAGTCAAGCAAAGTTGTTTAATCGCTGATTAAACCAAACAGAGAAAGAATCAGAGGCAAAATCAGTGGAGATTGTATTATTTTAGATGATGCATTAGTGAATTTTACATCCATTTAAATGGACCTCTGTATTAAGAATCCTAAAACTCAACTTCTACCCCCCCGCCCATGAAGAAAACACTGTCATGGAATTACTTTTGAAAGTAAGGAGTCATGGAGAGAACAGCTGGATAGGAACTGAACATGGGGTCAGCGGGGTTTTCTGAAGACAGCACTGGGCTGGGAGTCTTGTCTCTAACTCACTTTCCCTTCTGTGAAAATGGGAATAGTACACATCTTTAACAGTTCCCTCCTTCCACTCTTATAAAAATAAAATAAAATAAAAGTCATATGGAAATACAAATGACCTAGTATAACCAAAATAACTGAAAAAAACTGAAGGACTAATATGATCTGATTTTAACATTTACCATAAAGGTAAGTAAATAAAGAAAATTCTATATATAGAATATATATATATTCTATATATAGTGTTAGTGTAAAGATAGACAAATAGACCAATGAAAAAAAAACGAGTCCAGAAACCACCCCACATATATATGGACAGCTTACTTTCAACAGAGGTTTAAAACAACTCAGATGATAATGGATAATATTTCAACAAAACTATTAGAACTATTAAATATTAATTTTTTTAATTAAAAGAATTTCAGTTTATATCTACCACATTATTCACTACATGTACATTTATCCATTTATTTATAAATAACTAAATTTATTTATAAATAAACTAAACTAAACTGAATAAACTAAATTTATTTGAAAATAAATTCTTAGATGTGACACAAAAAAAAATCTGTAAAAGAAGCTGATAGTTGATATGTTAGAGTTTATCAAAATTTAAAATGTCTCTCCTGTTCTTTTGAAAGACTCTACTAAGAGAATGAAAAAACAAACCCCATTGGCAGATCTTTGCAAATTACATAAATTATAAAGGGCTTTTATCAAAATATATAAATAATTCTAAACAAATAATATATTTTTTAAATGAATAGATAATTTGAATAGACACTTTCCTATAACCATATGAAAAATTGCTCAACATTAGTCATTAAGGAAATGCAAAAACAAAAAGAAAATTAAATCATGGAAATGTTGGTTTTGTGGGCATACACATATATCAAAACTTATCAATTTATGCATTTTATATATGTGCAGCTTATTGTATGTCAATTATGCCTCAATAAAAATGTTAAACATTTTATTTAACATTTTAACATTTAAAAGTTTAAAATACCATTACAAAAATAGAAAGTCAAACTACATTCTAGGAGCAAATATTTGCAAATCACATATCTGATAAATAATATGTAATGAACTTTTACAACTCAATAATAAGATAGGCAAATTAATTAAAAATGGGCAAAAGATTTTAATGGATACTTCATCAGAGAAGATATGTGAATGGCTAATAAGCACATGAATAAATCATTAATCATTTAAAAATGCAAATTAAAACTGCAGTGAGATGCCACGATGCACCCACCCACTAGAGTGGCTGTAATAAAAAAAAACAACAGACTGACAATACCATCTGTTGGTGAGGCTTAGTAGAAATTTGAAACCCTTACACACTGATAGTGGTAATGTAAAATGATATAGGCACTTTGGAAGTAGGTTTAGAAGGTTCCTAAAAAGTTAAACATTTAATTATTATGGGATCTGACAATTACACTCCCAGGTATTTTAGGTACCCAAGAGAAATAAAAAACATGTCCACAGAAATATGTGTATGTCATTGTCCATAGCAGTGTTATTTAGAATAGTTAAATATGGGATATTGGTGAGTGGATAAACAAACTGTAGTATATCCATGTAAAAAATACTACTCAGAAGTTAGAAATGAGCTACTTAAATGAGCAACGACATGGGCAAACTTCAATACCGTAATGCTTCATCAAAGAAGCCAGACCAAAAAAGGCTTCAAGTGGTATGATTCTGTTTATATGAAATTTCTAGAAATAAAACAGAAGTATAGAGACAAAAAGTATATCAGTGGTTGTCAGGGCTGTAGATATGAGGGTGTACTGACTACAAATGGGCACAACAGAACTTTCTGGGTGATGGAAGTGTTTTAATCTTGAATTGTGGTGATGGTTACACAATTATATAAATTTACTCAAACTCAAAGAACTGTACATTTAAAACATGTCAAATTTATGGTGTATAAATTATACCTTAATAAAACTGTTAAAAATAAAAAAGGTGTCTAGGCTGGAAGTAGGAATTTGAGAGTCATTAGCATTTAGACAGTCACTAACTGTAAATGTGAAAAAGATAATTAGGGAAAGTCCACTGAAACGGAAAACATAAGAATGTGGGACAGATCCCTATGGACAAGCAATACTTAGAGGACCCAACCCAAGAAAGAATGAGAAAATGTGGCTATAGGAGTGAAATAAAAAACAAATAATAATAGTGTCTAAGTAAGCAAGTATTGCTTAGAGGGTGGTGGTCCAAAAAAAAAAAAAAAGATATCAAATGCTACAGATGGCTCAAAGAAGGAAAAACAAAAGGTGTCTAATGGTTGTCACCTTGGTATGAGCAGATTTGAGGAATGAGGTAGGTACTGGTCGGTCTGCAGTGGACTTTGAAGTGAGTGAGAGGTGATGGAATGCAGAAAGGAAGTATGAGGAGCCCATTTCAATAAGTTTATCTGAAAATGGTAGGAGGTAGTTGGAGCAGAAAATGACAGGAGATGCAAGTGAGAGAATTTTGTTTCAACAGGAGATTCAACAGTATGTTTCACTGTAGTTAGAAAGAAGCGAGTTGGGGGAAGGATGTTGAGGATCCAGAAAAAAAGGGTATAAATTTAAACATACATTACATGATAAGAAAGAAGATGAGATTGAAAGCATAGGTTGAGAGATAAGCATTAAATAGAGAATTAAACAGTTCTTTGATGCATAAGAATAGAGGAAATGATGGTGTGGTGTGAATGAATTCACAGATTTCAAGGAATTAAAGGAAGGCTTGTTGTATAGCTTCTGTTTTCTCCATAGAAAGCAGGGTTATCTGAGAGTAAAAACAGAAATCCTAATACTAAAGATTTGAAGGGATTAGAGTAGTTTAACGACCTAGAATGAGGTTCATGATCGTGAATTTATAATGGTACTTGAATGCCCAGATATATAATTTTCTGTAGAATTAGTCAACAGCCTTGGAACAAGTGAGCAGATGGATAGCTGGATTCATTGGGGCTGGTGCCATCAGAAAAACAGAAGAGATAGAGGGCGTTTAGAGTAGATAAAGGAGCAATTGAAGTGATAGATCATAAGTATGGGCAAAAATGAAGACACTGGAGGCTGATGGACATCATCTTCACTTTGTTGCCCAGAAACAAGTTTCAAGACAATGCTTGGGGGCAGGTAGTTTATTTGAGACAGATCTCCAGAAAAAGGTATGAGGGAATGGGGAGAGGAAGCCAGGTAACAAGAAAAAGCTAATAAAATGCTATATATTTAGCTGTTTATCATTGTAGGCAACTGGGACTCAGTTATGCTGTGGAGCCTCTGCGAACCTATGTGTAATGTCCCTTGCAATTCTTGGCAGGCTAGGAAACTGACGCATTAATCCACCAACTCCTGTCACTCTTGGTTGGAAGACTGCTTCCAGGGACCTTACACACATCACCCCCCACCCCCGCCCTTCCTTCCAGGCTGCCTTTCTAGGGATGAACAAATAAATACTCCAGCTTCAGAAAATTCCCAGAGGCATACGTATGTCCTCTGAACTGTTCATTTATCATAAGTAAATGTGGATGAGGACACCCACTTGTGATTACTTCTAGAATTAAAAGGAGTCCTTACTGTGTAATGCACTTGGCATGGAGTCTGGCTTGTAGCAAGACATACACAATAGAAGCTAGTATATTATTGCTAGTATCTAGTAAAACATTAGTAATGATAATAGCTACCTGCATTGTGGATAATAATGGATTAATTCAAACTATAAAATGGTTTCACTACTTACCTGGAATGTAATAGTTTGAATACCAAAGCATTGTGGTTTTGTTTGGAAGGACATTAACTTTTCATATAGTTTTCAAATTAGTTTCATCAAAGAATAGGCATTGAAAAACTCTCAAAAGTAATCTAATTCCTATTTATCCTCTCTCCTTTGGTTGGGATTGTATTTAAGTTTCTGTCAGTCTAGAATGATGTATTATATTTTCAAAGAAACCTCCAGAGATGTTCTGTTGGTTTTGCTTTTTAATCTCTTCTGCTTTTGAACTTATCTAAACGCTGAGAAATGATCTAAATGCATCTAATCTCTGACAGCCTCTGATGGCAAATAAATTTTCTTTAATTCTAGCTTAAATCTGTAATGCTGTGTTTTTACTCATTTTCTTCTCAGCGGAGGAAAAAAGGGAACAGCTTGTTGCTATTGTCAACTTTCTTTTGTTTAGGATTCATTTAGTTTGCAGTGCTTGAATACCTTTTTTTTTTTTTTGTCAAGATATAAAACTCCCACAGCTTTTTTTCAAAGAATGATAGAATTTACAATGGAGATGCTTTAGAGCTCACCTAGCCCCAATATATAACTTGATGAATTAATACACAGTAAAATATTATCATCTTACATGTGTTGCCTATTCCTTGTAGTAAATAAATTACGTGATGTATCCCTTGCTCGGTTACTAATTGAGATATTATTCTTTTTCTTATGATTGATAAAAATTCTGCATGTTAACCACTAAGCCACTATATACTTTTACCCTTTTTGTCATTTGCCTTTTAGTTTAGTTAATAGTATTCATTGTTGCCTTAGAAGTATATCATTAAAATTTTGTCAAAAATGTAACAACTTTTTCTCTATAATGAATTTCTTGTCATGATTCCATGCTTAGAGGAATCTTACTCACCATGAGCTCTGAGCTATGTTCACTTATATTTTCTTCTGCTTCTTTAATATATTTATTTTTAAGTAGGCTCTTTATCCCATCCAGAATTAACTTAAACAAAAGATTACACATTTATTCTTAATAAAGTCCATGTTGTTTATTATAGCATATTGTTTCAGTCTGTAGTAACATTCCATATTATGAATCTGTTACATGTATCTTCATAATACATAATATATTAGTGATTCTCAATGGGAGGCAATTTCACCCTCTATGGGAAATTTGGCAATTCCTGGAGACATTATTTTTCAGGATTGAGGGTTGAAGGGATGTGGGAGAGGCTGGCTACTAGCCCCTACTGAGTAGCAGCCAGGGATGATGCTAAACATTCTACAATGAACAGGAGAGCCCTCAACAAAGAATTGTCAATAATGCCAAATTAAGAGAACTTGATAGGAGAGATTGAGAGGGATCAGTCAGTCGGGTACCATCTCTCTGCCAATTACATTCTCACCAATAGTAATATAACCTGGCCTATATTTATTTTTCCCACTCTGAGGGGCATTGTAAGAGACTTTGCCTCCTACTTTGCAGAAATTCAGATATACTATATTTTTCTTGCCCTTGGGCTGTTTCAAAAAATAAGTGAGCTTAATAGTTTCAGAGCACAGACCCTGGAGCCACATGGTCTGGGCTGAACCAAGGTCGTGCCCTCCTTATAAGTTGTGTGACCCTGAGCAAGTTATTTAACCTGTCTGTCTTGAGTTCTGCAGTCTGTAAAATTAGGGCGATAATCATTACCTTTATCCTAAATTGTCATAGAATTGCAAAATGTTTAAAGCACTGCTCAACACACAGTAAACATTGTAGATGAGTTTATTAACAATGATTAACAATAAAATAAATGACTTGTTTTATATGACCCTTATTTGTCATGATGATATATACTTACTGTTTATATTAAAAATTATACTTTTTAAAATTCACTGCAGGTTTTGCCAGTGATCATACTGAAGCATCATGTTTCTTTCTTTAGCTTTCTGCTACATCTCTTACTCTCTGGTCATGTAGCATAAACCCCATCAGAATTTCAAACCTGTTCTATTATTTAACTTTTATTACCACTGTCAAGCTTGCAGATTTTCTTGTAGGCATATATCTCTTAAATATGTTGAGATGCTTATTTTTTCCATCTATGAGAACCATTAATTTTGAATAAAGACTGCACTCATTTTTAGTTATATTCTGAAAGCTAATGGTGACATCCATGGAATTATATGTTTTCTTGTATCAAAAATTTCAGTTCAGTCTGTTAGCTTGTGCTGAATACTTTTTATGTCACCATCTAGACACTGCATTCTTATCCTATTACTAGATAGATATTTTTCTTCTGTGTATTCCTGAGCCTCTTAATTCTTACTTTGCTTTCCGTCAAAAACGATGTCCTCCAGATGAGCACTGTCCCGTGGGCCTTTCTCTGAGGGTGGAACTGTTCTCATCTAAATGTGCTGTTGAACACTTGAATGTGTGGCTAGAACAACTGAGGGCTGCATTCTAAATTTTAGTTAATTTTAATTTAAATTAAGATAGCCACATGTGTCTAGTGGCTACCACATTGAGCAGCTTAGTTCTAAAGTATCTCATTTCAGTTTCATTCTGACTCAGACCAGTTTCATTGAATATACTTACATGTACTTTTTTATCCTTTATATATATATATTATATATATTTCTTATATTCCAGCAATCAAGGTATTTTTGCTTCAATCCTGTATTTTCATATAGTAATAATACATAGTCTTAGATGATTGGGACTGAACATGGGTATTTCTACTTGTAGAGTATATAGTGTATTAACTCTTAAATTGGGTGCTTGCTTTTATTTTTTGCAAAGAAAAATGTGTTTATTTTAGAAAAGAAATGAATGAAGAACAAGAGAATATATGATGAACTGAGTAAAAACCACCCCAGTGACAAGCCAGAGATTACTACTACTATCCCCCTTTCTAAACACACACATGCACGTGTGTGTGCGTCCACATGTGCACACACATAGTGTCATATGATAGACATTGGGACTTAAGCAAGTTCTTTCTATATAATAATATATTCTTTTATTTTTAAACACTGTACTGATTATTCAGATAATGCATATTTACTGTTTTTAAAAATGAAAAACATTGAGGAGTATAGTGAAGGAAAAAAATTACCCATAATCACAGAATGCATAGATTAACCACTTTTATTGTTTAGGCTGTTTTTTTCCAGTATTGTTTCTTAGACCACAGTAGGTAGATAAGTAAACAGGCATTAAAACATTAATTCTACTATAGATATGCGATATGCAAGGCTTACCAATAAAAGTATATACCTTTCAGATGGTAATATATGTCACTATAGGTGTGTTTCATCAACAACGGTATTAGTGGCCATTTAAAACATTTGTAACTTTAAGGTAATAAAAATAGGCACTGGCTAACATTTATTCACTGCATTTGTCAATCCAATAATTGTATCTTACTTTCTACATCAAGATAATTTTCCTGTAGTTTAAAATAAAATTCATAAACATGTTTTAAATGGCTGATAATATTCCATTGTATCAATATACCATATTTTTAAAAATTATTGGACACTTTAAGATGCTCCCCTTTTTCACTCCTGTAAATAGCAGTGTAACATTATGCCTTGGTGCATAATCATCTCTGATTATTTTCTTATGATACATTCTTAGAAGTGAAATTACTGAGCCAAATGAAATGAACAGGTTTAAGACCCTTGATATATATTGTCAAATTGCCCTCCAGAAACTTCCATGTTTCTTATAGAAGCAAATACATAATCATTGTTTTATTTATAATCTAATCATTTTTATGCAGCCTTTCTTTGAACCTTTAAACCTGTCTTTGGTTCTAGAACTTGGAATTGTTTTTCTAATGTTTCCTTCCAGGGATTAGCAAAGTAATCATATAGTTATAAATATCTAAACAATGTAACCCTTTCGTTTTTTTTCTTAGTAAAGGTTCTTAGGTATAATATGTTTCATTGTTTAAATTGTTTCCTTCTAGGGCGAACAAGGAGAAAAAGGAGATCCAGGTCTGGCTGGCGTTAATGGACTAGATGTAAGCCTAACTCTCTTTTTTCTAATAGTTTTTACATTTTGTCACTGAAATACGCTGCCTATCTAATGCTATTAAGATTGAACTACAGGAACCAAGGCAATTTTCCACCTGGCTCTGTGGAGGCACAGTGTTTTTAATTGCACTACAGGTAGTTCTTTGACTTTATACACATTTGACCATTGAACGATGTGGGGATTAGGGGTGCTGAACCCTGCACAGTTGAAAATGTGCATATAACTTTTGACTCCCTCAAAGTTAGTTGGTTCCCCCAAACTTAGTTGGTTCCAAACAACAGCCCCCTCTCCAGCCTCACCCCTGTGAAGACTGCAATCCCCAGGAGAGCAAGTCCTGGGTAGAAAATGGCATAGATCGATGCATACGGCTGACCCTCCACATCCGCAGGTTCCCCACCATGGATCAGAAACACTACAGGTGCCTATTGAAAACAGTCCATGCCTAACTGGACGCGTGTAGTCCAAACTCGTGTTGTTCCAGGGTCAACTGTATTTTTTACTTGTCATCCTTAACAGTCCTTTCTTCCTTGTTGTTTCTGGCTTTCATTTTTTTCTAGTCTTCTATTCTGTCTTTTTCCTTCTTACATTCTGCTGTGGTCTGTGTCCTTACCCAGTGTTCACTTTTCACCCTACCCCAAATCTCTGTCTACTGAGGGGCCTTAATAAGTAGGATCACAGTGAAGCACAGCAAGGGAAGGAAGGGAAATGTGAATCTGTGTGGTGCACCTTCCACTGCATGTAGTTCCTCAGCCTCACGGGTATTCTTGCCTGTAGCATCCTCCAGTCCTATTATATTCTCCCCTCACCCTTAGGACAATTATCCCCTGGAGCTTTACTTTGATTCTTATGATGAAATTTGAAGGATAACCCAAACCTGGGTTTCCCTCCAAAATGTAGGTTAATCTTACTCACCATCTCCTATAGACACACTAACCTCACTGGGGAAAGTATCCACAGTGAGAATCATTTTTCCCCACACAATTTTCTTTTTTCACTTGTGTGAAAAGGATTTGAAAGGTTCTGAAGGGCCACACAACTTGCTTTATGGATAAAAGAATAACAAATCTGATTTGAATCCTTAATGCTGTATAGGTGTTATGAAACCCATCTTATATGAGATTATGACAGTGGGAAGGAAAGCTGATCATTACAATCCTTGGAACCTTTGGACAAAGTAAAAGGGATGCCGGAGAATCCCTTTTCTGTGCCATTCTGCCACTCCGCAGAGAATGCCTCCAAAAGAGAAACACCCCAAGAGTTAGCCTTAGTAGTTAATATTGGCATGAGGCCTCACCCTCCTCCCCAGCCACAGCTTTACTCTTTATTTACTTCCTAAGAAGCCACATTCACATCTTGAGTATGTCCCTTGTTCTTTTTCTCTCCACTTTAAAGTGATTTTTGTACACTAGAGAATGGAAACTAGCCCCAGTGGCTTATAGGAAGAGGAGCCTCTGCATCTTCTCCACCTCCTTACCGTACATGAGGACACAAAATAGCACAGCTGTGGGCCCATACGTTTAAATGGCACCTGGGATCCACCTCCCGACTCCTGTCACTGGAGGTACCTGGTGCAGTGGGACAGGTTCTGGAGTGGAAACCTAGAACCTAGTTTGTGCCCCAGTTCTGTCACTAGCTGAGAAAAATCACTTCTTAGAGTTTGTCAAGTGATGAACTGTGAATAGATTCTAACGTACTCACAACTGTGATTTTCTGCAAAGAGGTTATTAAGATTACAACTTTGAAAAGCATGATAAAATTGAAAGCATTCATTCAGGTTTCTGGAATTCCTGCTACATGTGAGGCACTTTGAGGAAAATAAAACAGAAATACTGCGGGAGCCAGGCAGAGTATGGAAAGTACGGTTTGTGGGGATGTTTGTCCTTCCTCCTCTGAACAGAGGGGAGATGTGGTCCAAGCTGCATTAAATGAAGATTTGTTTTACAGTGTGTTTTGTAAAACAGAGAGTTGGGGCCTCTGCCTGTGTATATTTTTTCTAGCATACTCTTCATGAAAGCAAAGAACTTTTCTTAAAATCTCTAGTACTTGGTATGTGTTTAGAGTGAATAAGTTCTCATTAATTATTTACTTGTGTTTCATTTTAAAAACTGAGAGATTATTATAATAGTCTAAAATATAAGTAATTAGAGCCTGAATTAGGATAACAGAGAGGGAAGGGAAGGTGCAAATAGTGATATAGCATAGGTAAAATACTCGCGTATATAATTTGGTACTTGATTTCAGAGAAAACTGAAAAATAGCCCAAAGTTTTGACCATTCATTATGGAAAGGATATTATCTTCTAGGAAATGTAGGAATGTTGAAAGAAATTAACTATATTGTTGCAAAAGATAACCAAGCTACATATATGTGGACTCTCCGAGATAGAGGAGCAAAACAAATATTTTTTAGAAGTTTATTAAGATAATGTTAGAACTGAAATACAGAAAGGATTTTCAGAAATATTAGAATAAAACTAGAAGGAGACTTGAGGGGTTGGAACCTGAGATATATTTGCATTAACTTAGAGATCTGGAAAGAATTTTAAGGTGTCTGAAAGTAAGGTGACTTCTTTTTTTAGAATTAATCATTGATACACAAATGTATTTGAGTGCCCATTACATGCCCAAATTCTCTGGCAGCTATTGTATGAGTCCCAGATCTGAATAGACCAGCTTGTGGAGAGAGCCCACAGCCTAGTGAGCACTGGTGACCTTTCCTCTTTGAGGAGGTCTTAGAAATGTCCTTCACATGCCTGTCCTCACAGGGTGTTATTTCTTTAGCATCATCATTATTTAATGTAGCTCATTATATACATCATAAAGCATAACAAGACACATTAGCTAACATATCTCACTTGGATACTTAATTAATATGTAGATGATATCATTTTTCTTTCCTTAATTTGCCAAAGGTTTTTAAGAGTTAAGACTAAGGAGAAATAAGAAAAGTAATGGAAGCTCTCCTCTTTCCCCTTTACTATCGCGCAGAGGGAAAACCCAAGTGCTCTGCTATTATATCATTGGTAGTGATGGTTTATTGCATCATCGTCCATCAGTTGTTTTCGTGAGATATTTGAAATTTGGTCCTCATCCCAGCTTTATGGCCTCACTAGCCTATTTCAGAGTCAAAATAAAGCTTGGGAATTAAGCAACTTTCCTTTAGAGAATGGTAAAAATCAGTATTTAACCCTACATGTTTAACTGAAAATTCTCTTTATTTTCCCACTAAATCATGCCACACTTGTTATTGTCTATTTTTCAGTGTTAAAATAAACTGACTCTGTGAACTAAAATCATTCAGCATTTATGACAGTTTACTCTGAATTTCAATAAGCGCAGGTACATTCTTAGGGAATGAAGGGTGCTGTAATAGGTATTTCAATATGAACTGAAGTCAAGCCATGATGGGGATGATAACTTCAGAAATATTCTGTTAGCCTGCATAGTGAATGAACTCAGTGGGCCAGCTCACAACCCCTACTTTCCAAATCAGAGAAAATTGGACGAATTTAATATTCCTACTAAATGAATAAAAAACCTTTTTATAGTCTTTATTCTTTCATATTACATGTAATTTGATGTGAGTGTGTCTTTGAATGATTTCTTCTGTGCCAACTCTTTCACAAAATGTGCAAGCTCACTTCAGAAAGTATAAACTTGATTTAAAAGGGAGGATGCAGAGGTTCAGTCTTTCTCAAAGGGATAGTGCTGGCACTTTGGGCAAGACATTTCTTTGCCACATGAAACTGTGTTATAAGAGCAGAAAGTTTAACATCCTTGAGGCTCACCAACTAAATGCCAGTAGCAGATCTTAGTCATTAGGACAAAAGAAAAAAAAAAAAGCTCTGATACCTTTCTAAGTTCATCCTTCTGTGTGTGTGTGTGTGTGTGAACTGTGTATTGATCTCCAGGTTACTGGAGTTTTAGACTAAAGTAAGTGGACTAAACGCAAACAGCTTAAATAATGCATACTAAATATATAGTTTAAATGATGGGTGCCAAACACTGAAATTGTCGAAATTTTGAGTTGCTGGAATTTAGCTTTCAAAATGCAAGACCCCAGCTTTACAGACAATTCTAGTTTATAATTTAATGATTTTGATTGTGGCCTATATGAGATCTATTCAGTAATGGCATCTTAGAACAGATGTGAGAGGGAGTCTTACAAAATTGTCAATGTGACCTTTGAAGCCAGAATACCTGGGCTCAGATTCCAACTCGGCCACTGCCTAGCTGTCATACTACTTGGTACATTACTTCTTTATCTGCATGAGGGGGTTTTAGTATTAATAGCACTTAATTCTTAGGCTTTTTTTTTTTAGGATTATATGAAGTATCATATGTAAAGCAAATAGAACAGTGCCTCACATACAGTAAGAGCAATGTAAACATTTGCTATTTTAAGGAACTGTTCAATAAAACACCTTTAAGTCTAATAGAAATAACTTTTCATTTATTTGTTTTTGTGAGGTTACATAATCTTAGAAAAGTAGGTTTCAGTCATTGAGTTTAGTCTCTTCCTCTGCATCTTTACAAATATCTCTTATCAGAATTACAGCATCTGATGTTCCTAAAAGAATAATGTTAATCTCCTGATACCAATGCAATCGGTAATACTGAATGCAAAGATATTGAAATCACGAAGCTGATATATCAGCTGGCAGAAGCTGGTGCCATTGCTAGGGAATAAGATGCAGTCAGTGGAAGATGGGCAAAGAATTCATTGATGGGTTAAACATTTTTACAAATAACACTATTTTATATCACCTCCTGATTTTTAAAGAAACTACATATCATGAGTAGGTCTTCCAATAAAAATTAATTTCAGTCAACCTGCCTTTATAAATGTGGTTATAATTCTGTCCTTCAGCTTTCCTCTTGCCTTTGGATGAGGTCCTATCTCTGAATAACATACAGAATCAACTACTGTGCTTTTAAGAGTCTTTATATACATGAATTTTATTGAGAATCTTGATAATAGATGCCTGTCATATTCAATGCTGCATTCCAAGTCCGTTCCTTTTTACTCCTTCTGCTCTGTGGTGAGCGCTGTGCCTTTTTCTCCCCAGTACTCAATAACCATTGACAGCAGCACCAGTGTGACATGAGGAGAAAAATTGCACTTGAGAAAACCATTACTGATCTGTTTCTCAGAGCCTATTATGACGCCATGGCCTTAAAAAACATTGTACTTTGTCACAGGAAGGAGTAAATTACATGGGCCTACTTCAATGGCTACAAAAGCAGGAGCTTGACCAGGGCAGTACTTCTCAACTGCATTTTATCCTTCTGAGTTAAAGCACAGTGGTTACATACCCATCAAAGTGAGTACAAAACTGAACAGAATGAACTATGAATTATCCATTCAACTTGGACTTGAAAAGTAAAAGCAGCATTTATTAAGTACCTACCATGTGCTAATGTTTTGACAACATATGATTCTCAGAACAAACTTTCAAGATAACTGTTATTTATATGTATTTTATAGGGAAGCCTAAATAACTTACCAAGATTATGCATGAAATGCTACTCCTTTCCTGACTCTTCTCAGCTCCCTCTCCCGAAGACTCAGGCATCGCTGGGAACTGCTCCCCTCACACCTACTCTATTCTTACTTCTATAATAGCACCCAGTATTCCCATCAACTTGTAATTAATTGTTTACTTTATTCCTCCTGTGCCCCTTCCTGACCATAGTTGATTGAACTAGGATAGTTAGCTGAATCAGTGGTCAATAAGTTCCTTCCCAGAAGTTGTAGTTAGGGTTAGTTTATTAGGTAAGGTTAATCTGTAAGTCAGGTTAGTTTGTTTCCTTCTATATTTAAAAAATAATGTTTTCATATTCATATGTTCATAGGGTTTAGTCTTGCATGTTTACAGATTTTTAATAATATTTGTTGAATAAATGGATACTTCGTGCCTTTCTTAGTCACCTCTTTCTTCATGGATAGCGTAATACCAGTAAGAAGAGAGAAAACCTCTTTTTAATGAATTTCTTAGCTCAGTAAATGGTGTAACCTTTTGGCTAGTTACATAAGCCAAGTGCAAATCAGCCTTGATGCCCCCTTTTCCCTGTCCCCGCTTTCAGCGTGTCTGCAAGTCCTGCCTTCCAGTATCTGCCCATTCTGACTGCTTCTCTCCATCTCTACCACCCCCACCCTGTCTCAGCCACCCTGCTCTCTTGCCTGGAAAGCTGTGATAGCCCCCTTTCTGCTTCCACTTCAGTCTTTTATCATGTTGTAGCCAAAGTGATCTATTTTTGAAACACAGTCATATCAGATCATTCCCTTGCTTAAAACAATAAGTGGCTTCCCATTGTACTTAAAACAAAACTATCCTTCTTACCATGGCCTGCAATTCTCTATGTGCCATGGCCCCTACCTAACCTTGACTTTATCTCCTGCTCCTTACCTGCTTTCTCATGACACTCCTTTCAGCGTAGGAGCTTCTGTGCTAGCCCTTCTCTCTACTCACAGTGCCTTCCCCCAGGATCATCGTATGGCTGGATCTTTTGAAACAAGAAAAAATGCCACCTCCACACAGAGTCTGTTTCTGACCACCCCAGCCAAAGCAGCAGTTCTCTCTTTCTTCACATTTATCACATTCATCCCATTGACCTGTTCATTGTCAGTCACCTTTCTCTTACAACATGAGTTCCATAAGGGCAGGGATCTTGATTTTGTTAAAGGAAAATTATTAAAATGGTAAGGAAGACATTGTAGTCAAGACTGTTAAAATAGGGTTATTGCAGTAGGGAAGAGAGATTAAAGTCAACCAGAACAGTGGGATTTATAGCCACCCACAGAGTGATGGATCAGTAAATGGAAAATTACTAAGAGCAGACATCAAGGGTAGGAGGATTCTTGCTAAACTGACTTACCAGGCTTCTTGCTAAAGATAGGCCAAGGACATCAAAGCGGGGGGATGAGAAGCCTGATCAGACATCAAGAGTGGGGGCAGGACAGGGACCAAGGTTGAGGCCTACTCAAGAAGAGGACCCGGAGGAACCTGACTGCAGTTGGATCTAGGAGAGAGTCTTTGGATCTCTCTCCAAAGGGTCTTTGGAGTCTCCTTGGATCAAGAGAGAGAACTTCTTCTTTTTTTGTATCCCTACATGACACTTTCTAATTTTAATACAGTATGTTGTATATTATATAATATTACCTATATAATATTATTTCAAAATATAATATTAAAAATTCAAGACACGTGTCAATATATAACATTTCTTGTGGTCGCATTAGGAAAAGTGAAAAGAAACAGATGAAGCTAATTTTAATAACATATTTTATTTAATCCTATCTCCAAAATGTTATCATTTCAATATATAATTGATATAAAAATATTAATGAGTAATTTACATTCTTTGCACCAAATATTTTTTAAAAAATAGCATTTTATACCCACAGCGCATCTCAATTCAGATTAGTCACGTTTCAAGGACTCTAAAACTATGTGTGGCCCGTGGCCACTGTACTGGGCAGCGCAAGTCTGAAGGCTAGGAAGTGACTGCACACTGGATACAATAAATGTTTATTGACTAAATGGATGAATGAATGAGTGAATTAGGAACAAAATCTATTCACAGAAGTGGCAGTTTTTTCTCCTGCAAGTGTTCAGAATGTGGAGGTTCCGAGTTTTACTCCAGAGGCACATATAAATAGAGTATGTGTTGCTTGATTTGGGACAGGACACGTAATTCAAATAAGAAGAGAATATCACATCTCAAATGTGACTTACTGTTTCACTCATCCATGTTCTATAAATACTCCAAGGTAATGACAGACAAAATATAGTTATAAATTTCATCCACAAAGGTACTTATGCAACTACAAAATTATTTACCAATGATATGCTGTTTTCATCCATTCATTTTTTTATTAAAGTATAAGACTACAGTTTTCACATATTCTCTGCAACAAGATTCTAAGTATCCAGTTTTCATTTGTTTCTTTCTATTTATCATTGACTTTTATGTTGAGTAAGCTACAGTTGATGGCATTTGCATTGTTTATTTACTATAAAATGTCAGAGCAGTGAGAGCTGGACCCTTCAGGTAGGAACAGTAAGGCACCTAGATTTACTGTGCATTGTGTGACTTCAGAATATTTCTTTTTTTCATTATTGTTCTTTCCTCATTCAATGTGTTAAAATTAAGTACAAGGAAAGATACTTTTATCTATTTACTACACAGCCAGGTTGTGTCTGTCTAGCTTTCTTTCTATTTACACTATGAGTACATTCAGCTGCAGAACTGATTTCCTCCAGTCAAATCTGTTGTGGTATTCTTATTTTTAAATTAATTAATTAATTTATTTATAGAAAGAGGGGAAAGGAGGGAGAAAGAGAGGGAGAGAAGCATCAGTGTGGGAGAGATACATCAATCGGTTGCCTCTCTCATACCCCCAACCCCCAGGGCAACCCAGGCATGTGCCCTGACTGGGAACTAAACCAGTGACCTTTCAGTTCTCAGGCCAGCACTCGATCCACTGAGCCACGCCAGCCAGGGCTGTTGTGGCATTCTGAAAGCTGTCATTTCCGAGTCAGATCAACTAAATACCCACTAAAACACCCAAAAGTCTAGAAGATTCATGAATATATTTATCTGATATGCTATGTCTTATGTAGTTTCATTTGATAGTGTTATAAATCCAGGTTTGAAAAAAAGAGATAGGAATTAGAGAACCGAAACATACTTTAAAACAGATAAGAGATTACATTTTAGCTCCAGCTTTGTTATAGCAAAAGAATACATCTTTCACTTCCTTTCTTCCCCACAGTTAGAGCTCTTGATAGAGATAGAAAAATGTTTTTGATTTAAGTTTTGAATTTTGGGGGGAAAGCTCTATAAAGGCCAAATCATTGCTAAATCAGAGGTATTTACAACATCTACAAATTTAATCCAAAGTGGATACTTAAAAGCTCATATAGACCTAAATGATATTCTCCCAGATGGTGAATTAATGTAATTTTAGCAGGAAGCAAAGCTGTACAAATATGCAGTATTGAGGACTCACACCGATTTAATGTATCTGTGCCCACCACGGCACAGATGTTGCTTGTCATTTTACTGTCAGTTGTCTCTAATTCTCTCTGTAATACACACTGAAGAATGGGGTTTGGAAGTTCAGGAAATCATGATTTATTTTGTGATGAATGACTTATTGGAAATTAAGGCTTTCTGTGTCCTGTGTTTAGAAATCACATTGCTTTTAATTTTTTATTTTTTGTACAGGGTTTGAAAGGTGACTTGGGTCCCCGTGGTCCACCTGGCCCAAAAGGAGAAAAGGTATCACATTCACCAAGAAAAGTGCCAATCTTTTCTTAAGAATATCCTGAGAACCTGTGCAGTGAATTTTCATTGATACTGTTAACTGCCAAAAGTTAATTTTGTTAAAATTAACCAAAGGCTATTATGTTAAAAGCATCAGAACAAGAAAAGCCTTTTTGGTTCATTTAATTAGTTTGAAGAGACTAAATGCACAATTGCTAGTCGACATTAATTTGTGTTTATAAGATGTCCCTTTTCTGTCCCTTGCTTAACAGCATTAGGTATTCCATCACCAAATTAGCAACCATGTCCTGTATCAGGGACCTTTGCCAGTAGCACTCAGCTGCTACTGTAATGGGGAAGCAGGTGGCCTTTGGGGAAAAGGAGACTAATTTTGTGTCTCAGCCTTAGTCTAAATGCTCCATTTCCTGCCACCTTTTCTTATATGACATTTTATAATGGCATACTGGCAATTCACCTTGAAAAGAGAATTAAGAAATAATAGAAGCCAGAGTCATTTAGCTCAGGGTCTTTGGATGATCCCAGTTTGATGAGAATTGTGTGGATGTTCTGCATTATATTTTGTCATCCGCCGTTAGCACATTTAGAAATCCATGTCTGTCTTCAGTATTTACCTCTGCATTAAAGCTGATCTTGTAAATTGGTCCTTAGGGAGTGATTTAACTGATTTAAGCCACATCAGTGTTTCTTAACAATGATTGGTTATTTGTATTCAGTTGTTCCCAAATAATGATTACATAATGCTAAGTCTTAACTTTTGAAATGACTATATTAGATGAGAAAAGAGAAAGTTATGGAGATACTCTCGACGTGAGAATACAAGGTCCTAGTGCCCCGTGTCACACAGCATATGGTCTCCTTAAAGTCCACTTAAACAAGTATAATAGCAGTGATACTTGGTCTTAATGGCTAAGAGTTCTTATGAATTACATAAGGGTGCTGATACAATAAGGCATATAGGTGACATATTTGTAAACCAGAAAATAGTGAACTTTTAGATGAACTATTTTTTAAAGATTTTGAATCGTTTGTCAAAACATCCACCTGGTAATTTGTATTCACATAGATCAGCAAAGAAATTTTAGTATTTAAAAACACAAAATTTAGGCAAATCCTCTTCCCATTGGTGGCAAATGCAATGCAAATTCAGCAGAGCATTAGAAGAGGCAGTGAGACCACTTCTTGCAGCTGGGAGGCATGAAGTGGGGACATCCACTTATTATTTCTGCTGATCCTTATACTAACTTTGTCAGAAAAATTATTTGTCGTTGTGAAACTTCCCAGCTGCTCCATTGGCAAGTAATCATATTTGAAGAGATAATCTTTCTAATTTTGGATCAGTAGACAAAAGAATAGAAATTAGATTATTTTAGCTTTCCAAAGCAAGTTCTGCAAAAAAGCATGGGGGTGTACCAGGTGATATTTATATCATGAGAGCTAAAAGCACATGATATATTTTTCATTGTGCAGAGACTTTTATCAAGATAAACTTCTTTTCTTCAGGATATATCTAGATATTTCTTCTGTTCATTCAGAAAAGCTATAAATGTCATGTGTAAAAGGAAACTATTGGTAACTGCAACTTTTCTTTAATGTGTTTTAGGGAGACACAGGACCTCCAGGACCACCAACCTTAACTGTAAGTGTTCGTGAGTTCAAAATTCAAGATTAAACTGTTATCCTATTTATTATTTACACTACATCACGACAAAACCAGCATGTAAGCCATAGGGTGTTTTGAGGCTTGATAGTGACCTCAGGGTGGATCTAACCAAACCTGTAAATGCTAGAGACAAGGCGTCTACTCACAGTAGTGAAGAGCATAACCTGAGGTTAATAGGTAGTTACCAGAAAAGTCTGGAAGCAGTGACTATCCTGAGGAATTTTCTCTACCTTCCATATGGCTCATAATTCTGACCCTTAAATGTTTGATTATATATACTTAACATGACATTTAAAGTTAATGGAAGCAGACAGTTCTACTTACTCTAAAAACTGTAAAGAACAAAATAAACTATAATCACCCAGTGGTAAAAACAGCTGCCTATTTGAGTGGGTCGTTACATTCCTCCCAACCTGTCCAAGACTCTTGCTTTCTTCTATATGACTTGCTTCTAAGCTTTGCAGGTGATACAATGGTGATATTTTAGAAACAGATTCATGAGAAAAGTTTATAATGTGCACAAAATGGGATTATTCTCATTTAAATGGTTGATCATTTATTAAGCATTTAATCATAAATGTGTAATGCTTTTATGTTTAGATACAATTTACTGTTATAGATTTCATTCATAGGCCATTAAGGATTCTCATTTAACTTAAAGATTTGGTTTAAGAATGACTCTAGCCTAATGGAAAAGAAGAAAGTTTTTAAAATAAGATCATTTGTAGCCTGAGGTCTTGCAAATTTAATGTTGATATTAACTAATGACATAAATTATGGATTTAAATCATCCGTTTTCAAAGACCTGTCCTAATTCTAGATGATCATGTTTATAGAAGTCTTCTAACACCTGGACAGAGCCCTTCCCAACAGGGCAGCACCAGAATCTCAAAGGCTCTGTGGCTTGGACGATATTTACATGTATCCTCATGCTTAAAAATGTCATTCAGAACAATACTTCAGTAATGTCTTACACAAATCATCGTTTCTATGCTTACTTAAAGGACATATATTTATTGATAAATGGAAATTCTAAAGCACCAAACAGATGACTTACTTAGGAATAAGCAAATTCAATTTGCAATGGAATTCTGTGCCTGAAGCTTTTGTTTTCAAGATGAAAACAGAATCTCTTTATTTATAGGAGGTTTTAATTTCATATTATTTAATTTTTATATTGTGTGGAGTTTATTTTTTAAATTATTTGGCAGTGATTTAGGGTTAAGCCTGTGCATTTTACTTAAGTCACATACACGTTTTTCTTCAACTAAGTTATATGCTCAGCCACTTCATTTAGTTATCTGATTTCCTAGCTATTTTCAACTTGTGCTTGAAGATGAAAATGCAATTTATGTGTATCATTTCACTTGATATGCAATCTTGGCCCTGCAGCCAGAAAATTGTATCAGATTGTGCCTGTTTTGTGGATTTTTAATGACACCTGATGCCTTCTTGCAAAGTAGCACCCTATAGATGTCCCTTGCACTTTTTGGCCAGCAGATGCTGAGGCAGTACAAGCTAATGTTTATACTTATCTAAAACTATGTCAAGGCAACAACAAAAAACAAACAATTAAGTGAAATGTTTTATTTCATAAAGTAAAATATTAATATTATTTGGTGTGACTATATACTTGTCATTACTTTATTCATGTACATAATCAACTGTTAACTGTGAAATAGGGGTGAACTTAATACCAAATCACCATCACCAAATATTTAATTGACTTTATAATGCAGATTGATACATTTTAATGAAGTGATTGATAACAGCCTTCAAGGAAGCCAAAAAAACTGACCTCGCTATATTTGAATTCAATGAGACACCAATATATAGGAGTCAGTAAACTTAGAGTTCATCCATAGTGGTTCTCAAAGCCGGCTGCACAGTAAACTGCACTGGAGAGCTTTAAAACATACCAACGTGTGCCTCCACACCCAGAAATTGCAATTCGGTAGACATGATGTGGAACCAGTATATTTAAAAACCTCTCCAGGTAGTTCTAAATATGCAGCTGGGGTTGAAAGGCACTGTTTATGGGCTTTCTAATGGAACAGCTTTTTTTCTACTCAGAAAACTCCTTTAGCTTTTTGAAGAACTCTGGCTTTTATCTCAGATTCAACTTAATGTACAGTAATAAAGAAATATCTTTCCATTAGGGAGGCATAGTAGTAAAACTAAATTAAGATTGAAGCCTACTTGGTTAAGTGGAGGAGATTAGGGCTAGGAAGGTACCTTTAATTATAGCCTTAACCTAGCCATTCAAGGACTCCTGTGGGCTCAGGTGCCTTAATGCATCTCAAAATTTAATGTGCATAGAAACCTTCAGGGGTCTTGTTCAAATGCATATTTTATTCCATAAATCTGAGGTAGGGGCCTGAGAGTCTACATTTGTAACTTGAGGGTACAGAAGCTACTGGTCCTCTGGTGACACTTTGACTCACAAGGGTTTAGCATCCAATCCCCAGTTGTGCTGTATACTCTCCACTTCATTCCACAGGTCAGTGCTTCTCCACCTGTACCACACATTACAATCACCAGAGGGCTTTAAAAACGCCAATTCCCAGATTGAACCCTGTGCCAAAAAGTTGGAATCTCTGGTCGTTTTAAATTTTTCCCAAGCACTTCCAAAGTGCAGCCAAGTATGAGAGCTAATGCTCTGACAGTATGTTAAGTATTTCTCTCCACAGCTGCTTCTTGCAGAGTTTGATCAAACATTTTAAAATCTTAGCCTGATTACTTTCAGAAGTGCTTCCAGGAAATGCAGACTCTCTGTTAATACCTATGACTTGGTTCCTGATTAGTTGATTATAGAGGATGACCTTCCATTTCCACGTTTACAACCCACTAGAAATCCATCAACAGTCAGGTCCTGAGCAGGACACAGCATTGGCAAGTCCGGCACATAAAATTCCAGAAACTAAGCATACGGACCCAAATTCCCTGAATAAATAAGGAAAGAAAGTTGAACACTTTTTTCCCTCTAAAACATACATACTACATTTATGTTACTTTTATATGTAATTTGCTTAATAAGAAACTGAGAGAAGTAGTAACTGAACACTCTGAAATATTGAGTTTACTGATGCAGGACAATCTATTTGATACAGAACATCTTTGTGAATGATTATGTTTATCACTGATATTTTCATGTCCCTGTGGATTACCGTGCTTTGGCTATTATTTTAAATTTTGAAAATCTTGTAACACCATTTCATTTCAAAAATCCAACGTATAAAACTATCCATGTACTTTAATTAAATGTTACATTGTTTTTTATTTTTACTTCTTTCAACTGACTGTATGTAATTGGGTCTCAGTGGGGGAGATGGATAGATCAGTAAGAGAGGTCAAGTGTAGAAGGAATAAGGAAAGACAAAGGTGAGGAAATGGTATATAAAATAGGCCAGAGGCCTAGAAACAGCTTCATTAATTGAATTCAACTGCAACACCTCTTACTCTTTATTTCACCTTTTCCTTTCCCATCATCTTGAAGTGTTCTTACTGTCGGTGACCAGTACCACCTTACTTCATTCTCCAATATACAGGAAACCTCTTATTGAGAAAACCAACTAAAATGATGCTATAGTTTGCAAATGTAGTGTGCATTAAATTTCCTTATTATTTGAAGAAATAAGATCTCATTTAAAATTCCACAATGGAACCCATTCACTAGCATTTCAATCCTTCTATAGATTCATATTCATAGGTAATATGGAGTGAACTTCAATGAGACTGATTTTTAAAAAAAACTAAAATGAAGAAGGAGAAGGAGGAAGAGGGGAGAGGAAGGAAGGAAGGAAAGAAGGAAGGAAGGAAGGAAAGAAAAGGTAGGGGAGGAGGAAAACAATCACTTTATTATCTAGCTCAGAAACAAGAAGACAAGAGATTAATGTAAAGGGCTGAGTATCTCTTCCTAGGCATATTTTCAACAAACACATCTGGCTGAAAATAAAAAAATTTAGAGCCTTTTGAAAACTTCCGGCCAAGATGGAGGCATAGGTAAATACACTTTGTCTCCTCACACAACCAAATGAAGGACAACAACAAATTTAAAAACAAAACATAACCAGAACTGCCAGAAAACTGAACTGTATGGAAGTCTGACAACCAAGGAGTTAAAGAAGAAACATTCATTCAGACAGGTAGGAGGGGCAGAGATAGGCAGCTGGGGCAGAGAGGACACACAGCAAGGCTGAGGCTGGCAAACTGGGTGGTCCCACATTTGCATGCAGATAAACTTGGAGGAACAGCTGGCGAGTGAGAGAGATTGTGCAACCCAGGGTTCCAGGATGGGGAAAAAAAGCCTCAAAACCTCTACCGGTAAAAACCTGTGGGGGTTGCAGCAGCTGGAGAAACCGACTGTCTCACAGGAGAGTTCATTTGAGAGACCCACAGGGTCCTAGAATGTACACAAACCCACCCAGCTGCAAATCAGCACCAGAAGGTCCCAATTTGCTTGTGGACCACAGGGGAAGTGACTAAAAGCCTGCCAAGAGCCAAGCAAGCATCATCATTCCTTCTCTGAGCCCTCCCCTACATACAGCACCACAAGGCAGTGATGAGGGTTGCCCCGCCCTGGCGACTACCTGAGGCTCCACCCCTCAGAACATAATAGGTGTTCCAAGGCAAAAAATATATATATATATGGCCCAAACAAAAGAACTGATCAAAGCTCCAAAAATAGAACTAAACGATGAAGAGATAGCCAACCTAAAAGATGCAGAGTTCAAAACACTGGTAACCTGGGTGCTCACAGAATTGGTGGAGTATGGTCACAAAATGGAGGAAAAAGTGAAGGCAATGCAAAGTGAAATAAAGAAAAATACACAGGGAACCAACAGTGAAGGGAAGGAAACAGAACTCAAATCAACCATTTGGAGCAGAAGGAAGAAATAAACATTCAACCAGAACAGAATGAAGAAACAAGAACTCAAAAAAATGAGGAGAGGCTGAGGAACCTCTGGGACAACTTCAAACGCTCCAAAATCTGGATCATAGGGGTACCAGAAAGAGAAGAAGAGGAGCAAGACATTGAAAAGTTATTTGAAAAAATAATGAAGGAGAACTTCCCTCAGTCTGGCAAAGGAAATAGACTTCCAGGAAGTCCAGGAAGCTCAGAGAATCCCAAAGAATTTGGACTCCAGGAAGCACACATCAAGACAAATCATAATTACATTACTCAAGATTAAAGATAAGGAGAGAATCTTGAAAGCAGCAAGAGAAAAGGAAAAACTTACCTACAAAGGAGTTCCCATAAGATTATCAGCTGATTTCTCCAAAGAAACCTTACAGGCAAAAAGGGGCTGGAAAGAAGTATTCAAAGTCATGAAAGACAAGAAACTATGTCCAAGAATACTCCATCCAGCAAAGCTATCATTTAGAATGGAATGGTAGATAAACTGCTTCCCAGATAAAGTTGAAGGAGTTCATCATTCCCAAGTCCTTATTAAATGAAATATTAAAGGGACTAATCTATGAAAAAGAAGATCAAAATATGAACAGTAAAATGACAACAAACTCACAACTATCAACAACTGAACCTAAAAGAAAAAACAAAAACATAAACAAACTAAGCAAACAAGGAGAACAGGAACAGAATCACAGAAATGGAGATCACATGGAGGGTTATCAGTGGGAAGAGGGTGGGGGGGAAATGGGGGAAAAGGTACAGGGAATAAGAAGCATAGTTGGTAGGTACAAAATAGACAGGCAGAGGTTAAGAATAGTATAGGAAATGGAGAAGCCAAAGAACTTATATGTACGACCCATGGACATGAACTAAGGGAGGGAATGCTGGAGGAAGGGGGTGCTGCAGGGCAGAGGGGAATAAAGGGGAGAAAAAAATGGGACAACTGTAATAGCATAATCAATAAAATATATTTTAAAAAGAAAATAAAAATCAGATCACTTTGATATATTTGCAACCTTTCCACTAATTAGTTTAGTTCTAAACTAACTACTGTTTAAACATAGTAACCTACTATAATTGCTTACAATAAGTATAGAATTAATGTTCTGAAAAAATCATATTTCTTAACTGATTTAAACTAATCAATTCACCTTTATCCTTTTTTATATATCAAACTGATAACTGTTTTTTAAAAACAACACATCTTGTTATATCCTAAGTAATAATAATAACAATAATAAGTGGCAAACATCTATTGAGTGCTTACTATGTGTTATTTAAACCATTCTTTAAACAACCTTGTGAGATACAAAATGATTATTACCACATAACAGGGGAGGGAACTGAGGACTAGAAAAGCTCTGTAACTTGCCCAAGGCTCCAGAGATGATGGTGACAGAGCTAGTATTCAAATACCTGTTTGAGTCTAAAACCTAAGCTTATGTTTTGAGATATACATGTAATTTTATTTAAAGAAGTATTCCTCTTCCATTTCATTTCACCATTTCAGTTTTATTGAGCTGTAATTGACATATAACACTGAGTAACTTTAAGATTTACTACGGAGTGAATTTACACATGTACAGACTGCAAAGTTATTGCCACTGTAATGCTAGTCAACAGCTGTGGAAAGCGGCTGGGAGAACAGCAGCCGGAGATCTCTGAGGGCAGCAACGAACATGGATCCCACCAACCATTTCGCAGATCCCATCTGCAAGGCCATGCAGGAGCCCTTGGGGATGTCTCACCTGCAGACCCTCCCCCATCCGGTCCACCAGCACCCCTAGAGTTATCCATGCTTCATGCATACACCCCCACCTGTACCCCATGGGTGACTCCCTGTATGCATCACAGGGCAGTGAGAGAGAGGCTGTACAGAAAAACAAACCTAAAGTTTATGTAGAACCACAAAAGACTCTGAATAGCCAAGACAGTTCTGAGAACAAACAAAGCTGGAGGCATTATACTTCCTGATTCCTATATTACAAAGCTATATTAATCAAAACAATATGATACTGTCATAAAAATATAACAGAGACCACTGGAACAGAATTGGGAGCCCAGAAATAAACCCATGCATATACAGTCAACTAATATTTGACACGGGAGTCAAGAATACTTGCTGGAGAAAGAGAGAAGATAGTCTCTCAGCAAATGGTTTTGGGAAAACTGGATAGTCACATGCTGAAGAATGAATTGGACCCTTCTCTTACATTACTCACAAAAATTAACTCAAAATGGATTAAAAAATTAAATGTAAGAACTGCAACTATAAAACTCCTAGAAGAAAATGTAGGGAAAATCTACTTGACATTGGTCTTGGCAATTATTTTTTTTTACTATGATACCGTAAGCACAAGCAACAAAAGCTAAAATAAGTAGAAATCTATTAAACTCATAAGTTTATGCACAATGAAAGAAACAAGCAATAAACTGAAAAGGCAAATTATGAAATGGAACAAAAATTTGTAAACCATATACTTGATAAGGGGTGGATATTGAAAATATTTAAGTAACTCATATAACTCAATAGCCAAAAAACACAAATAATTGTATAGAAAAATTTGTCCCAAAAAAAGACATACAGACTGCCAACAGGGACATACAAACTGCCAACAGGGACATACAAACTGCCAACAGGGACATACAAACTGCCAACAGGTACAGAAGAAGGTGCTCAACATCACTGCTTATCAGGGAAATGCAAATCAAAACCACGATGAGATATCACCTCACACCTTTCAGAATGGCTATTATCAAAAGACAAGGGAAAACATGTTGGTGAGGATATGGAGTGAAAGGGAACCCGTGTACACTGTCAATGGGAATGTAAATTGGTGCAGCCACTGTGAAAAACAGTATAGAAGTTACTCAACAAATAAAAAAATAGAACTACCATATGATCTTGCAATCCCACTTTTGAGTACATATCTAAAAGAAATACAGCCTGTATCTCAAAGAGATAATCTGCATTTCCCTGCTCATTCCAGCATTATTCACAGTAGATAGGACATTGAAACAACTGAAGTTACCATTGACAGATGAATGGAAAACATATGCATGTTTATATATATATATATGTAACATTTACATACACATACACATATATGTATATATCATACATATGTATATATACATATAGATATATGTTCAGTCATAATAAAAGGTAATCTTGTCATTTGCAACAGCATGTTTATACTAAGGGCATTATGCTAAGTGAAATAAGTCAGAAAAACAATACTAAAGTGTTCTTACCTGTATGTAGAACAAAAAAAAAAAGTCAAATTTATAGAAACAGATAGAGAATGGTGGAGAGTAAGGGAAATGGGAAGATATTGTTCAAGGGTACAAACTTCTAGTTATAAGATGAATAAGTTCTGGGGATCTAATTTACAGCACAGTGACTATGGTTAACAACACTGTATTATATATTTGAAAGTTGCTTAGAGACTAGATCTTAAGTGATATCACTACACACACACAAGCAGGTATTTATGTGAGGTGATGGAGATGTTAACTAACCTTATTGTGGGAATCATTTCATTATACATACATACATAAAATCATCAAATTGTATACCTTAAATCTTACACAATATTATATGTCAATTTCATCCCCAAAAGCTGGGGGGGAAGTGAGTTGCTCATGAATTTTAAATGTCCTTCTGTTGATATTTATAATTTACAAAGCCGATATTTACAGTCATGTGCTGCTGATGGGGATGTTCTGAGAAATGGGGCACTTGGTATTTTATCATTGCGTAAATGTCATAGAGTGCGCTTGCACAAACCCAGGACGAATAGCCTACTACACACCCAGGCTCTATGGTGTAGTGTATCACTCCTAGGCTACAAATTATATGGCATGTTAATGTACAAAACAACAGAAGATTAAATCAAGAACAAAAGAAACTGATGCAAATTAAGAGACAAAGCAAGTATGAGATAGAGAAGGCCGCTGCCTGCATAACAAGGCACGCTGTTTCACGGCAAACTTTTTTTTGCAGGAGAGGGACTGCACTCTAAAATAACCATAAAAGTATAATACAGTGAATACAGAAACCACTAACATAGTCAAGTGTTGTCATTATCAAGTATTATGTACTGTGCATAATTGTTTGTGCTGCACTTTTATACAACTGGCAGTGCAATAGCTTTGTTTACACCAGCGTCTGCACAAACAGGTGAGTAATGTGTTGCACTACATTACAATGTCCATGATGTCACTAGGCAACAGGAACTTTTTAGTTACATTATAACCCAGTGGGACCACTGTTGTATATGTGGTTCGTCATTGACCAAAACATCACCGTGTGGCATATGATTGATTGTATTCATGTGAGCTAAAGCCAACACTGAATGAGGAAAACTTATGAAAACATCCAAATTTGTTTGATTAAAATACGGGGTATCTAAGATTGTAATGCAAATTTATGTTAAAGGTATATTCTGATAAATTATCCTGAAATCACGAAGACTTTGACAGATGGAATTTCCTCAAAAAACTAAAAGTGGAACTGCCTTTTGACCCAGTGATCCTGCTGCTGGGAATATACCCTAAGAACCCCTGAAACACCAATTCAAAAGAACTTATGCACTCCAATGTTCATAGCAGCGCCATTTAAAATAGCCAAGTGCTGGAAACAGCCTAAGTGTCCATCGGTAGATGAGTGGATCAAAAAACTGTGGTACATTTATACAATGGAATAGTATGCAGCAGAAAGACAGAAGGAGCTCCTACCTTTTGTGACAGCATGGATGGAACTGAAGAATATTATGCTAAGTGAAATAAGGCAGTCAGTGAAAGACAGATACCATAGGATCTCACCATATGATGTCACCTATAAGAGGAATCTAATGAGCAAAATAAAGTAACAAACAAAATAGAACCAGAGGCATGAAAGCATGGAACAGACTGACAGTGACTGGAGGGGTGAGAGGAGGGGGATAATGGTGGAAAAAAGGGGAAGATACTAGTTACAGAACATGAATGAATGACCCATGGACACAGACAACAGTGTGGGGATTGACTGTGGGTGCGGGGATAGGATGAGCAGAGGAGGGCAAAGGGGTAAAATGGAGGACAAGTATAATAAAATAACAATTAAAAATCTAAAAAAAAGGTAATTATTTTATGGTTTATTTGTATTTTTGAATTATGGCATTTTACACTAGCTCTTTCCTTACATTTAAATATAGCTATAAATCCTTGCATTTAAATATGCAGCTATACCAAATACAAATTCTTTGGTTCTTTGTCATTTGTCATTAAAATCTTAATTTAATGTAAATGTAGTGCATCTTTACATATAACTTCAAAAACTGCATGTATGTTTTATATCCTTACCATTACTCACTATAACCAGCTTCTCCTCAAATAAATAGACTTCTGTTTTTCTAGTAAAGTTTTGCTAAAATCCATAAATGAAGCTTCAGAAACAAGGCATTATTAAAATGAATCAATTGGTTAACGCTTCCTTCCCTTTTTTCCCTCTTGGTCTTTCTTTGCATGTCATGTCAGAAGAGACAGGTGGAGGAAGGTAGAACACTGCGACTTCACATAATATGTCCACTAATTTTAGTTCCCAGGGAAACAGCTACGTTGCTCTGGCCCCATCTCTTAGGGGAGTTATTAAATACTCATCCAGATGGCACCAAATGTTTACACAGAAGCCAAAGGTTTAGTCAGTCAACAGCAGAAGTATCTTAGACATTCTTACTAAATGAGGCTTTAAATGCCAGTTCCTTGGGGCCCAGATAAATCCAGCTTAAGTGAAAATTAGGCACATAGAGGAAGGACAGATTTCACCCCATGAAAACTACCTAAATACCATAAGCAACACAGAGAAAATCTCAGCTGCTTATTTATAAATCAAATGACACACAAATTAACAGATGGCCCTAATGCACAAGAGATCATATAGTATTCATATAACGGAACCCTTGAAATACATGTTTTCTAAATTAGTATATACAAGATATAGAAATGATCAGTTCAGTAGATGGTATCGTCCCTTCCCTCTCTTCCTCCATCCTTTTAACTTACCCGGTTATTTGGATTCTAACTCTGTGTCAGATACTATGCTAGGTACTCAGGACACAAACAGTTCTCAGAACTTATTTAGTTTAAGACAAAGCAACTAGTTGGTTAAAATTGATCATTGTTAAACGGATCATTTGCAATTAATATATAAATAGCCTACAAGTATTTGTACAATTTGTGTAGTTATGCTGGCGCTACACAAAAACATTTAGTTCTGAGAAAATAATTTTTACTAGAACTCTTATGCTGTAATTTAGTTATTTACTTTAAAGACATTTAATTCACAGACTCAACTACTAAATATTTTTACTAAAATTTCTAAGAAACTATAACCATCTCTTTTTAAGTGAATGAAATATTCATGTTCTTGTTAAAAACCCATGAACCATAATTTCTCTTTCTGTTCTGACTAGAATAAATATATGTTCTAGAGCATATACATACTATATATATTTATGTGTATATATGATTATATGCACTATAGCATAGTAATTAGCAAGTAATTCAATTTATTTTAAATTTCTCATATAAAAATCTGTTATTAAATGGTCTTTCTATGAATTGTGTATATTTGAATTAATACTGTTAGGTTTTAAAAGCTTCATAATTCACATTTAATTCATTAGCTTTCTGAAACTGGTGATCCAACTCAGTACTGGGATGTTTAGGGCATGAGTGGACCAGTAGAAGGACAGCAGTTGAAATTTTTTTAAAAATGACTCCTTTTTTAAAATTTGTGGGCAAAAGACATATAAATGAATTTGTTGATTACGGTAGAAGGAGTTTCTGTATTATAAAGCTATTTTTATTGACTCTGTGTAGAAATATAGCGGAGTTGATGCTTAAGGCCCTAGAAAGATTTATGTTTAGCCTGAGAGAAGATTTATGTTTTGGAAAACCTACCATCAGCTCATTTGACAGTGAGGTGATTTATATATCTTTCATTAGATGAATGATTTGAGAATAGCTCCTTCTGTGCTTCTGTTTATAGTTTGCTTCTGTTTCAAAAGACATTTTAAATTGTTTTAAGCAGAGTTTTAAATTATGCCTTTCAAAACTTAACAGTAAAATTTTCTATCCTAAAAGTGTTCTGCACCGGCATTCTGGGACTTTTATGAAAGAGCTATTTTATTTCATGTTGAGATACTCAGCAACCTAGAAAAATACATTCACATGTATCTCGAGTGCCATTAGAAAATTAGACTTAAAAAATAATATGCATAAAATGTATATTTAAGTCATAAATCTACACAGAAATTGCTTTAATTCAATTCCACTCTATTTAAACATTTTTAAAAATTTTGGTGGAAACCTTGCACTGATGTAAAAAATAGAACTTAAAAATGATTGCTCTCTAAAAGAATCAGATTTACACTCATTCCAAATAACTGTCCTGCTGGCTTTAACGCACCAAAACTTTCTGCAGCATACCTTAGGAGTTGTGCACGCCCTGGGTTCTGACTGCTTGGGCTTGAACCTTATGTTGCTTGACATTTCTGTGTCCTGGTTTCATTATCCATAAAATGGGATCATAGTATTTCCCACTGCATAGTGTTGTGGTGAAGATTAAATTAATTAGTATATGTACAGATTTTTTAACAATGACTGGTCCCTCATAAGTACCCTTTAACTTTTAGCTAGTGTTCTTATTGTTATTATGCTTAATACTCAGTGGAAAAGATATCAATAGAAACGAACCTAGAGGTTTTTATGAAGTAATTGCTGAGAAAGCTTCAAAGAGAGCTTTTATATAGTTACAGTGTCTTTATGGGTAGAATTCTTTCACCGGAAGTAAACTATTAAATGTTAACCAAATTGAAGTGTTTTGTCTTTACCTGTAGTGTAACTTCCAGAAGGACAACAATCTCGTATGTCCTCTCTACAGCTACGCCCCCAGAGATTAAATGTAGTTGGTGCAGTGTGTGGGTACTCACTAAATTTCTTCTTCACAAGTAGGGGGATACAAATATTTTTCACTGAATAACATATTATTAAAGTAAAATATCACCAAATCCTTCAGTGAAAATATAAGAGTACTGATTTGCATGTCATAATAAAGAGCAGATTTCCTCTTTCCAGGCCACCAAAGCTAATTAATTTAAGGCAGGTTGTCACCTTCTCCCATGTGAACAATTTTCAGCAATGGCAATTCCGATGTCACTCACTACCTCTGATTTTTTTAAAAGTCAGTTTGAGAGTCATGATGTCGGTGGGCAACTGGAATTATCTCCTTAACTGAAGAATTCTACTTTTGTTCAACATGCTGTAGACATAAACAGAAACTTTATATATTTTAATCCATTATTAAAGTGATCTTTTGAGATATAGTTAAAGAAACAATGGCTATCAGAAGCCCAGAATCTACCTTGAAATATGCAACTATTTTTATTTTTATTTATTTATTCACCTTGGGCATGTCACCTACTAATATTTAGGGGTCGAAGCAGAAGGTTTTAAAGGTCATTTCCAAGTCTAAAATTCTATTATTTCCTCTGTTACATTTCCTAAGGAATTTTAATTTGTTTAGTTACCTATGATATATATAAATCCTTTAATATTATTTTATTATTTTTTTCACTGCAGTCTACTTTCAATATTATTTAGTATTAGTTTCAGATGTATAGCTAATAGTTAGACAGTCATGTACTTTTCAAAGTGTTCTCCCTGGTGTTTTCAGTACCCACCTGGTATACCATACATAGGTGTTACAGTGTTATTGACTATATTCCCTATACTGTACTTTACACCCTTGTGACTATTTTGTCACTACCAATTTGTACTTCTTAGTAATATTTTTTCTTTAAATTCTATTTCATCACATTATTTTAAAAGGTTAGAGATTAAATATAAAGAATAGTTTGATTAAACCAGATATATCCCCAATACAGGGAAAGCTTTGACTTACCAGTGTCAAGGACTATGAAAGGTATGAAATTTTACCCTGCTTGCACTTTAGCCTGCCACAGTTTTAGGGACCGAGCCTGAGGGAGAAGAAGCATTACTCACGGCAGAGGAAGTGTGAGCTTCCTGTTTGCATTGTCGCCCGGCTGCCAGGCCCCATGAGTAGTCCAGGTAGGTGCTGAACAGTAAGCAAATCTGCCCTTTGTTTTCCTATATAAACAGCCTTAAAAAGACAGTCCAGAGCAAAGGGCGATTAGTACTTCCCTCACAGGCTGTACAAAAACATGAAAGACGCTGGAAAGATCCATGGTCTCTCAATGATGTTCATCTCTCTTTTCTATGTAACCATCTTGGCTTCTGGCAAATTTTCCTATGAGTATGTTTCTCCGTCAACCATTCTGATTAACCTTCCAAGCAGAGGCTGGGACCAAAACTGGGCAGTTTGTCTCATATGGCGTTTAATGAGGATTACCAGGAACCAAGCAAGTGGATGAGGCTAACCTATAGCATTGATCCCAACAACTTTCCCAGCATCTCAGACTCAACCAGCTAAACAAATCCTGTAAATTATCCAAGTTTTGCTTAGAAAGCCAGATGATTTTCTCCTTAAGTTTCTGAATTGACCTTCCCCCTTGACTTGAGGCATCAATCCAGTTTCATTAATAAGGATATAGACATTTTTTAAAACTTACAAGAGACCCATTCCCTTCCCTACTTTAGCCAAATGGGCTACCATAAGGGTGCTGAGTGAGCAGTGTACTGAAACAAGAGGCCATTATCATTTTAATCCAGGATCATGTCGGTCAGGTCAACAAGAGCACCTAGGTGGCTGAGCCAGAATTAAGTTTAAGCCCTCTAGGTCCCCCTTTGACTAGGCAGCTATCTGAAGGGCAAAAGATAGTTCAGAACATAGAGAGCTTAGAGGCTCAAAAGATGAGTAGAAATGCAAATAAGTGATGAAGAATTGTCTCCAAGAACCAACTCTTATGCATTGTGTCCCTTTTATTTTTCTAAATGATTCCAAAGGTTTATTTGGAAGAATAAGTAATATGAGAATAGCCCAGAACATTCTAAATAAGAGAAAAAATTGAGAGCTTGGCTAACCTTATCAAATATTTAAATATTATAAAGCTAAAGTAATTAAAAAACCTAAACAGTAGGATTAGCTGTATAGAACCATGTAACATAGGGAGCCAGAGATAATACTTATAAATGTGTGAGTGGTTTTTCAAGTTACTGGAAATAAGATGAGAAATAAGCACTCCCATATTGACAGTGGGAGAATAAATTTTAGTAACCTTTCTGAAAGGCAATTGGTGAGAGCTATTACATTCTCAAATATACAAATACTTTTGTCCAGCAGTTTTGCCTTTAGGAATTCATTCCAAATATTTCTTTAGTGACACATTTTGTGTCATTCACAAGACTGTGATGAGAAATCAGACTTCTTGATTCAGTTTCATCAGAAATTATTTTTGCAAATTATATGTTGAAGCCCCTTTCCTCCTTTTTCTCTTTTCTTTTTTTAAAATTTATTATTTTTATTTTTTATTGTACTACCACTTAGTAATACATGGCAACTACCATTTAGTCCCCTTATACTGCCCCCCACAATCACCACTCTGTTGTCTATATCGATAAATCATTTTTGCTCAATCCCTCTACCCTCTATCCTCCACCCCCTCCTTAGCTGTCATTCTGCTCTCTATCTATGAGTCTGTCTCTATTTTGCTTGTTAATTCAGTTCATTAGATTCCACATGTAAGTGAATTATACGATATTTGTCTTTCTCTTACTCGCTTATTTCACTTAGCATAATGTTCTCCAGGTCCGTCTATAGTGTCTTTTTTTGTGGCTGAGTAGAATTCCACTGTGTAAGTGTCCCATAGTTGTTTTACCCACTCATCTACTGATGGACACTCGGGCTCTTTCCAAATCCTAGCAAATGGTCATTCTTTTATTTACCACACAACTGCTAAATGTACACCTGCCTCAGTTAGCTTCTGACCCACTCTAATCTTCAGATGACTTTCTGGGACTTTGCTGTTCTTACTTCCCTTCAGTCTACACTTTTGATGTCTCATTCCGCTTCTTATAGAATGCCATCCTGTTTCACAACCACTTCTTAGTTTCCTAATATATTCTGGAAAGTTTAATACCTTTATGTATCAGAAATGTAAAGGATGATCCTGTGTCTTGAATCTGGTAAGACTGACCTGTAACACCATTCATGAACTATGATGATGCCTATCCAAATAAATATTTTGCTCCAAATATTTCTTTAGAAGTGGAAGTAGAATATATTAGAAGTAGTTTTGGGGTCAGAAATACTTGAGTTTAATGTTCAGGTCCCTCACTTATTTGCCTTGTCATTTTTAGGGAGTTTTTCTCATCTAGGAAAGGAAAAATTCTATTTCTTAGACTTGTTAGAATTAAATAAAATGGCTCATGTAAAATGACTGGTGGAATTGCTGACAGTAGCAGGTTACTCAATGCCAATTCTCTATCCTCTTACTAATTTATTATTATGAGTGTGTAGAGACTGTCAAAGGATTCATTGAGATGATGATGAAGTGCTCCACTAGAGCTTCTGACTTTTGGTTCTGTGGGAATATGAGCCTTTATAGATGTTTTTTGCATTGTCTTTTTACCCACTACTGTCTGTATGCTTCGTATAGCTTTAAGATTTTATTTATTTATGTTTTAGAGAGAGGGGAAAGGGGGTAGAAAGAGGAGAGAAACCTCAATGTGCAGTTGCCTCTTGCATGCCGCCTGCTGGGGAACTGGCCCGCATCCCAGGCATGAGCCCTGACTCGGAATTGAACCGGCGACCCTTTAGTCCACAGGCCAGCACTCAATCCACTGAGCCACACCAGCTAGGGCATTATAGCTTCATATTAGTACATTGACTCTTAAATTATCTTGGTTTGTTCACTTGATACACTAGTTATTCTTTTTAAGAATCTTGAAAACAACTTTCTGATTCCTCTATTTTATTGAAATGTTAATAAAACATTAATTGCAATTTACTTTCAGGCCAACATTGTAGCGTTTGACTGGTAGCTTGAAAATTAAGTGGTTTGTTCCTGGCTTTGATAAATCAACTCTGCTTATTTGGAAAACACATCATGTTGACAACCCAGCAGATTGAACAGTGGTATGGGAACAGCATCCTGGAGGGGGGGGCCTAGATGACAAATCACAACTACTCTCATTAATGCCACTGGCACTGAATTGGAGTTACACTGACACAAGCCTTAAGTCAAAGGTCCCCAACTTTTTTGGCACAAGGGACCAGTTTCGTGGAAGACAATTTTTCCAAGGACTGGCCAGGGAGGTGGGGGATGGTTTTGGGGTGAGTCAAGCACATTACATTTATTGTGCACTTTATTTCTATTATTATGACATTGTAATATACAGAGTACAACAGAAATAAAGCTTGCTTGAGTGTGGTTGGTAGGGTACATGAATATTTTGCATAAGATGGACAGCAATTTGAACATTTCACCTCAAATGTCACATGGTGTGCTTGAGTATGATATTGTTATGTTACAGAATTGTATGCTTATGATTTGATAATAAAAGATTTTGTCATAAAAAAGGAGTGTTATTTGTGCCGGATCCTGTATAATGAAATAATTATACAACTCACCATAATGCAGAATCAGTGGGAGCCCTGAGCTTATCTTCCTGCAACTATATGGTCCCATTTAGGGTGACAGAAGACAGTGAACACGAAGTGTGTTGCTTATGTCCAGTCTACTCCATAATTTCTTTCTGGTTGCTGCCACTGCAGAAAACCCTGCTTCACAAAGATAGGATGTTGGAAATCAAAGCCGGCTCTTAAGCGGTTTTGTGGCAATCTCAGGATACTCTACCTTAACTTTAATCCAGAACGTATGGAGATTTGAAGTTGTCTTAAACATACTTTTAAGGCCACCATCATTTGCGATCTCAAGCAGTTGATCCTCTTCTAGTACAGACAAAGTCGATTCATCTGGCTTATTCCGAGATGGGTCATGGATCTCCTCCTTCCCAGTTCAAGGGTCTTTGGGTTGGGGGGTAACGCTCAGACTCTTTCAAAGCTGAAATAGGTGACCTTGCACCAGCTGGGAGAAAAGGCCCTGGTTCAGTCTCTTTCAAAATCTCTGCTAATGTCTGAAACATGTCAGAAATCCCAGTGTTCACTCATCACCCCTATAATTCCTATTTGACTTTGAATGTGACCACTATATCTGCCGACTTGAACAGAGTTGTACTTCTCTCCTTAAGTGACAGATTGAGTTCATTGAGCAGATTGAATATGTCACACAAGTAAGCAAGTTTTGCGACCCATTCTGTGTCACTGGTATATGCTGCCAGTGGTGACTGTTTTTCTAAAAGAAACCTCTGGAGTGGCTCTCATAACTGAAAAACTCTGACCAGTGATCCACCTTTAGAAAGCCCTCACACTTCTTTCTGTAAGAGAAGACGGGTGTCCTCTGCCTCCGTCTCCTCACAGAGCAGCATGAACAGACATGAGTTAGGGCCACGTACTTCAGTGTGATTGGCATTTTTAATCACATCCTGCAGAGTGTTGCTAAGTTCAGGTAACATTTTTCAGCCAGCCAGCATTTCTCTATGTATGACATAATGTGTACTCACATTCAGAAGCAACCCCTTTGACCCAAGTAGTGAAACCAGAAAGCCATCCAGTCATGGCAGCTGCTCCATCTGTGCATATACCAACACAGAATGATCAATTCCGTTTTCCTGACGTATAGTCATTCAAAGACTTGAATAGTTCTGCATCTGTGGCATTGGTTGGCAACAAAACTGCTCATAACATATCCTCATGCACATCCTCCTGAAAAATATATTACACAAAAACAAGCATCGCTGCCTTGTTGTCAACACTGGTAGACTCAGCAAGCTGGACTGGATACCACAGAGACTCACTAATCCTAACAATTGTGCCTCAGTATGCTGTGCTATTTCATCAATTCATATAGTTATGGTGCTAGCTGAAAGAGGAACACATGCTACCTTTTGAACTGCAGCCTCTCCTAAAAGTTCACAACAAATGTCCTTAGTAACAGGCAGGATCAACTCTTCACCAATAGTAAAGGGCTTCTCAGCTTTAGCAGTGTGGTCAACCAGTAAGAATGATGCTCTCAGTGCAGACACATTTGATGACGTGGTGACCTTCAATAATTGCTTCTGTTCTTTACGTTCACATGTTTTTTCTTTTGAAAAACTCCAGAGGCTTGTCTTTTAGTGCAGGTACTTGGTCTCCATGGGGTGAAGCAGTTTTGAAGGTTCCATGACTTCGTTGAATAGCCGGTCACAACATATTACACAAAGCGAGCTTGGAGAATGTGAATCACATGTTGCAATGAACCCATAATTTAAGTAGGACTTAGTATTTTCTTTTAAATATAGCCTTCTTTTTGTTGGCAGTCTTAGATTCTTTTGCTGTCTCACCATTGAATCTTCCTCCTTTTCAAAGAAGCTCTCCAGCGACGTTCGTTTTTCACGCATTTTGGCCAGGGTTAGCATGTGGGCTGACCAAAGCTGTGACTGAGACAAGTGTACAGTGTGGGAAAGATGTATGGACAGAAGTGGTAAATAAAATAATGGATGGGCCACGTGTGAACTAACATAAGTGTTGGATTTTGACTTAAAGCCTGCCACCAAAGGCAGCTGTACAATTGAGGTACATCAACTCACTTGCCACTATAAAGCCTGCCACCAGATGTAGCTTAATTGTCACTTGCCACTCACCGATAGGGTTTTGATATGAACCTTCAAGCAATTGATTCATTATGGTCCCTGTGCAATCAAACCTCTCTGCTAATGATAATCTGCATTTGCAGCCGCTCCACAGCGCTAGCATCACTGCCTCAGCTCCACCTCAGATCACCAGGCATTGTATTCTCATAAGGAGCACAAGACCTAGATCCCTCTCCTGTGCAGCTCCCAGCAGGGCTGTTACTCCTATGAGAATCTAATGCTGCAGCTGACCTGACAGGAGGCAGAGCTCAGAAGCAGCTGTAAAAATAGATGAAGCTTTGCTAGATCGCCATTCGCCTCCTGCTGTGCAACCGGGTTCTTAACAGGCCACTGACCCTTATCAGTCCGTGGCCTGAGGGTTGGGGACCTCCGCCTTAAGTTATTCAGTCTATCAAGTAGATGTGATTATGGAGGGTAAATGTTTTACTCCATTTCTAAAAGGTTGTATTTAAAGAAATATTTTTATATAGACTGATTTACCCATTGACCTGCAATATACATTACACAAAAATGGACTTATCCCTCAGATGTATTGAACTGTGTCTTAGAATTCCATTTTCAAACACTAGTCTTTTTCGTCAATATAAAAACTGTTAGGACACATTTTCTTACTTAACATCCACAAAAAGCTGACAAATAGATAATATAACTACTTCACCCATTAGTACACAAATTACCAAAATGCATTATATAGTTAAATCTTAATTCATAGGGAGTTCTCACTGGTTTTTGAATTAACAATTAACTATTCAATACTTAAGTACCAATCTTGCATTTTTAAAATATTCTGCCTAATTAACAAGGCTTATTCAATTTGTAAAGGCCATCTCCTTTGTTCTGCCACTAATAAGTACAAAGTGATGATAAAAAAATTTTATATTGTAATAATAGCCATTGTATTAACCAAATTAGTGGCAAATGATTACAATTTGAGAACAGCTGCTGTTAACAGTAATGGCAATTTATCTGCCACATACTTTAGGACAATTTACCAGGTATAAAGACTAGGGCAATTCCTTGCTATTACAAATGCTAATTTTGAATGTGCATGTAATAAGTGAACTATGAGAATCAGTTTGTCTTAACTTCATTGGTATTTTAAATAAAATTTTAGTACTTTAAAAAATTAATACATTTTAACCATGAAATTAACCATTTTCATGGTTAAAAACAAACAGTACTGAAAAGGTCATAATAATATATATTATATTTCAATTAATGGATTGGGGGCAATTGTGTAACATTTGGAAAACACAAAGTTGGATCATTTTATCACTCTTACACCAATAGAAATATAAGATGGGTTGAAATTTAAAAAATAAAAAGCTAAACCAGAGGAGTCCTATAGAAAACATATAAATTTGAAAAAGTAGTTAATATAGAATAACTTTTTTAAATATAAAAATCCCAAAAACTAAAAACAAAATTAGTAAATTTGATGACATGAACAAATAATTTCCGCATGGCAGAAAAAATTATAAAGTTGAATGTCCAAGTGGGTAAAAATATTTCCAGCTCTTAACAAAGGGCTAGATTTCCCACTATATACATAGAGTTCTACAGATTAATTTTGAAAAAAACCAATGATCCAGTTTAAAAAAAAGAGTTGTGTCATGATTGAACAGAATTTATAGAAAAGAAAGAATGCAATAGCTCATAAACATACAAAAATTCATGCTCAATAAGAAAAATGTAAACTACAGTGCCTCTGAGATACTAGTATTTACTTATAAGATTGCAATGATCTCAATTCTTTTGGATATATACCAGAAGATTTTTGGATCATATAGTAGTTCTATTTTTTTTCCAGTAACCTCCATACTGTTTTTCATAGCAGTTGTCCTGTTTTACATTCCCACCAACAGTGTACAGGGTTCTGGTTTTTCTACATTCTTGCCAACACATCTTTTTTAATAGTAGTCATTCTGACATGTGTGAACTGATATTTTGTTGTGATTTTCACTTGCATTTCATTAATGATTAGTGATGCAGAGCATCTTTTCATATGTCTGTGACAAAATAGCCAAGATGTGGAAGCAACTTAAGTGTTCATCGATGGATTCATGGATTTAAAAAATGTGGTGTGTATGCATGAGGAAATATTATTCAGCCTTTCAAAAGAAATGTGGCTGGTGTGGCTCAGTGGATCGAGTGCCGGCCCGCAAACCACAGGGTCGCTGGTTCAATTCCCAGTCAGGGTACATGCCTGGGTTGCAGGCCAGGTCCCCAGTAGAGGGGTGCATAAGAGGCAACCACACATTGATGCTTCTCTCCCTCTCTTTCCCCCTTCCCCTCTGGCATAAATAAAATCTTTTTAAAAAAAAGAAGGAAAAGAAGGAAACCATGCCTTGTGCAATAACATGAATGAGCCTGGAAGACATTAGCTAAGTGAAATAAACCAGCAACAGAAAGACAAATGCTGTATGATTCCACCTGTACGAGATATCTAAAATAGTAAAACTCATAGAAACAAAGATTAAAATAGTAGTTTCCAGGAGCTGGGATCAGGAGGAGAAATTAGGGAGCTGCCATTCAATGGGTATGAAGTTTCAGCTCTACAAGATTAAAAAATTCTAGAAATCTGCAATACATCATTGTGCCTATAGTTAACAATCCTCTATTGTTCATTTAGAAATTTATTGAGAGAGTAGACCACATGTTAAGTATCCTTACCATAACAGATCGGCAAAGGTCAAAAAGTTTGATAGTACTGTACATGGGAAAAAGTGGAGAAACACGCTCATACATTCTGAGAGAAGTATATCTGGATACAATCTCTGTGGTGGACAATTTGATGCTGTCTATGTAAATTTCAAATTTGCATTGAACAAGAAAATATAGCTATAGTCTCCCTCATTTATGAAATTATATGCACCCAAGGGTACTTATTTCAGCATTGTTTGATATAGTAAAAGAATGGTAAAAGAATCTAGATGCCCAGCCACAGGTAAATTAGTAATAGAGTTATAGTATTACTTTTTATTAAAAATATGTGAAATGTTCACATTTTTATGACTCTGTAAATATTGGTATTTGCAGAACCAAGTGGTGTACTTTTCCTTTCCTGAATAGTTTTGTATTGTTCTTTTTTTTCTGGTGTTTCCAATTGCCTTTCTGTTTTCCCTGTAATTACGTTTTCTTTTTTCAAATTCTCTCAGTGAGTCTCTTATCTGAGGGGAGTTCCACTCAGACCTTTTATTCCATCCTTGGCTAGCAGCTTTCCATGCCAACTACAAAAGTCTCATTCTGTGACTCCCTTTATTTTCTCTGAGTTAATTCCAATGCTGCTTCTTTTCATTGTCTTCTCCTTTCTTGGTTTTATTCTTTCATTTATGTGAGCACATCTTCAAAGAAATTATTAAGAAAATGTGAAAAGACTAGGTATTCTGAGACTTTTATGTGTTTAAAACTGTTTCTGTTCTACATTCGCACATGATTGGTAGTTTGTCTTGGGATAGAATTCTAGTTTGAAAATTATTTTCATCAGAATTATAAAGGTTTTGTTTTATTGTCTTTGTCTTTAGCATCAGTGTTGCATCTGAGAAATTTAATGCACTATGAATTCTTGTTACTCTGGGTTTTCCCAGAAAAGAGCAAAAGAGAAAATACTGATATCTGATTAACTCACCATTCTTCTCCTGAATCCTCTATTCAACAAAACAGAAAGGAAAGACATTTTTTACATTTTCTTTCTGGTTTGGTTGAAGTACCCTTATATCTGGTCCTTCCTCTGTGCGCTGTAATTCATGGTTGAACTTTATGATCTCTGAGAATGTCTCTTGATATGTAGGGATAAGTACACTCATATTAATAAAGCCTAGCTTCCAGGTTACTATCTTGTATGAATTCAACTCTCCTTTCTTGGATGTCAAAAGTTGAACATTGGCTTCCATTGTCTTTACACTTACAGTATTAGGGTCTTAATCCTCCTGAGGGAAATGGATGCCTCTGGCAGAAAGGAGAAAGACCAGGAGAAAGAAGTTAAAAAGACAAAAGTACTTTAATATAAATTTTTAATGTTTTAAAAATTTCTTTATTACAGTAGGGAGCATTGTCCCCTCTTAAAAGTTTGGTTTTCACCTGCTTACTCAATTGCAACTTTCTTAGCCTAGTATTATATAAACCATCTCTATAGTTACCTGCATTAAAGACCTAAGTCTTTCATGTGGTATGTGGGTATCTCTGTACTGATATATGTTTTAATCCTGAACTTACTAGATTGTTTCCTTCAGTCTAGTCATTAGTGTTGCATAACCCAAACACAAAAATTATTAATGCTATTAAATTTGGAATTACATTTCTATCATGGTGCCCACTCCTCAGAAAACATCAGAATACATTTAAAAGCAACCTATGTATAGGTTGCATTCCCTCTTTGTGCAGTGCAGCCATGTCTCCATGTGGTCACTGACCTATGGAAAATCTGGTGGAAAAATACAGACTGTTATTTGATCAGACTAATCATTAAAGCTGAATCAATCACATTCTCCCTCATAAATCATTAAGACATGATACAAATGGATTTAACAGACCATGGCCTATCAATTTCTTTACTTGTCAACAGAGCCTTGAGTTACCAGAAATCAAGCCATTTCATTTATTAGGTTAGAGCCAAAATAAAGCAAATCTACATAGTTTTTCATAGGCAAGAATAATTACAAATATGGAAATGACCAATATATGAAATTACTCATGACAAATAAATGAAAGTTAATCAAGAATAATTACCAAATGTGAAACTACATTATTTTAAATGATATAAACATTTAAGTAACTTGATCAGTTCTATTTCTTGTTAATAAATGGTTTGATTAGATTCTTTAATCTCTTCAGTTCATGTTGTTGTGTTTTTTCAAAAACTAAGTACTTAGTCCTCTTTACTGTGGGATAAATTAAAGAATTCAGATCGTATTTCTTCCTCTAATGAAGGACAAACTCCTCCACAAGAAGTATAAGAATTAAAAATAACTTGAATTATTTTGATATCAAGTGGGATTTGTTGATGAATAATGTAAGCTGCTAAATTAGAATCTTTTTAGCGATGACAATTAATGTTCTCACCATAGCAGAAGTACCAAGAGAAGTGTAAAGAATCAGAATCTTAGCAGTTTTTCATCCATGTAACACCTACTAAATACAACCCATTATGCTAGATAATATGAAAAGTGGGAAGGAACTGAGGATATATACAATTTATGAAGTGGAATGTCTCAAATAAGGGCAAAATTCATTGTTATGGGAAAGTTTGTGGAAAGTACAGATGTCCTACACTACAGCATTCTAAATTTACAGACTATATATATTCTCTTATTTAATTTATAATACTTTTAGTTCTATTGGCTGAATCTGTAGTGACCAAGAACATGCTATTTCAGAACCTGTATAACAGAAAGAAATGTGATTTCTGAGTTCAAAAAACATAGAAAAAGATTATTGTTAAAATTTATCCCCACAACCACATAGGATCATAATTCATTATGTCTCATGTCTAAAACTGCTGCGAAGGCTTTCAAATGATATTAAGTTTTGAAAGCACTACAAATGACCTCTATTTTTTAAATTGTTGAAGGTAGGATAACATTGTCCATCTAGTTATGGAACCTGCTTACTGTAAATAGTAATGATTGAAACATTCCTGTCTACACAAATATTTCATGGTGTATTCTTTCTAGACACATCTCTTCTTATTCTTCTCTTGTCAGTGTTAATGGATAGGTTTGTAGGGCTTTTTTTAGTATATGAAGCAGATTCTATTGTTTTTTACTTCAAAGGCATCTATTTCCTACAGTGCACTGACAAGTTCTTATGGTAAAATGAGAGGCTTTTGAGATATAAGATAATATTTCTTTTTCCAAATACTTCCACACCCTAAGGGAAATTCTATCCCGTGTCATTATAATTATGTGAAATAACATAAAACTGGTCACTTCTTTAATTTATGAACATAAACACCCTTAAATGCCATTTCTCAGAACTAATGAAAACTTATTCTCAGGACTGGACTATATGTCTGTTATATTTTTACTTATTTGCTTTTTGTCATTTGTTCTGATGTCTCCAACTTATAAAATTTTTTCCCATTGTTCTCATATTAAAGCATAAAATTTTTTATAAAATCAAGTAAACTGTGTTTTTAATTTTAATTTTATGTACTCTATTTGAAACAGAAAATGCCCTAGTGGCATTTTAAGAATTTATTCAGTTTTTGCTTAATCTTATATTTCAAGTCTATGAAGCATATTCTAAAGCAATAATCATGACACTTAAAATACACTTACTTACATAACATTTTTGTTGAAATCAGTTTTAGGTATCATATTTTCCTCAACATTCCTGGCAAGGGAGTACAAATAATACATTAAAGTGTAACTTCCTTTTTTTACTTCAGCTCCTTTCTTTGATTGAAAAGTTATGAGTATATCTTGCCACTTTTCACAAATTGCATCTGAATATGTGTTCAAATGCAATTAATCTACCCTATTAACTCTACTAAACATCTGCTGTATGTGTTAAACACTTCAAAATTATATTCTGAACCAGTTAATTCCAAGTAATTTCCCAGTTAAATATTTACATGAGCTTCCACGATGATAAGCTCTGGCCTGTCTTAAATAATCACCAGATTGTCCAGAACTATGTGAAATGTAACACACTGTAATAGCTTTCCACTGGGACGTAAAATGGTGTAGCTGGATTGGACTGTTTTTGCATATTTTTATCCTAGCCAAAAGAGGTAACAGCCTCATGAATTCCTTTATGGGTCAACATATTTATTGTCCAGAATTCCACTTAAAAAAAAAATGCCTGATAGAATATATACAGATGTTTACATGGTGACTATTCTAAACACATTCTCAAGTTTCTCTTTCTGAAAAGCAATAAATCTTTATATTTGTAGAATTTTAGTAATAAATCAATTTAAAGTTATTTTCATAGTGGACTAAATAGGAGAAAAAAAGTAGAAAAAAATGGACAGGCATTATTATTTGGCAAATTAAATCAAAGAAGAAAATGTACAGATTATGCAAATATACTGTGTATACAAAGTTACTTAAGATATCATTTTCTAATTAAAAAATAGTATAAATCTGTTAAATCTCAAGCAGTGGTCAAAGATTTAAATAAGTGTCATAATAGAGATGATGTCACGGGTAGTAAATGATCATTTTTAAATGAACTCTAAGGAAGTTTTACTCTTAGATATCACAGAATGGAATAATCACTTTAGATGAGGAATGAAGACAAGATTGAAAGCTCTGCAATGTGGTATTAAAGTCCAAATGCAAGTTTTGAAAATGACTATGAGTATACGACCTCTGCCCAGAAAGTATCCAGCCACACACTATGTAAAATAGAGACATTTCTTGAAGAAGATACAAAATAAAAGAAACACTGTATGTAGGACAATGGTGCCTCCTCAGTCCCATTCAACGTAGGCACCTTGGGACCTCACACAGTTCTCCCAGCTTCTCTTCCACTGTTCAAAACACTGTACAGAACCCTTTGTTGGAATCACCATCAGCTGCTGTGTCATATTTTTCTGAATCTCATCAACAGTCTGAAATATCTTCCCTTTCAAAGGTGATTTTAACTTTGGGAAAAGCCAAAAGTCACAGAGCACCATATCCGGGCTGTAAGGGAGCTGAACCACTTCCGTGATTTGCTGTTTCTCAAAAATAATCTGCATGAGACGAGATGCATGAGTGGGTGCATTGTTGTGGTGAAGCGGCCAATCACCAGTTAGTTGTCCATAGCTGTGGCCTTCTGAATCATCTGAGTAATTACCATGGAGGAATGTTCAAGCTTAACCTAAAGTTTGATACAGATTCGTTGCTCTACTCACTCAGTTATTTGGAATGCGACAGCCACACAGCATACCTACTCACTCAATGGCATCTACCACCCCCACTGACTAGTACAGTAAAGTCATCAGTGTTCATACATGTGCATTCCAGTCTACTCTCCTTGGCTGCCAGGTTACACTGATGTCATGCAAACTGTTCTCATTATATTAACAATGGATGGACTTTTTCTGGACAGACCTTGTCATATGTGCAGCAGAAACCTGTTTCCTACCCACCACCATCCAGTATTATTCTTTCTCAGTATTTTCTTTCTTCTGGTTCAATTTACTAAGTGTTCATCAAGTCTCTTCTATAAGTGTAGTAGAAGATAAAAAGAACCTTCTGTCCTCTAGAACTCATAGTTAATTAAGAGAATAAGTAAAATACACGTATAATGGCATTCACAAGACCAGAGCAAGAAAGAATTATGGAAAGGGTTCTGAGACAAAGGCTGAGCTCCACCCAAGTTTAATTTAAGTAAGCTGCAGCTTCAGGATAGCTATAATTTTTCTAGTCAGTGATGAGTCCATTCTTAGACTGTACTAAATGAGAGGAGTAGTGAGCTAGATAATTTAAATAATAAATTATCACCAAATTTTAATTTTTTGCGAAAAGTATGATTTTTCTACAGTTGGCTGACCTGTGTTTTACTAATGATGGTATTGATATCATTTTCTTTTTAAATTTCAAATATTTGATAAAGGACAGCTCAAAAATATGGCTAAGATTAAAAATTGGTCATGGATAATTCAAGTAGTAAATAATCCATTGTAGATTAAAAATAGTTCCCCAGTTTTTCATCAGATTCCTAAATGGGTCCTAGACTTAGCACAGGTAAAGGATGGAGGGAGGATTGAGAATCATGAGGACCCAGGAGGTATAAAAGTGGGTTACATATGGGAGTGTACCTTATCTGACTATTTGGACTTTGCTCACAAAACATTCTCAGAAATATTTTTTTAACCCACTGAATACATTTCAAATCAACTTTAATGTTTTTGCGTTATGTAGGCTTTTGTTATATCACTTCTCCAAAAAATAAAGGAAGTAGAATTTCTATTACTCGTATACGTGACTCAGAATTAATTGTACTTCCTTGATGAATGCTTGGTGTGTGCATGTTTTAATAACTCATATTTAAAAACAGTGAAAGAGCTATCAGCATTTGGATGGATGTCAAAAATGTTATGTGTAAGTTTGACTATTCATGAAATGATAATAGTTTCCTAAGGGTAGGGGGAAGCATTTAATCTAGAGCCAAGATTGTGTCAGTCTTATAAATAATGATGCAGCTCCCTGTAATTACATTGTAATTAACACTTAGTATATTTAGTTTTCAACATTTGTTTTCTTACACACATTAGGAATTTACCAGTATTAAATTGGTCTAATTAGTTAAGTTTCCTTGGTTACGTAACATTATAGCAACAAATAGAACTGATCAGTTTTTCATTCCCAGGTTTTTATTCCTGCCTAAATCAATAAAACATAGGCTCCAAATGTCCCTATAACATTAAATTTTTCCAAAAGTAGATAAAAGTAGTTAAAATAATAAATACCTATACTTTATTAGTGTTTTGTAGAAAAGTCAGATTTTGGTGGGCACTGAGGATTAGTGATACTTGCAGAATTTTTTGTTCTAATGCTTTTAGAAAATTAGTTTCAATAATTTATACTAAATCCTGACAATTTTAGTCAAATGAAATGTATCTGAATGAAAAATTTAAATCTTTGCAACTTTTTTCTATTCAAAATAAAATTAGATATTAAAAGTATACATGTTACAACATTATGAAAATTTAGTGTCGATGAAAAAAGGAAAAACTGAATATATGCATGATAAATAATTATGGATCATCACAAGCACATCGAATATTTTAGTTTAAAGGTAGCCATGACTTTTAAAGAAAAAGGTCATATAACAATGAATCCTAATTATTTTTAAACTGGGTAATGAAAGAATATTTCTTCTGAAATGAATGCAAATTTTTTTAACTCAGACATTAATAGGCATGTGCCATGATGAATAAGACACAAATTCTACCTGTTGTACTTAGAGCCTTGTAAGAGAAACAGATCATTACATGGATAATCATTATAATCATTTAAATGAACTTGTGATCAGTAATTTAAAAGACAAATATAAGGCACTACAAGACTGTGGAAAGTCAGGGAAGGTCAGGCTGAGCTTCCTGAAGATGAGTTTGGCTGTGATGTAGAGAATGGTGGGGTCTGTGTCTGGTGTCACTAGGAAATTCACAGATAAGCAAGCAAGAAGTGATAATGGGAGCATTAGGAATAGATATAGATGAATCCAAATAGATTTTGGAGATACATTAAAAGGACGTGGTCACCGGATGTAAAAAAGAAATTCGAGACAGGAAAATATGGAGGATGAGTTCTAGATTCCTGGCATGAGCACCGAGAGGATGTGTGGATTTATTGAGTTGAGGGATACTGGAGGGGGACTAAGTTCACTCCTTGACATGCTAAATTTCTAATGCTCATGAAATAGAGGAGTGGGTATGGTCAAGCAAGCAGTTGGATATGTGGATCTTCAGCTCAGACAATAAAGTGGGATTTTAAATTTTAGATTTATTGGCCTAGAGAATTCAAAGCCCACTGGCAAGAGAATGTAGACTTAGAAGAAAAAAAGCCTGAATCCCTCATATTTATAGGTTGAATAGGTAAGGAGAAGACGAGGAGAGACTAAGAAAAAGCTTTTCAGAGAGGTAACTGCTTAGCAATACTGCTGAAGATTTTATGAAGCCAGCAACAATGTCATGGTGAATCAGAATTCTTGTGTAACAGTAATGATCTGTAAGAATCAGGAGACTTGACTTCCAGATTAACAACACAGGGGACTTCCTGGTCCTTTTTTTATGATCTGAACAAATAATTATTTTCCTGACCACTTGATGAGAAAGTACTAAATAACGTCTATGATACTAAAAGTTCAATGTTATGAATAGACATATGTTGAAGCCAATGTCATAATATGTTTTCGTAGCACATACTTACGTGGCTACTCTCAACCAAAATGTAATTGTATTTATAGTTTAAATATAGAAAGAGACATTTTGGTTTTTGCTTGTAAACATTGCTACTATTTATTTGTGGTAGTTTATTGAAACGTGGTTCTGATCACGTGGGAGTCTTCACTGGGAGTGAACCTTGGGCCTCACACCTGGTTTGGAGTTGCCTTTTTTTCTTGTCTAGAGTAAACTACAAAGATAAACCAGTCAAAGATGGGTAATTCATCATTATTAATATATAACATAGTCTAACCTTGGAAGAGCTCAAATCACTTTAAAAGTTTTGTTTAAACATTAAAGTAGATATGAATTTTCACAACATTCCTTGGGAAGCAGGTGTGCATGAAATAGTCTATTAACATGTGCTCTTTCTTTCCTCATAGGGTTCCCTGGGGATTCAAGGCCCCCAAGGTCCACCGGGAAAAGAGGGTCAGAGGGTAAGTAAACTTGGAACAGCTGGCAGACATTACTAACTCAGGGGTTACTTATTTCTGACACTAACAGAAATAAAACCAAAATATAACAAACAGAGAGGCATAAGGGGAGTATCAACTATCTGAAGGCTGAAATTTGAGATTTGAGATTTTTGACAAAGACAATCCAGAAAATTCTATATATATTCAGGATGGGCAGCACGAGTGTAGAGATGCAGTTTGAGTGAAATGACTTAACTGTAATTTGATCTAAAGCATATTTGCTCATATTTTAGAGTACTGTGTTAAGCTGTTTTTTGCACAGTTAAGTTGATGAGTATCTTTGTGGAATTCTAGCCTGTTCATCAATTCTATGAAGATTGTGGATATTAACTACATTCTTTAGCCAAATTAAGTTATTAACTTTAGTGACTCTTTGTAACTCTCCTATCATTACCACCTACTGCCTGTGAGATAAACTGCATAGAAAGTGAGTAAGTTGTGCCTGCGTTCGGGAGTGTAGCGACCCTTCTGTCTCCAGCCCAGGTAGTCTCATCGAGCCTTTGCAGTGACAATCAGCCAGCTTCACTTGAACGTTTTTAGCAATAGGGCACCTCATTCTTGTGACTTATTATTACTCTTTTCAGATCATTTTTACATCTCAAAATATTTTGTGTATGCGTTTTCATATGATTATTATTAACTTCTATCACCTTACAGGTGAGGATTCTGTGACTCATAACGTTTAGGTAACTTGCCTAAAATCAAAGAGCTAATTAAAAGTAGAACCAGGACTTGAATTTGAGGCTTCTGATTCTTGATCCCATGTTCTCTTTTTCTGTCCCAGTATATTAACTCAAATCTGGCTTTTTTTTCTAGTCATTTTTCTTTATTATTCCCAGTCTGCTCTCTGGCAAATAAATCCTTCAAATATTTGAGGACCGATGGTGTATTTTACCAAGTTCTACCTTTATCAGTTTAATAAAATTTCATTTCTCTTAACTCTTTTATCATGTGAATTCCTGAACCACTAAGATTCTGACAGTCTTTCCTGGAAAACACTCATGGGCCTTTTGGGAGTGTCAGGGATGGAGCTGGTCCTGTGCGGTCTTATTTAGCACACAGTAAAAGGCGACAGGTTTGCCCTGTACCATAGGCAATATACTTCCCTTGCAGCCTAAGACCAAGCCAAGGCTTCTGTGTATGGGATCATACCTTTTTCTTTTTTTAAAGCTAGCTCCTTCCACTAAAGCAGCTCTGTTTTTATTTGTATTTTTCTTCTTTTTGGTGTTACAATTAATATTTGATTTAGAAAAAATGGACAAAATGATATCCAAGTCTGTTTAATTTTTGAAATTCTATGTCCAGTTTTTATCCCCAGTGGCTAGTTTGATGAACAAAAAAGGGGGTTAATAAGTTTTGATAGCTAAGAAAATAAAAACTTTTTGAATACTGGATAACATTTATGGGCTATCTACAATGTGTTAATGCATCATAATTATTGTTTCATTTATTCTTCACTATAGCCCTATGAGGTAGAGTCTCTATAATCTTCATGGAAAAACTGAAATTTTTAAGCAGTTTGGACAGAGCATATGGCTAGTAGGTAGAACTATGCTATTTTAAAATTATTTACAAAGTATTCATATTTGGGTTCTACTCTCAACACCCATGTATACAATCATAGTTTCTCCTTTAGCTTTCCCGCACCGCTTCATTTAAGAGTCGATTAATCTACCTGAATCAATGTTTTAAATAGTCTTAGTTAAAAAATTAAAAATTGCCTTTGAAACTATCTTGAGCATTTAACCCACTGGGGCACAGAACTAGATGAAATGACCTTATGAAGTTAATTTCTAAGCTTCTTATTCTGTTTTCTCACAACAATGCACCTAGGCCATGTTTCTGAATTAATTGTTGTCTTCTGCACACAGGGAATATTTTCCTTCTAGAAACTACCCCTTACTGGAAACTGAGTGAAAATTTGGACTGTCTAGGTCATATCTAAGATATATAAAACACTCATGCAACTCAATAGCAAATAAATCAATAACCCAATTTAAAAATGGGCAAAGGGTCCAAATATACATTTCTCAAAAGAAGACATACACATGGCTGAAAGGCACATGAAAAGGTGTTCAACATTGCTAATCATCAGGGAAATGCAAATCAAAACCACAGTGAGATATCATACCTGTTAAAATGGCTGTTATCAAAACGACAAAATATAACAATTTCTATACATGGTACAGGAATGTCTATGCTCCCACGTTCATCACAGCATATTCGCAATAACCAAGACATGGAAACAACCTAAGTGTCCACTGACAGATGAACAGATAAAGAAAAATACACGCATGTATACATTTCATGCACACATAATGGAATATTAGTCAACCTTAAAAAAAGAAGGAAATCCTGCCATTTGTGACAACCTGGATGAACCTGGAAGATATTATGCTACGTGAAATAAGCCAGATACAGAAAGACAAATACTGAATGTTCTCATATGTGGAATCTAAAAAGGTCTAATTAATAGAAACAGAGAGCAGAAGGGTGTTTCTAGGGGCCAGGGGAGGGAAATAAGGGGAGATGTTGGCAAAACTGTACAAGTTTCAGTTATACGAGATAAATAAGCTATGGAGATCTAATGTACAGCATAGGCTAACAATCCTGTATTATACTTTGAATTTACTAAAAGGGTAGATCTTATGTGTTTTTACCACACACACAAAAAGTAACTATGTGAAGTGATGGATGGGTTAAATTAGCTTGATTGCAGTGAGTATTTAACAATGTGTAAGTATATATCAGACCATCAAAATGTACACCTTAATTATGTACAATTTTCCATTGTTGAGTATAACTCAGTAACATAGAAAATAATAATAATATCAGACCATCAAGATGGACACCTTAATTATGTACAATTTTTAATTGTGAGTATAACTCAGTAAAGTAGAAAATAATAAACAGTTATAAATCCCAAAAAAACAACTTATACTCCCTTGGTGGTTTGAGATGGCAGACCTTCATATGTGTGTGTACATGTGTTTGTGAAGAACATTTAACCTGAATCTACCCTCTTAACAAATATTTAAGGGCACACTGGTATTGCACTTTTGACTCATATGGCATGTGGTCAATTCAATGCTTCTTTTTTGTTTTAATGAAAACTTCTGCCAACTCATATCTTCACCCATCTTGTTATACAGTTGCCCTTTTGAATCGCAGAGTAGGAATTAGTCTGTGTCATTATTAAATTCCATAATATGTAATTCTACTGGTTGGACTTTTGGAGTTTTTTTCCAGTGAAATAGCTCCCAGCTTTACATATCTCAAACTCTGATAAACCTCTCCTCTAAGTATTCATTCAGATCATTAACAAATCCTCAATAGAACAGGACCTGACAAGTCTGAGATACCAGCAATGGCTGCCATCTTGTCTACCACTGATATTCTGTGGAATGATAATTAAATCATGTACAAATACATTTGAATTCTACCTTCCTCCCACCTACAATTCTTAATCTGGCCTGTAAGTTAATTATGAGAGTCTTTGTGAGACTAGCTGAAATAAAAAACATTCAAATGAGGCTTTTTAAAAATAATAATGCTTGGAATTGAAATTGTACCCTAGCAAAGCTTACATTTTATAAGGTCAGTTAAAAAATAAATTAAACTTATGCATTATTCATGGTAATTGTAGGAGAATGCATTCAAATTGTAAAGTTCAACCACTATTTTATGCAAATTTACTCCATTTATAAATATGTAGAGTCCAGATCATTCTATATTACTTTTATTTTCTCTTTTATCAAGAGTGTGTCAGTGTTAGAAATGAAAGAATAGAGTGCTAAAGATACTGTTAGATAGATATGGTTTGTCATTATTACTAGTTTTTTACAACTGCTTAAAATTTATCAACAAAAAGTAGTTAAAGTAAGCTATTCTTGACATTATCCACATTTACAAATCATTATTTCCAAATAACTTCAGTGATTTATTCTGCTTTACAAACTACTTGAAAGAGAAGCAAATTAAATTAAGAAATGAGCGTTCTTACATATTTACATTCAGGTCCATGTTAGTGCCACTGTTTCTTCCCTGTGCAAGACTTAGGGAGAGCTAGGTTCTTTTAGACATGTAAATGTAATTGTGTGTGTGCACATATACACATACACATACATACACACCTCCTTAAAGAAAAAGCCAGTAATTTTTCTATTTCATTGAAATTTGCAATAGAAAACAACAGAGAAAATCTATACTTAAAATTATTTTTATTGATCTATTGTCAAGAAACTTTTATATTTTGACTATAGCTGTTGACCAGGAAGGAATTTACTATTATTAAGTTTATTGTAGTGAAATATAAAATGTGTGACAAGTCTTATGCACCTCACTTCTAGGCATAATGTTTTTAAGGAAAGCAGAACATTTGATTTTAGACAAATTTTTGACTTCTTAGTTTTTCTCTATGATTAAGTAGATAGTAGCTTCTACTCTAATAATATCTCACAATTATGGTGAGTTTCAAACATGGGTATCCCATGTAAACATACTTTCAGAAATACCAAACATCATAGGAAGTTGTTATTTTTACTACCAATATTTTTATTAAGGCATAAGAATTTGGATTAATAAATTTTTATTCTATTTAACCCTTTGCATAGAATTTTCTATATGCACAATAAAAATATTATTTTCTTACAAGCAGCATACCATGATTCAGTCTGAAATTTTTATTAGTTTTTATTCTTTTCATGTTTTTTAAGCTTCTAACTCTTAGATTATAAAGTGTTTGCTTACTAAAATATAGTAGTAGTAAACTTCTTGTACTTAAAAACTGCCCTTAACCTCAACAATATTTAATGGTGGTATATGTCTGAGATTTGCAGACTTTTTTTTTCTTAACTTCCTGATTTTCTTTTGTGAATCTTTTATATACCATTAAAAATTTTTCACTTTGTTATCTTTTTGAAGTCCTATAAGTAGAACCTTTGGCTGGCACATTTTTGAGTCTCACACCCTTTACAGATTGACACAATTTTAAAAATTCAACCAAAATTGAATACTGACCCTAAGCCACAGGTGAGAATTATTAGAGAGCACTAACGGAGAACACCATGGGCCATCAGCTACCCGGAGCCCAGGAAGGTGTTCACTGGGTGATGAGGACAGAAGGCCCAGAGGGACCAGGACCTTGCAGGGCCAAGAAATCAACAGAAGAGAGTTTCAAGATGCAAGGAGGGTTCAATAGGATTTAAATTTGGAACAAAGTCAGGGAAGGGGTGATGGATAAGGAAAGAGGTGGTTGGAATTGGGGCCAGCAGAGGGAGAAGTTTTAGTTGGGTAATCAGGAGACCACTGGAAATGTAAATTGTAAGAAAAAGTGTGAGAGAATTAGCGGATGAACTGTGAGGAAGGGGAGGCTGCAGTGGGCAGCCTGGTGGAGGGATGAGGCCAGGAACTGGATGGAAGCCCAGAAAGTATCTTAGTGAAAAGTGGAGTATTCCAGGTAGCTGAAGTTCACATGAACATCTCAAAAGAACTGGCATTTATAAACATTACCTCTATGATATAGATTCCTTATAGGGTTTTCTAATATTCCTAATAGAAACTCCCAAAATATAAAAAGATATATATTATTTTAATATAACCTTGGATTTCTCCTTTATAGTTACATGAAGTACATGTCTGAGTAATCTCAAGGTTGGTATAAAACTACCATGGCCTTTTTTTTTTTTTAAAGAAATCACTCTAGGTCTCTGGAAAACAAAAAAATTATTGGTGAATCAGCTATAGTTACTTCCCCAAACAGAAATTTGTTTGGTTGGACCAAAATGATACCTCACTCTCGCACTCTGTTGCTGGATCCTAAATGGAAGTTTTATGTTTTAAATTCCTTCAACTGTGTTCTCAGTTTAGCTTCTATGCCTACGCCTTTTTTTCTTTACCCTCTCCAGGCAACAGCAATTCCCCACCCCACCGCCTCCCTTTCTTTTTTTTGCATCTCTAGGCAACTAACTCTCCTTCCAACATTTTTTGTGTGTGTGCATATTTTACCTTCCTTTGAAGTGCTTGCTCCAAGCCAGCTTTGAACTCTGTGTCTGGGGTCAGGATTCCTTGCATTCTAAACAGCACAGAGAATCTGAACATCCTTAGTCCTCACCCTGATCAGTTTGTGTCCCTTTACATCAGCCCAGGCTTGATGGCAAAGGAACTAGGTTGTATCTCCTCAACAAGGTGGAAATCTGACGGTCATTTCTGCAAAAGTATGGGAGGGCAGAGCAGACAGTGTGTCTGCTGGTTTCTTAGGGTACGACCAACACAGGGCCTAACATGGCGGTTGCTGCCTAGGCTGTAGGGCCAGACAGTCTGAGTTTAAGCCCTCGCTTTACCACCTTCAGCTGTGTGACCTTGGGCAAGCTCCTCAGCCTCTCTGTGCCTCAGTTTCCTCATTTAGAAAATGGAGATTCTTATAATCCCTACCCCACAGAGTTGTTTTGAGGAGCATGCTGTGCAGGCGTCAGCGATGGTCATGACTCTCAACCCCAGAGTGGTGATCTGAAGCTGTTTGAAGAAGGGAAGGAAGTATATCACTTCGGGGTATTGGGACTGATTAAAGAGAATGTCTTTATTGGCCAAGAAAAATTCTTTAAGGTAAAATGGCTGTTTTCACTACCATTCCATTGAACCCATTTTGTTTAACTTTCACCTGAATTCTTACTTTACCTGTATGTTCACGCCCATGTTCTAACACTCCAGAAACTTTATGAGGCCCAGTATTGGTCCAGCTTCATAATACAATTAAGAATCTAAAAGCTTTTGCAAATGGGAGGAGATTATGATCTTCCCTTAAAGGAGCAGAAATGAGGATTGATGTCTTCATTGTGGAGTAGCCGAGCCCTTAATGCTTGTTTAAAGTGTAAATTGTGTTGATCATGTATAAATTCACGAAGATGTTCATGGAAAAACACTTTGTCCTCCTTTTGGCTTATTTGTTACTGAACTGATTTATATGCTTTACATAAGAAGACACAACGTAATGTTCTAATAGTTCCCGAGTTTTATCAATCTCATTAGGAAAAAGGACAAAATCGCTGCTTCTGTTCTCACCTACTATAGGACTCATCTAAGCAAAATTTTCCTTAAGCTGATTTGTTTTTATGGGACTTGATATATTTTTCAAGTGAAATTATACCCTGATAGCCTAGCCGTATTCAGTGAAAGCTTCACAGATCATGGCAAGCCAGTAAATCAGGTCAGAACTACCTCCCATGTGGTAAAAAACATATTTCTTCTCACTTTAGGATAGCTTATTAAGACAGTGCTAACTTCACAGCTATAAAACGACCTCAGAGATTCAATGAAGCAAGTTCAGGGCCTGGTAGAACTACTGACAATTGTCTGTAGTTAGAATTAAACTATGTTATATGGGTCTGAATTTTGGGGAGGACACTTATGAGGAAAAGAATGAATAGCGATGAATTCTCAGCTCAGGAAGTAATTTTGTTAGTTGCACATTAAGATTAGAAGGAAATAGAAGATTGTCTTCTTATCATTATGTATTAAAACCCATTGACCTGTAAAATGTACAGTGAGCATATACAAAATTCTGCTCACTCACTAAAGCTATGATTAGTGTCCTTGTATAAAACATTTGTATTGCTAACAGGAAAATTACTTTAAATAGTAGTTTTAACTCTGGTCCTAGATAAAATATAAATAAAATGGGGAAAGTCCTCTTGGATCCACATGTAAATGTATAAATATACATATTTTAAATAGCATTTTAGAGGTTCTGCATTCTACAATGAGTTGCACACATTTTAAACTCCCACTTTACTTCCTGTGAAATTTCCTAAGTATGTCTCCTTGAGGATACCTTGAGAATTTACAAGAGATATCAACTTTGAGCATATCTGACATCTCTAATGGGTAACTGGGAAATCGTGTACCCTGTTCAGATCCCAAGAGCTATGCTTTTTACCCAACACATTACTGGAATTTACAAAACTAATGAGATTCAGAAGATAAAAATGACCCAATCTACATTTCTCCCTGCATTTCTCTTTGCAGAGCTTCAGAGCCCACTTTGGGGACCCTTCACTGTCATCTTAGTGCCTGATACTGCTGGCTTTGCCTTGCTGTCTTTAGAAGCTCACCGTTTAGGATTATCTAGTTATCCTCAGTTTACATATGAGGCTATCAAAATTAATACTTAAAAAAGAGTGATACTATATCATTGAGAAAAAACTCTTATTGAGTTAAATTAGCCACCCAGGGAGAAAAATATACTGTAGTATAAATTCTACCACATATTAAATCATATGATGGTTTATTTTGCATTTGTATTTTCTTTGTATGAAGTGCCATTTCTACTAGGAATATAAAGCATTCAAACATTATAAGTATCTGTGCCATTGTATACCATATGTACAGATTATGTACATTTGCAATCTAAATTTATTTAGTTCTTTTTTGTGTGTTTTGGGTGCTATATTTTGTATGTGTGTATAAATATAAAGTCTTCTATATGCTGCCATTGTTTTATTCCCTATTTCAGTGATTAAGTGATAAATCAGTGTAGACTATAAGAATTGCATAACAGTCTTCTTCCCTTTGTCATATGACACATTTCTCAAAGCAAAAATATATCATTGACAAATTAAATTCCTGTGCTAGCCCTAAGTGATGAGATCTCAAATAGCATGTATTATTAAGCATGTGACTTCACTATCAACTGTTTCACATATTTAGGTGTAATTTAATACTTGTAAGATTTCTTAATAGCATTTCAAGGTTCTTGTCAGTTAGATACCCCTCAAGACTTAGACTCAGAATTTCAGAAAACATTGAAAAAATGTCAAGGAATGACATTGGTCTATTTATCTGAGAATTTGTACTTCACAATTTTCCCCTAGTGTCCTGCCACCCAGATACCCCTGCTCATTCTAGCTTGGTGTTCCCAAAGCTGTATCAAATATAACTTCCAAAATAATGGAGTAAGACCGGAAGAAGAGAAAGAAGCTAATATATGTTAATGTCAAACAAATGTTCACAAGGGAGTAGCTGTGTAGCAAGGACGAGAATCTTCCACTTGCCTCATACTCTGTGGCTGGTGGGAAAGATAAATCAAAGGAACAAGATGTTGGGAGACAACTTCTAGCTCAATCTAATTAGACTCAGTTGAAAAAGAGGCACAGTAGGAGATGCAGCCCAGACTTTGTGAGAATAGGCCATCCCTTAGATAAAGTTTAATATCACAGCTAGTTAATGGCAGTGTGCCTGTGATCCGATGTGGTAAACTTCACTCTAATTAGTGAGCCTCTGTAGTGCACTTGAAACAGAAGAGACAAAGGGCCCTGGGAAGGATGTAACAAAAAAAAAAATTTATATATATATATGAATGGTAACCGGTGTGTTCATTTCAGCAATACATATATAGGTTGTTAAACGACAAGGAGCTAGGGTTCTTATTCATTTAAATGGTCGAGTGATACTATTTGTGTAACAGAATAGCTTTATAAGCTATCTCTATTATTTGGATTAGCAAAGAGGAAATGTTTCATGTTTCTCAAATAAAGTCCTTCAAACTGGAGACACCTAAGCCCTGAGGCTTGGAGAGTCTGGGAGCTGCTTCAGAGGGAAGAGCCTGAGAGGAAGGCCCATATCAGGGACATCAAATTTTTTTTATAGTTTAGAGCTGAAAGGGAACTCTCATGTCACTTCAGTCTACCAAATAAGGAAACTGAGGTCCAGAAACATTCAGCCATTCTTCAAGGCTGCAGAGCTATTAATGTCTTTAATTATTCTATGTAAGAAAGAGCACACACTGTATATTTTGTGGTCCCATATCAAAATGTAAATTTGCATGTCTTTAAAATGGAGAACATTGAGAATTTAACCAAAGCTGTTTTATTTTTCTAACTAAGGCCACACATTACTAAGGAGCAAAGGTACATAGGTACCGTTGGTCCTTTTGTGGTCCCCATATTTTGTAACGAGTACACATTCTGTCCCCATGCCCTACTAATCCTGCACCAACAGTTGGGAACCAGTGTGGCATGGTCACTGAGGGTCAAGAGTGGGAGGCAGAGCTGCTCTTTATCAGCTGTAGGACTGGATTCAGGCAAGTTGCTCAAGATTCTCATCAAAACTTATTTGTTTCATCACAGTTTAGCCCTCAAGGTATGTAAGGGATTGAACCACAAGCACTTTCGAAGCACTCTGGTGACAGGTGTTCTATGAAAGAGTCTTGTAAATATTACCTACTTAGCTACAGAAACATTTTAAGAGAATGGAAAAGGAGAAGACACTTTCCACCACAGTGGTGATATGCTAATACTCCTGCATCAGTATTTTTATTCAGTACATCACACGAAACACATTAGTAGCTATTTGGTACATTTACCATTGGAAATGTTTAGTTCAAAGTTACTTATCCATTTGGGATACAGTGAATATATATGTGTCTGGCTGCCAAAATCAATAATCACACATTATTAATCAATTTGGGAAATATTAACATACAGGTTTTCAAAAATGCAAAACATTTGCAACATGAAACATTTTTATGGCCTAATGACTTTGAAACCCAGCAAATTATGCTTGGAATAAATAATATAAGACCTTAACTTTGTAAAACTCCATAGTATTTTGAGTTACTTTCGGTGATAGCACAGAATTCTCAAAGCAAGTTGAATTTGATAGTAGTTTGGTTTCTCGGTATGTTATATTTTAATTCACAGGGGAGAGTAAACCTATTGAAAACAAATGTAATCTATTTTGCAAAATAAATTTGAGTTCCTGTTTCATGTGAGGTACCATGGAAATGGCTTAGGTTGGGTTTTCCTAAGAGCATAACCCCAGATGGAGTTCTTGTGCATGTGATTTTCAGAAGAAACCTGAAAGAAAACTGAGGAAAGCAGAAAAAGGGAGAAGAGTGATGCAGGCAAAAACATGGTTCTAAAGTTTTGTCTCAGCCTGATCCCACCAGGCAATCGGGAGCATCACAGATTTTGCCATACGTTGGGGGAAGGGGCTTGGCTTTAATACCCAACAACACACTGGGTTGGGGTAGAGGAAGTATCTTCTCAGGTGTCTCCAGCTCCTGTAGACTAAGGCAACTTCTGGAGAGGGGTGCAGGCAGAAGTCATTAGCAAAATACCCATGGTAGTTGGGTACCAACCAAAACTGGTACCAATAACATCCGCACCAGAGGTGGAATAGAACACCACCCTTAATATTACTACAAAGCAGCATTCACAATGGCTTTTAAGTGGAAGTGAAGACGTAATGAAAACTTTGATAATATTAATTTCACCATGAGATGTGTGTGTGTGTGTTTGTGTGTGTATTTTATATAGGAGCAGATGACAGAACTGTTCTTTTAGTTTAATCAATAAGTAGTAAGAGGCTAAGCTCAGTTTATAGACATCAAGGAGCAATAACGAACAGAGAGACGAGGCAATGGACTTATGTATCAAAGTGCTTACTGACATGTCATATCTGAAATGTTGATAGCGCCTTAACCAAAGTAGAAAACACTGGAGGACAACATTTTTTTGGACGAGATGAGTCAGTCTGAAGCCTAAAACATTAGCTATACTGAAAGGATCTGCAAATAGAAATGTGCCAGCCCTTTAAAATCTGAATTGAAATCATAAGGAAAATGACAGAGTTTACTATTAGGAAGTCATCAATTCATGGTGATAATTGAAGCCACAGAAGGCAAATAACTGAATGGCAGAACCTTGAAGTTAGTGGACTGGGAGGTGAATGAGAATGTTAAAAGTACGGAGAAATAAACACTTTGAAGGGGGCGATGGTGAACTGCTGGGAAATGCTGCGGAGGCATCAGGGAAGATCGGGCCTGAGGCAAAGCTGCTGGTGACCTTGAACGAAGGTGGAATTCTAAGAGTGGCTGTTGTGTGGAGGTGGATGTGACATTTTACCCGTTGGGTCTTGGCAGTTGTAGTTAAGTATTGAGATAGTCAGAGGTTTAGGGGCTATTCAGAAGCTGGGATATAGAGAGAGATGGCATAAGATCTCATTTCGAGAGCACAAGGAAAAGATGTTTTTTGTAATTGTGTACATTTGCAAACCAAGGCAAGGAAGTCAATGACTAGGGAGAACCTAAAGTTGCAAGCAACACGAAATAATAATCACCCACAAGTACCAGAGGAGGCTAGAAAAGGCACACGTGTGAACACGGGTCAGCACCTCTACTTTGAGGACCCGTGGGAAAGGAGAAGGGGCGTGGACACTCACTTGGGGCAAAGTAGGAATCAAGGCACTGTGCATATCATGTCAGACAGAAAGATATCTATTTTCATATATCCAATTTAATAAAACTTTTGCTGTTTGTAAGAGGCATTGGTCTCAATGTTGTTCATAGTTTTCAGATAGCGACTACTTTCTCCTTCACGAATACCAGGTCCTATTTAGTCAAGTAAAAGCAGAGAGAATTACAGAAGCAGAGGAAGCCAGATTTAAAATGGTGGAGAGGGATGGGGCGTTTGGAGAAGACAAGGTCTACTACTGAAATTTCAGAGTTTTGCTAGGTTCTTGAGGCAGCTGCTGAAAATGTAACTCCTCTTTTTACCCTGTCTATGCCTTTCTTCTTTCGTAAATTACCAGTGGTATCTTAGAACATTTCTGTTATCAGCTGTTTGTCTGAGTTCATTTATTTTGTTTTATAAATCCATTTTGCTAGAATACAGTTCTAACTTCTTGAAAAACAGTTTTATTGGGATAATCTAAATAATGTCAGAGTAAAATATTGCCAAATTTAAATTGTTCTTTATTGCTTTTGACAATTTTCACTTTTTTATGTCTCTGTACACATTCTATAAACTGTCATTTATTTGATCTCAAACAACATAGAATTTCTGAAGCATGCTAATTAAGTATAATTCCTAAGCTAGGAAATATCAAGAGACTAGTTTGCCAGATAATGTGGTCCTGACTGTGGATTTTAAATAAATCCTTGTGGTTATAGTTATAAATTTTTTGTATAGTATACTGCTAGCTTACTATGAGCTTAAAATACTTTTCACTGTGAACTGATTAAAATGAATATGGTGTATTTCTTTGCATGGTTACCATAGTGATAAAACCTTTTCAAATGGGGTGGCACAAAAATTACTAATTCAAAAGAACTTATGCTTCTAATTTAATGTTTAAAACGGTGCGCCATTTCCGTTCTTTTTTATTTTGTCAAAATTGCCTGATGAGTGTGTCTAATATATTTTTATTAGATAATTTCTAGTATAAGAAAAACTGAAGCAAAAATTAAATAGGTGAATTCCCCACAGCATTTAGTGTGATGAGGCTTTCATTTCTAATCTTTTATTCTTAAGAGTTGCAACATTCTTAATTATCTCCCTCATGTTCCACCTCTATACTCCTTCTTTATATCTTGCTATTCAATTTCAAATATAATTAACTATAATGGCTTTTCTTAAAAACAAATAATTTATTGCCTCTCTTTTTTCTGCCACATCATTTCCAATAATTAGACATTTTCTAGCAATAACACAGTTCTACAGATGAACAAGTTTATGAAATTTTCTCACCTCTTACTACTGTTCATGGCCAGATTTCTTAAGTCTTATAGATGCCCCTTAAAAAAATCAAACTAGGACACCTTTGGGTAATATTCTATGACTTAAATTATTTTACCTAGTTTGATTCTGTTACAAAAATGTCAGCAGCATCACTTTCTAGAGACATCGAAATAAGCTAAACCAACCCTAAGACAGGTGATTAATGAAGTGGGGAAGAGTCAGCCAATGAAACAAGACCATTGTGGGTGATGTGCCTAGAAAATCCCTGGGAGAGCGATGGAGGAAAAGGAAAGAGATGACAAGGTCAGAGCAAATAGACCCCGCCTTATCTGCATTTTCCTTACAATAAACCCTGCGTTTGTTTTCTTGGAAAGCAGAGACTACTGTCCACCTAGGTAAAAGGATTTAAAAGAAGTAGAAAACTTGAGAGGATTTTCTCCATGAAAAAGATGGGAATGAATAAACCATGGGCACTGTGTAGCACAATGCTACTCAAGTGTAGCGCTCAGAATGTTACCAAACTATAATAAATACAGAAAGTTAAAATACGTGTTTAGAAACTTTTAAAATAATTTAATATTGCTATGTAATCTAAGCATGTGCTTATTGAACTGAACCAGTAAAACAGACTATGAACAGGCTGGCCTGTTGTTGAGCTCACATGGAGGGTCACAGGGCACTGGCCACCTACAGGTCACACACAGTGGGGCCATATTACAACATGTGACATTTTGAGGTTAGCTTGTCGACTGTCATACACAAAAATCTAAGGAAATGTAATCATGTATTTTTATAAATTATTATTTTAATTTTAATTTTAATCAAGTTAGGAAAGTAAAATTTGTATAATTGATTGATTGATTGATATTTAACCCACTAACTATTGGCAAAACAAGCTTCATGGAATTTTTTTTTTTTACTTATATTTTCAGCAGAAATAGACTAACAATGGCCATGGAAGTGTTTCCAAAGTAATGAAGAGCAAAAGAATCAATGTTAGTTTTACTAGAAAGTGTGATCATTCATATATTGAGTTCAATTAATTGATGGTGAAGTTTTAAATCATAGCATGTTATTTGTAGAGCTGGACTGGCTAATGGAGCAATGAAACCATCAAAATGTAAGCAACATTTACATACTAAAATATAAATAACTTCAAAACGAAAAGAATTTTGAAATAAAGGACATTGCCTTTTGAAGACAATTAAAGCAAATGTTCATTACTTCATATTTACTCATTCGTGCTTTGGAGATATCTTCCAAAGTAGTATGGAGACAAAAATAAACATACCATTCTTGAGGCATTAGCAAAAGGTGACATCAAAGATATTTGTTTGGAAATATTGAGTGAATGTGTGGCAAAGATTTCATTGCTTGACAAATTAAAAAATAGCTAATACCAACTCAAAGAACAAATAAAACTAGCAAAATATTTTTACTGCATTTTGACAATACACAGGTGGCAAATTTTTTGGTATATTTGAAATTAATAGATGATTACGATGTAAGGAAGAATTTTTCCTTCAGCTTCTTTGCCAACAAAGATAACTAGCTCTGAGTTGTAGAAAACTATCAAGGATTACATTGTCAACAAATATGGTTCGGAGTTCAGTATTTTACAGTAATATGTTCTGATGGGACAGCTGCAGTGACAGGGAAATATTCCGCAGAAGTTACCCTGACTAATGAGCTTAATCCAATGCTTTACTTCCTTCATCAAGAAAGTCGTGCTGCAAATGGGTGCTAGACTTAGTGTGGTGGTCACATTGTAAGATATATAAATGTCAAATCATTATATGATACACATGAAATTAATATATTGATTACCAACTATGCTTGAAAGAAAAAAATGTTAAAGCCATGCTAACAACGAAATATCAGCTGAATGGAACAATAGGCTTGATGACATGGTAAAAATATTGTGAATTTGTAAAGATTAATAGGTTAAATTTTAGATTTTTGAAATTTTGAGATACTATGGAAAATGGGGTCAAAGCAACTATTGTCACATATTGAGGTGTGATGGTTGTTAAGGAAAAAATGTTTTAGAATTGTGGAATCAACTCGTTTCTGTAAGTTAAGAAAGCAGTGTCTCGGTATCACTAATCAATACAGATATACAAATTAAAATCACAATGAGATGTCACCTCACACCTGTTAAAATGGCTCTTATCAAAAAGACAAGAAGCAATTTATAGATTCAATGCAATCCTTATTAAAATACCAATGACATATTTCACGGCTATATAGAACAAACATTTCAAATATTTATGTGGAATCATAAATGACCCCAAATAGGTGCAGCAATTTTGAGAAAGAAAAACAAAGTAGGAGTGATCACAATACCTGACATCAAACTATATTATAAGACCACTGTAATCAAAACAGTCTGGTACTGGCATAAGAATAGACACACAGATCAATGGAACAGAATAGAGAGCCCAGAAATTAACCCATGTCTCTATGGTCAATTAATATTCGACAAAGGGGGCAGAAGCATAAAATGGAGTAAAACGAGCCTCTTGAACAAATGGTGTTGGGAGATCTGAATAGCTACATGCAAAAAAAAATGAAATTCAACCACTAACTTATACCACACACAAAAATAAACTCAAGATGGATAAAAGATTTAAATATAAGTCACAACACCATAAAAGTCCTAGAGGAGAACATAGACAGGAAAATCTCAGATATTCCATGCAGCAATATTTTCACCAATATATCCCCTAGAGCATGGGATATAAAGGAAAGAATAAACAAATGGGACTTGATCAAAATAAGAAGCTTCTGCACAGCTAAAAAAAATATCAGCAAAATGAAAAGGAACCAACCATATGGGAAAACATATTTGCCAATGATACCTCGGACAAGGGTTTGATCTCCAAAATATATAAAGAACTCACACAACTCCACTCTAGGAAGACAAACAACCCAACTAAAAAATGGGCAAATGATCTGAACAGGCACCTCTCCAAGGAGGATGTACACAGGGCCCAGAGACATATGAAAGGATGCTCAGCATCACTAACCATCAGAGAGGTGCAAATTAAAACCACTTCACACCAATCAGAATGACCATCATAAACAAATCCACAAACAACAAGTGCTGGCGAGGTTGTGGAGAAAAGGGAACCCTAGTGCACTGTTGGTGGGAATGCAGACTGGTGCCATCACTGTGGAAAACAGTTTAGAATTTCCTCAAAAAACTAAAAACAAAACTGCCTTTTGACCCAGCAATTCCACTACTGGGCTCATACCCTAAGAATCCCAAAACACCAATTCAAAAGAACCTATGCACCCCAATGTTCACAGCAGCACAATTTACGATAGCCAAGAATTGGAAGCAACCTAAGTGCCCAACAGCAAATGAGTGGATCAAAAATCTATGGTACATTTACACAATGGAATACTACACAGCAGAAAGAAAGAGCTACTACCATTTGCAATGGCATGGATGGAACTGGAGAGCATTATGCTAAGTGAAATAAGCCAGGCAGTGAAAGACAGATACCATACGATCTCACCTATAAGTGGAACCTAATCAACAAAATAAAAAAGCAAGCGAAATATAACCAGCAACATTGAAATGGAAAACAAACTGACAGTAACTAGAGGAGAAGAGGGAAGGGGTTGTGGGGGCAAAGGGGGGTAAAGGTCATCAAGGAACATGCATAAAATACCCATTGACAAAGCCAAATGGGGGAAGGATGGAGGGTGGGCGGTTGGGATGGGTGGGACTGGGAAAAGTGGTGGTGGGAAAATGTTGACCAAAAAAAAGAAAAGAAAAAAAAGGAAATAAACTCACTGGCACTCAGAAAAAAAAAAAATTAATAAAAATGGGTAAAGGACCTGAATAGACACTTCTCCAAAGAGGACATACAGATAGCAAGAGACATATAAAAAGATGCTCAGTGTCTCTAATCATCAGAGAAATGCAAATCAAAACCACAGTGAGATATCATCTCACATCTGTCAGAATGGCTATCATCAGTAAATCAAAAAACAAGTGCTGGGAAGGATGTGGAGAAGGGGGATCCCTTCTGCACCATTGGTGGGAATGCAGACTGGTGCAGCCACTGTGGAAAGCAATATGGAGATACCTCAAAAAATTAAAAATGGATCTGCTTTTTGACCCAGTGATCCCACTTCTGGGAATATATCCAAAGGAATCCAAAACCCTGATTCGAAAGAACATAAGCACCCCTGTGTTCATTACAGTGTTGTTTATAGTCACCAAGATATGGAAGCAGCCCAAGTGTCCGTCAATAGATGAGTGGATAAAACAACTATGGGACATTTACACCATGGAATACTGCTTGGCCATAAAAAAGAAGAAAATTTTACCCTTTGCAACAATATGGGTGGACCTACAGAACATTATGCTAAGTGAAATAAGCCACTCAGAGAAAGACAAGTACCATATGATTTTACTCATATGTGGAGTCTAATGAACAAAGTGAACTAACAAGGAAAATGGGGACAGACTCATAGTTGGAGAGCAGATGACAGCTAGTGGGGGCAGTTAGGGGGTGGAGGGACTGAGCAAAGAGGAAAAAGGACTCATGGACATAGCCTACAGTGTGGTGATTGGGGGGGAGTATAAGGGGACTAAATGGTAATGGAAAAAATACAACAAAAAAAATTTTAATGAAATAAAAAAAGACAAGACATAGCAATTGTTGGCAAGGATGCTGAGAAAAGGAAACCCTTGTACATTATTAGTGAAAATGTATTGATAAATTACTATAGCCACTATGGGAAACAATACAGAGGTTCCTCAAAAATTTAAAAAGAGAACTATCGTATGATCCAGCAATTCCACTTCTGGATACATATTCAGAGGAAATGAAAACAGGATCTCAAAAAGATATCTTACTTTTATCTTTACTGCAACCTTATTCACAATAGCCAAGATGTGGAAACAATCTAAGTGTCCATCAACAGATGAATGGGTAAAGAAGATGTGATATACTATATAATATTATTATATATTGTAAGTTAAAATTATATAATGAGCCATGAAAAACAATGAGATCCTCTGTTTGGCACAACACGGATGAACCTTGAGGTCATTATGCTAAGTGAAACCAGTCAGACAGAGAAAGACAAATACCACATGAAATACCTTCATGTGGAACCTAAAAAAGTGGAACGTATAGAAAGAGATTAGAATGGTGGTTTCCAGGGACTGAAGGGTGGAGGTAATGAGGGAAAAGAAATTTCTTCTCACTTCAAAAAAATGTAATTTGGACTTTAACAGACTTGATTATTTGCCTGACATCCTCAGCATTGCAAATAATATGAACACTTCTACACATGGGAGGAACGCAATGCATTTTTTTCAATGGCAGAAAAAAAAAACCTGAAAAGAAAAAACTGAAGTTTCTATAGATTGGTACAATATACCCCCATAGTTTTACAACAGTTATCATAGAAATAAGTGATGATATTGAAATTATCTACATCAATGAAAATTATCACTATTTTTACTTTTTGATAAAATCATATTTCTCATCAAAAAAGATTCATATATATAGCAATTCCATAATAGGTATGCCATATTCATATTTTTCACTGAAAAAATAATTTAAATTGAACAAATATGGGATAGATCGCTGGAACTGGCTACTAATGAAAGATTGAAGATGAATTTTGAAAATACAGCATCACCCACTCTTTTTTTTATAAAAGTTATAAAGAGTATTCTTCTGAGTTTGCTGAAACCAGTTTGGAATCTTTTATTCCCTTCAACATACCTCCATTAAACTGATTTCTAAACCAATTGTCACTACAACAAAGCAACGAAGCACCACAGCTGAGAGCTAGGCCCTGCAAGTAGTGTTGTCAATTCAGCATTGGCTAAATGTGTTAACAAGATGTCAGCTCGTTTTTCTTCCTCCAAATCTTTACTGAGACATTAGTGTGTATTGGTTCAGAGTATTTATAGGCACTTAGTATGGAGAATCACTATTTCACTCATAACTTTTGTTTCATGATAACTGCAAAATGACAAAAAGTTCCAAGCACAATAGTGAATCTTTATTATCGGCATATGTGCACACGTTCAACAATGTGTACAGTTTTGTGATGTTCTCTTTGTCCCTCTGGTATGTTTATTAAAGTATAATTTTATGTCTGTTGAATTCAGTAACAAACATTGGAGCTTATCATTTGTATTCCCTTATTTCATTTTTTCTAGTAATTTAGATTTATTTTATTTTATAAAAGTACAGTCCATAACAGATTGGAAATTTGAAAAGCCAGGCCTCCACCACAGAGTTAGGGAAGCACTCATTTAGTGAACTGCATTGCCTATAGGCTAAAGCCGCAACAACAAAAACTTCACCAGCAGCATAAAAATTCCTCTTATTTAAGGATTGCTACTTAAGCTTTTAAAAATAGTTTAAATTCCTAATAAGAGAAATGTGCACTTAGCCATGTCCACTCTAGATTTAACTACTAAAATGATTTCTCGGTTTTGCAGTATACGATACCGGGGTTTAGAAAACTTGCAGCCATATTCTATGTCAAGTAAGGGTAACTTGTTTTACTGTCTGATTTGCTGTAACTCTGGCTACCGAAATTAATTCTTCGGGAATCTATATGCAAGTCAAGACAACATATGCGGTTAAAAGTGACTTCGTAAATGGAATCTCTGAAAAAGTATTCCAAGAGGAAAAAGCCCTTTCCTCTCTCTCAGTTTTCTCCTTGGGACAAAGATAAAAATGGAGGCTAGTAGGTAAAGTGTGAACAATAGTCTAACTCGCCTTTTTAAGATCTGAGGGTCTACTTTACACAAAGGATTTAACAGCCTAGCACCCAGAGAAAAGGGTGATTAGGCGTTGGATTTAGGTGTAGAAACAGGCAAACAAGATACAGTTGAAGGTGTCCAGGTAAGGGTCTGTGATGGTAGCTAACTTTACGGCTGAGCTTAGGCTCGGGCGGACCGGCCTTCCTTCCGTAAAATGAACATGTCTAATTCTGGCATGGCTAGAGATGACTGATCACAAAACTGCAAAAGTTTGGACCATCTCATCAGTTGTGGGTGCTATATTATAGCAATACATTAATATATGCAACATTATAGCAGCAAAAGAATACGTATGGTAATTCTGTATTCTCCTGGCTACTTACGACTTCCCTCTCTGTTAAGGATTATTATCTCCACTTTTCAGATAAGGACACTGAGGCATAAAGAATTTAAAGTGACTTGTTCAGAGTCATAGAACAAGAAATTGGTAGTCAGATTCTAACCCCCGTCTATTGCCAAGTTCTGGTTCGGCAGTAGCCATAGTTTTCAAACCGTAGGTCATGATCTATTAGCATGTCAGGATTCAACTTAATGGATCACAATCAGACTTTTAAAAAATACAATAGAATACACAAAGCAGTTTAATGCAGAGGTGATATCAGAGACCATACCTGATACCGATACAGATGTTTCTCTGCCTGTTTGTTTCTGCCCAGCTCCCTGTCTGTCTGGAGCTGCCTGATTCACTTCCCTACTAACCCCTTCAACTTCCCTTCTCTCCCCTGACCTGCAAGTTTGTAATGAACGCTAGCTGGTGGGCAGAGACGCTGTTCCTCCTGCCTTAGCAGCGGGAGCCAGAACAGCCCACAAACCTCGCCAGCGGAAGGAGGACCACTCATTATTTGATGGACTCATGCCTTGTATGGCGATCTGGTTCCTTGAACTTCATAGTAATACAATGTTAACCTCTGCATCACTTCGGTGACCTCAAAGGGCACAGACCCTGGAGTCACGCAGACTCCTGGTTGAGTCCTGGCTCTGTGTCCGGGGGAATGCTACCCGGCCTTTCTAAACCTCCGTTTCTCCAGTTATACAACAGAAATGATACTAATCATGCCTGTCCCAAAGTGCTAATTAGAAAAATACATATGTAAAGTAACCAGTACAGGTCCTGTCACAGAGCATATGCTCAATAACTGCTAATTATGATATCACACTTACAATATTAATTTCCAAGTACTTGAGCACAATTCCATTTGCTAGAACTTTTTAAAACCATGGAAAAGGTTTAGTGGTCCTTTTAGAATCCCAGAGATTTTTGTGGATTTGTCACTTAGCACAGTTGCCCTGAAGAAGTGTAACCAGCCAACAGGTGTTTAGGGGCTGAAATCCAGCCTGTGCCCCACAAACCAACTGTGTGCGCCAGCGTAGGGCCGCAGCCACCAGGAGGAAGGGTGTCTCTTTCTCATTAGTACAAAAGCACCTTCTCAGCTAACTGATGCCCCCATCCCCTGGGTCATCAAAGTCAGTTATCACTATTCTATGAAAGCTTGGAAGTATCATTTAGTGAACATTTCCATTTAATAAAGTGCTAGATTCCCCCACCTCCCAACATATTTGTACTTCTAATGATATTCTAGAACAGTTTTGAGAGGTGCTTCTCTTTGTCATTGTAGAGATGCTTGTAAAATCCAGCAGCATGTCAGGAGTAAACTATTTATAACATAGGTTGACAAGTACTTTTTGAATTGTTTTATGGACTGCAAATGTTTCATAAGGATTCATTCTTTCTGCTTCCATTCCTTGATGTTATGAAATATGACAGAGGCTTTTTTAAGGTCACCATATATCTAGCTTATTGTAAACAGATACTCCATTTCAAAGCTCTAAGAAACTGATACTTTGGATCAGGAGACCGAGATTTAATTTCAGCTTGCTCAGTTTACACTTGAAATACCATTAAAAAACATTTGCCATTATTGTACTGTTAAAGAGACCACTAATGTTTTATGTAACTGGAAGTCCCTTATGATTTCCACTTAGGTGTTTTAAAATTTAGCTGAATAAACTGAAATATTGAAAGGGAGTTATGCTATTGCAACACCTACCATATGTTAACAATTGAATTGACATTTTACAGGATAAAGTTTCTCTAGCAGAGAAAATAAAATGGTGCTAAGCTTCTGGATTCCTTGGGTTGTTAGGTCTTTTCTTCAGTGAAAGGCTTCAGCAACACTAGACTCCAATACAGAAAACCTGAGAAAACAACTGAGACTTTGTCTTACAGTCTACTAAACAACTTTGCACCTCTTGTACTTCTGTATTTTGCTACTTTGTTTCCTGCAAGGTCTTTCACTTGAGTTAGGCCAGCCAGAATTGTTTGATCAAATATGGAGGCATTATGGCCAGCCAAGTCGACACATAAAATAAACCATCACAAGATGCTATACAGATAATCAATTCCCGATTATCTGCACAAATGCAAGGAAATGTTGCCATAAGCAATCTCTGTCAGATAACCTAAAATAAGTCTATCGAGCCATTGTATTAAATGATGAGTTAACAGTTTTACCTCTCTGCCTATTATCTTTGATCAGCCTCTGTTATATGACCTTTCTACGACAAAACTTCCAATTGCTTCCCATCACAATGAAAATAATAAAACTCAGAGCCCTCACCGTAATGCACAAGGCCCTGCATATTCTGGCCTGCCTACCACCCACCCACTGGCTTGCTCCTCTTTAGCCACCTGTGTTTCTTGCGGCTCCTTCAACAAACCTTACTCAGGACTTTGCTTTCGATGTTCTCTCTGAGGGATGCTCTTTCTCAGATGTGCATGACCCACGGACTCACTGAGTTCAGATGTCCGCCCCTGATACTTTTTTCTCAAACTGTACCCCTCTCTGTATAACTCTATACCATTTCCTCTACTTTATTTTTATTATTCTTATTGCTATCCAATTGTTATCAGATATGCAGTAAGTGGTACTGATCAAAGATGATATAGCCAACTTGGAGTCAAATCCCAAGTCTGCCACTTACTAGTCATGCAACCTTAGGCAAATTACTTTGTCACTTGGTTTCCCCCTCTGTAAAACAGAAATGCTGCAAAGATATTTTGAAGACTTAATGAATAAATAGATGTGAATTGCTTAGAATGGTGTCTGGCAGAGAGTAAGGACCACGTGTTATTTATTATTATTATTATTATTATTATTATTATTATTCCCATTGGAATATAAGCTGTACAAGCACAAGGTTCAGGGTATTTCCAGAGCATAGAAAAGGGTATGGCCATAGGAGAGACTCAATAAATGTTTGCTGAATGATGTAATGAATGAATCTGAATATAAACCAACTGAGAGTAGGAAAAACATTCTACAAAGACACAGTGAAAAGGTGGAGGTGAACAAATGAGAGTTTAAAAGTTGTGATGGAAATTGTTTTGTAGCTGAGAAAACTGAGTTGGTTAGGATCTATGTATGTATTTATGTGTTTGTATGCATGCATGTACATATGTATATACTACATGTAGCGGGATGCAGAAAACAAGATATAACTGAGATTTTTGTCTGTAGGATAGTTTCCTACAGGCGATGGAAAAGTCGAAGGAGAACATTAAAATAATTCAGCAAATGACCTAGTGATGGCGTTGGTAGGGCCAACTGGGGCACCAGCTTTCCCAGGAAACTCTAACCTTCTGTTGGGAAAAGGTTGGAGCTGAAGGAGAAAGTGACTGTGGGAAGAGAGATTGATGAAGAAGTCTCTGAATTTCTTTTACCCAGTGACAGTTTTAAGTGATATTGGAAGTTAAGTCTAAGAAAATGAAAAATATTCAAATCAAGAAAGAATATAACCAGTAATTATGTAATGGCATGTCCCCAAGTGTTCAGTTTTTGAAGGTCATTAATACATTTCCCCAGCACTTATATCAATCATGCAAGTTCAAGGAGCAGCAGGCTGGGAATTGCCTCCTGAACACACTTGATTGAAAGGCTGGTGATAAGTCTCAGAGGGGAAAAGGACCAAAGAGGACACATACATTTGTGTCTGTACAGAATCCTCCAGCGAGAGCTCCCCCTGTTTGAGGGGACTCTGCAGGGTGTAGTGCCCTATCTTGTTGCTGAGGGTGTACAGACAGCTCCCTCTGCCAGCATTTCCCTTCCATCCCATGCCCCCACTGCCCCCTCCCCATCCCCAAGGGAAGGCTGAAGAGCTTTATTGAAAGGTAGAACACAATCAGCTTGGGAAGAAACTTAACACTCACTCTCCATCCCCAAAACTCCTGAGCTTACCTGTAGCTAAATGAACAAGTCTATTCAATAGCTGTTGTGCAAACTGACCATGCTTGTCTATCCCGAAGGCGAGAGCCAGGACTTAGCCCCTTTATTGTATTTTCCCTTAGCACAATATGTAAAACACAGAGTGTAAATTTTTGCTGAATAAATTTACTCATTTTTTTTAAATGTTATTGATCGTATTGTGGTGACATTGGTTAATAAAGTTATATAGGTTTCAGGTGTACGATTCTATAATACATCACCTGTGTATTGTGTATTCACCACCCCAAGTGAAATCACCTTCCCTCACCCTCTGTGCCCCTTTACCCTCTTCTACCTCCCCCTACCCCTTTCCCTCTGGTTGTCACCGTGCTGTTGGCTGCGTCTGTGAGTTTTCAGTTTTCCTTTCCTTAATCCATTTACCTTTTTTACCGAGCTCCCCAACCCCCTTCCCCTCTGTCAGCTGTCAGTGTGGCCTCTGTGTTTATGACTCTGCTTCTATTTCGTTTGTTAGTTTATTTTGTTCATTCAAGTTACCTTTTCAATAGTGTTTGATTCTGAAATTAGCATTTAAAAGTCCAAATGCAATTTAACCCATCAAATTCGAATTAGGAAATTGAGAATTATGCACTGAAAATTCTTCTGTTTCAAAACTGGGTGACCTTTATAGTTTCATCTTATGGGTCCTCTGGACTTCTTTTCATTTACCAAGCAGTTATTGAATAGCTGCAAAGTGTATTCCTGTGAATTTATTTGGTGCTAGTCAATTTGGTCTTTCACACTGAAAATGAAATTCTAAAATTCCTCCCCTTGAGGATACATTTCATCCTTTAAAGTAGGCAGCTCAGAAATGCTGAAAATATGATACCCTTTATAGCTTTAATTGAAATCAAAATGTAAAATGTCATTAATGATTTCCTTGTCCTGATACTAAGCAAAGCTGAGTTTATTCCCGTGTCACTGGCCAAGACTCTGACCTGTCTGAAGTTTGCTGAGGAACCTCAGCACATGGTTCTCCTGTTCATGTTCCTATTAAACACACTGTCGGTTTGTGTGCATCATTTATTCCTCTGCATGTTGACTTTATCTACTCTAAGTCTAAAAATATAACAACACCCTTAATAAAAGTGAAAGAGAAAAGTCTGCATTCAGGAGGCATTATGCAAGTGCTTGGCGATGCGGCAGTCTGGTGGTATAATTCTCAGACAAGGAAGGCAGTGTGTAAGGTCCCGCGCCCCTTCTCCAGTCTGGGAGCGTGTCTGCTGTGAACGTCCAAATATGGAGGGAAGGATGCTTCACAGTGCACTTCCAGCACCCACCCTCTTAATGTGGCACAAAGATATTAAAATATATCACAGCACGCTCAGGAAGCTGTGCAGCCACACCCTACTGCTGCCCCACCCGTGATACCGAGACGAATCAAGTGCCTTGGCAGAGATTGGCAATGGCAGACGCAGAGAGCAGAGCCAGAAATCAGGACTGAGAGAGCTGGTGGTTTGGCAAGGCACATGGGAGTCCAGACAAATCTAAATGGAAGGTTGTGGTTAGCATGTTGGCAAGCCTACAGAAGCCAGGGTGGATTCTGAGGTGAGGGCAAGCAGGAATCAGATGAGCAGGTGAGAGCTAACAAGACCCAGATTCCACAGGGCAAACCAATAAGCAAGTGGGACATTGAAGAACCTGGCTTGGCTGTGAGAATACAAGAGAACCCCAACGAATACAGCAGCAAAGTAACCTAAATTGTGAGTGATCAGGATACCCACGCAGGACACTTTTAATCCTGAGGATTATGGGTTTTAGGATCAGATACACTTGGGTTTAATTTTTGGCCCCACCAATTAAGAAGAGAGTGATTGGGAGCTAGATGTTTAAATTGTCTTTCTCTGTAAAGTGGGAACAATGCCACCTACCCACAGTAATTTTGAAAGGATTGAATGAAATCATGTAAGTCAGTGTTTACTAAGCCTGTGCCATGGCAAGCATGTGATAAATGGTAACCATTTTAATAATCTTTAATCATAGACCTTTCTTATGGTCCTAGCATAACATGGATGGCTCAGGGCACAAGAGGAAAGCTGATTATTGGGTACATCCAGTCAGAAGAGGTTAAGAGGTCAGACCTTGACTATACTTATTTTCATGACCAAGTTGAAATCAACATGACAATTGGATAGAAATCCTAAACAGTGACTGTAGGCATTACTGATCACAGATCAGACCCATGTTAGCCCAGCCCAATGTTTTGATGAAGTGTTATCATTTATTCAGATTATCATTTATTCAATTACAGCTGAGGAGGGCTTAGATAATAATGTCATAACTTCTAACGTTTGGAAAAGCCACATGAGTTACTGGTAGAGTCCACCCAAGGAAAAGGAAGGAAAGGGACAGAGAGATGGGGAAACTGTGGAATGGTTTAGAAATTTTGAGATCCCAACCTAAACGAGGAAGGCGATACTGAGAATAGCATAACAGTGTGGATTCATTTTTCCTTAGCTCTAAACCTATTTCAAATCGTTTGTTCATGCTAAATTACATCTTCTTCCCATGTCCTTACAAGAGCCACTTGTCTGATCCCTGAAATAATGAAACCTGTATAACTCTTGTTGTTGCTGTCATAGATGTAATTTTAAATATCTGTTAAGAAATAAAACGCACTTCAGATATTATTCATTGCTCACGTAAGTATTCCATTCCCATGTTTTTCACATATCACTGATTTCAAAACGTGGTGACTTTTTACATCTGTCATAAATCTTATTTCCGTTCACAATATAAAAAAAGAAAACGAAACTGCCCAGATAGTCTGTAATGTTTTCCTGTGTAATTAACACCTCATTCACAGTTGTTGGGTGCCAGTCAAGGCCCTGTCTCCTCTTCCTTGACATTTCCTTGATACCTTGTTCAGACAGCCGATGCCTGAGAGTGTGCTAAATACACACATGGGAACAGAGAAAAAATTGAGCAGAGCCAGCTTTATTAGCAAGATCTGGCGATTTAGAGAGACTTCTTATACACATCTCTTCTGTGGGCTTGGGGTCTGCATACCACCCTTTATCTAAGTCTGATTACTGCTGTAACCTTGTCTTTATCATCCTCATCCTCATCCTCATCGACAACAAAAACCATCTGCCAGATAAGTACTAGTAGTCCATTATTTGCATTCTTCCCTTCTTAATGCTCCTGGACAGCCAAATGTTTATAAATGAAGTGGCTAATTTAAGATACACATGCTCTCATACTGCAAGTCATCCTGGAAGCATCAAGTTATTTTTACTGCTGCAAATTTATAGATGTCACTTATTTAAAAAGCCTTGGTCTGTTTTTTATTCTTGACAGTAATGGCTCTCTGTGGCCTCATACACAGTAAACGGAGATGAGTAAGGTCATTAGATAATTCAATTAAAATCATTTCATTGTGATAATCTTCTGGTTTCATTTTTTTAAATTTTATTGAAATATATATTCAGAAAAATATATGTATCATAAGGATACAAACTGATGATTTTTCACAAATTCAGCATACCCATGTCACCAGCACATGGTTCAAAAAACAGAATATCAAATCACCATCTTCGTAAACCCCTGTGATGCTCTTTCAGCCACCTCACTCCTCCATTAGCAACGCATTATAATGGAATAGGTTGGTCTTGCCTGCTTTAATTCTTTATGGAAATTGATCAACGTTATGTTTTGAAGATTCATCCATACTGTTGCAGGTAGTTACATTCCATTCATTTTTATTGCTATATAGCATTCCGTTGTATGGATAACCCGTAATTTACTTTTTCTATTTCTGTTCTCAGTGGACATCTTGATTGATATTTTAGATGAAACAATTCCATATGCATAGTTAGGAGTTGGCTACATTTTTTTAACTGATTTGCAGTGCATTTTAGAAAGTTTTTTTGATATATTATCAAGTATTTTTAAATTTGAAAAAAATGGAGAATTGGATAGAGGATCGTAGGGGGCAGGGAGGAAAGGAACTAACATTTATTATTATCACCATGTATCAGACATTGCAGTGGGAGTGCTTTTTTTTTCAATTGTGGTTTAAAAAAGAAAAAATTCCTTAAGCATTTTCAAGACTATAGTTCAGTAGTGTTAAGTATATTCATATTGTTGTGAAACAGATCTCCAAAACTTTTTCAGTATGTAAAACTAAAACAGCCAATTCTCCCCGACCAGTGTGGCTCAGCTGGTGCTGCATCACCCTGCAGAGTGAAAGGTCACTGGTTTGATTCCTGGTCAGGGCACCTGCCTGGCGTTGCGGGTTTAGTCCCCAGATGGGGCATGTATGAGAGACAACTGATGGATGTTTCTCTCCCTCTTTCTCCCTCCCTTTCCCTCTCTCTAAAAATAAATAAATAAAATCTTTTTTAAAAATTCCCTTTTCCCCTTTACCCCCAGCTGCTGGTAACCACCATTCTACCAAGTCCCTTATGTAAGTGGAATCATAAAGTATTTGTCTTTTAGTGACTTATTTCACTGTGCTTATTTCTAGTAACATAATGTCATCAAGGTTCATCCATGTTGTAGCACGTAACAGCATTTCTCTCCCTTTTAAGGCTGAATAACGTTCCATTGTATGTATATACCACATTTCACTTAGACATTTACCAGTTAACAGACAGTTGGGTTGCTTCCGCCTCTTGGCTATTCTGAATAGTGCTGCTATGAACATTGGTGTGTAAATATCTCTTCAAGACCCTGCTTTTAATTATTTTGGATATATACCCAGAATAGATTGACTTTTAATTTTTATGAACCAGTATAGTGTTTTTCACAGCAATTGCACCATTTTTACAATCTCACCAACAGTGCACAAGCATTCCAGTTTTTCCACATCCTCGCCAACGCTATTTTTTGTTTTTTAAAAGTAGCCATCCTAATGGATGCGTGTGATAGGAATTTTATATATGATCTCTTTTTTTAATCCTTAACAAAATTGTTGTAAAGTAAAAGTACCAATTCTACAGCAATGAAATTTTGACACTAGAAGTTTCTGTAAGAGAAAAGCTGGACTTCATTCGTAGTGCTTCTGAACTTGACAATGGGCTTTTTACTCTCAAAGTTCCACATAATTGCAAAACCAGTTGAGTTCTTCAGTTCTGAGCTACAAGATTTACAAGGTATAGGGGCTCTATACGATTGGCTGGCTTTAAATATGAAATAAGAGCCTGAGATTTAGAGCAGGGGTTCTCAAAATGTGGCCTTTGGGCGCATAGCATCAGCATTACTGGGAAATGGTTAAAAATGCAAGTTCTCAGGTCTCACCCCAGACCTACCGAATCAGAAACTCTGGAAGTGGGGGCAGCAATCTGTTTTAACGAGCCCTCCGAACAATGCCACACTTTCATCTGATCATGCCCCAGCAGGGGCTTAAACCATTAGACAGATATCTAAACTGCTGTCTAATAACCATTACATTGTTGCCAAACAGGAAACTGACATGTTGAGCACCAGGTTTCTAGGGCAACTTGATAGAGTAAATCTGTTTTGTGCTTTATATTCCAGTTTGTAGAAAAGTGTTGGATTAACCCAATTGGAATTACACTGCAGCAGTAGGTCTTCATCCATTTAGAGATTCAGTCAGACTCCAATTTGCTTATGAACAAATGGTGACCTGGGAACAGAAACCCTCCCCAGAAAGGCCACATGTAGTTTGTTATCTCCCAGGATTTTCATCCCTACCCATAGCCAATTCTACTTTTGTCTCACATTACAATGGATCTAGAGGGAGCCCTGTACCAAAGCAACTGAGCTAAAGGGTATAGAAGTGGAAACAAGCGTGCCGTAACCATTCCTCCCATCAGGCGCATCACAGGGGCACTCCCTGGCACTACCGTCCGCAGCCCCAGCCTCAGCCCCTGGCCCCAGTGTCCTCATCTAATTCCTCAGAGCCCTGTGAGGAGAAGGACAGAGATTCACAGGTTAAACTTTCCTGAGAAAAGTGGAAGAGTCTGCTTTAGCCGCAGGGTGAGAGCTGTGGTTTATGCCTGTTGGTTTGGCACAATTATTAATAATAAAATGCTCCCCAAATTATCCTGGCTTCAGTCACAAAATTTACCCTACCAAAAATCTACCATTAACTATTAAGTAGGCTTTTGCCTTTCTTTGATGCTTTTAAGTGAAAAGAAGATCCTTTGGAGGAACAGGAAACTATGAGACTATATTCAGTGCAAATGGTAACCTTGAATCAGGGGAAGAAAACAAAGGAGTTCATTCTTGGGGTCCTTGGGGAGGAGGATGATCTTTGAGAGTGGACTTTAACTATCATAGATAGAAATTGTGACTCCCAATATTTCCCTTACATTCTGGAGTTTCCACCCATGTTTTTCATCCATTCACCCCTCTGCTCTGTTCTGTCAGAGCCTCTTCTATTGGTCACTGAGACTTAGGATTTAAGGTAAACCTCATTCCTAACGTATACTTGATGGAATGGCTAAGAAAATGGTGTCTGTGTTGTTTTGTAAAGCACATCTTTAAAAAAATTATTCAAATCTGCTTTAGGTGTTACTGGAAACTCAAGACTAGAAGCCATATTTAAACTGAAATTATGTACTGGCTGAAGTTACTTACCCACAGTATGTTCCAATATTTTAAAGCCTCAAAAATATTTATCTGCATGTACACTCTTAGCAAGGATGCATAAACCCAGTGAGCATTCCCCCTGCACTCGTTCAGCATACACATCAGTGCACTCTTACAATTGCAAGGCTGACTTAAATGATCTAGTAAGTCAGCAGCAATATGCAAGAATTTGGATGTTTGCCCATACCATACTGAATCATCAATGTTCTTCACTCCTCATCTTAAGACATGCTAATGCTGTGTTACAATATCTGACACTTGGTTTGTCTTAAACATTAACTCTGTGATAAAAGTTGATCAATAGTCAGCCTCATTTTCCCTACTTCCTGCTCAAATCAATATACATGTCTCCTTTAAAGAAAGCAGAATGCACACTAACGTTGATCCCCTGATTTTAACTTACCTTAACCTAAAAAAAACGATCACCTACTTGAATACCATTGATTTTGTTCCTTTGTCCTCTTGTGAATTAGATTATAGTCCTTCTACTTTCTAAGTAAACTTTTTATCATTGATTAATCCTCGGGGGCTAATTGACTTACATTTACCCAATATATTGATCTTCAGAATGTGTAAACTACAAGAGTAGAAAATGGTATACATGTGTATAACATTTTTGTGGATATGGAATATTAAATTATATATTTATTCCAATCTTACAACCTCCCAAAGAAAATCCACTGTTCAGATCTTTAAAACAAAAGGTAGATGAAAACACCACCAATTGTAGTTTTAATAAAATATTTTAATGCCCCAGCTGGTGTGGCTCAGTGTATTGAGTGCCAACCTGTGAACCAAAGGGTCGCCAGTTCGATTCCCTATCAGGGCATGTGCCTGGGTTGTGGGCCATGGTCCCCGGTAGGGAGTGTGCAAGATGCAGACACACATTGATGTTTCTCTCCCTCTCTTTCTCCCTCCCTTTCCCCTCTCTCAAAATAAATAAATAAAATCTTTTTAAAAAATAAAATATTTTAAAATTTGTTCTGTAGATGTGAGCTAGGATTATTTATGAAACAACTGCTGTTTCTTTAAGTCCTTAATGCGATGTATTTAACTTGCCTTCAGCTGCAAAAGGAGCATTTCCCACCCAATCACACTGTAGTATGTGATTACTAACCTTCTAAAGCTTACCCCACTGTCTCAGCTGCATTGGACTTGCTACCCTGCTCCAAGCCTAGCTGAAAACCAGAGAGATCAAACTTTGCCTAACACTCTCAAAGCAAGAAAATTAGTAAATGAAATGGGCCTCTTAGTGTTTACATTTATAATTCTCTCAAAAAGTCCGTAAAAAATCAACCCGATACTTTTACTTCTTCAAGAGAAACAAGCCTTAATATGTATTAATGTACTACCAATATGGTAATAAAAAAGTTACTAGTAACAATGAAATAGAGTGGCATTTGTCGAAAACATGCTCAGAAATGTTTCTCACTCAAAATGTATGCTTTCAATACTTTTGCTTATTTCCTTCTATTAAAAAGGAGAAAAAAAGAAAAAATTTTAATAAATAACTGCTCTTTATATATGGTATTAGGTACACAGTTACTTAGAGATGTTAACATGATCTTATTTTTCTAACTCTTACAATTGGAATTTAGCTGGTTGTGAACTTGGAAAAGTTAACACCCAGTTACAATAATAAAATTTAATAAGCAAGTATATATTTAAGTTCACTTATAAAACAGTTTAACCATCCAAATGGAAGAAAAGAGTTAGTTAATGTGCTTTATACAGCATATATAATTATGATGTGTTTAGGGAAGTGTTTTTTCAAACTTTAATGACCGTAAGAATTACCCAAAGTGGCTTTAAAAATGCAGATTCATCGCTCCCTTCCCCAGAGATTCTAAACCAGCAAGACTAGGACGGAGCCAGGAATGTGCATTTTTAACATCCAGTCTTACCCTCAGGTAACTCCTGTAGATTAGAATTCAGATCACTCTTCGAGAAACACCAGTTTAAGATGACACTATTATTGCATCTGAAAAGACAGAATCGTCAAATAAAATTCCAATCTTTGACCAACTTTTGGGTACTTTATGTTACTTTACTGGAGTATCAAGGGCTGATAATAACACTTAAGATTTATTCATTCCAGGCACTGTTTTTCTCACTGTGGTTAAGATTTGGCCCGTAATTTTTATTTTTATTTTATTTTTTTCTATTACCACTTATCCCTCTAATACCCCCCTTCCCTGCCACAATCACCATTCTGTTGTCCACGTCCATGAGTCCTTTCTCCTTTTTGCTCAATCCTTCCAGCACCTACCCTTGCTCTTCAGCTGTCAGCCTGCTCTCTATCTATGAATCTGCCTGCATTTTTCTTGTTAGTTCAGTTTTTTCATTAGATCCCACATATGAGTGAAATCACATGCCATTTGTCTTTCTCTGACTGGCTTATTTCACTTAGCGTAATGTTCTCCAGGTCCATCCATGCTAGCGCAAAGGGTAAAATTTTCTTCTTTTTTACAGGTGAGTAGTATCCCATGTGTAAGGTCCCATAGTTATTTTATCTACTCCTCTACTGATGGACACTTGGGCTGCTTCCATATCTTGGCAATTGTAAATAATGCTGCAATGAACATAGGGGTGCTTATATTCTTTAAAATTAGTGTTTTGGGTTCCTTCGGATATATTCCCAGAATCTCTGGGATCCCTGAGTCAAAAGTCAGATCTGTTTTTAATTTTTTGAGGTATCTCCACACTGCTTTCGACAGTGGCTGCACCAATCTGCACTCCCACCAATAGTGCAGATGGGTTTCTCTTTCTCCACATCCTCGCCAGCACTTATTGTTTGTATATATGACAGAACCACTGCCAACATCATACTAAATGGGCAAAAACTACAAGTGTTCCCTTTAAGATTGGGGATAAGACAGGGATGTCTGCTTTCTTCTCTCTTATTCAACATAGTAGTGGAAGTCTTAGCCACTGCAATCAGACAAGAAGAAATAAAAGGCATCCAAATTGGAAAGGAAGAAGTAAAACTGTCTTTATTTACAGATAACATGATACTGTACATAGAGAACCCTAAAGATTCCATCAAGAAACTACTAGAACTGATAAATAAATTCATTAAAGTAGCAGGATACAAAATTAATATCCAGAAATCAGTTGCATTTTTATATGGCAATAATGAACCATCAGAAAGGGAAATTAAGAAAACAATCCCATTCATGGTTGCTTCCAAAAGAATAAAATACTTAGGAATAAATCTAACCAAGGATATAAAAGACTTGTACTTGGAAAATTATAAGACACTAGAGAAAGGACCTGAAGAAGATACAAATACGTGGAAGCACATAGTGTGTTAATAGATAGGTAGATTTAACATCATTATCATGTCCACAGAGCCCAAAGTAATCTCTAGATTCAAAACAATTCCTATAAAGATACCAGTGGTGTATTTCACAGAACTAGAGCAAATATTTCAAAAATTTATATGGGACCACAAAAAGCCCCGCATAGTAACAGAGATTTTAAGAAAGAAGAACAAAACTGGAGGAATCAGGCAACCTAATATCAAACTGTACTACATGGCCATAGTACTCGGAACAGCCTGGCACTGGCATAAGAACAGACACATAGATCAATGGAACAGAATAGAGAGCCCAGAAATAAAACCACACCCTTATAGTCAATTAATATTCAACAGAGGAAGCAAGCACATACAATGGGCTAAAGATAATTTATTCAATAAATGGTGTTGGGAAATTGGACAGATACATGCAGAAAAAAGAAACTAGACAACTTTCTTACTCCACACATAAGAATAAATTCAAATTGGCCCATAACTCTTAAACTTAATTGATGTTTAAAGGTCACATAGTCTTGGAGTTGTTCTTCCACTTTTAGTTATTTTTAATGTTTTTAACACTGCCATTTCATATTGTCTTATCTTAAAATATAATGGAATCACATCATTTATTGTCTGTTTCTCTTTGATTTCAAGGGAAGACGAGGAAAAACTGGTCCTCCAGGAAAACCAGGACCCCCAGGACCACCTGTGAGTAAAGGATAAGATCACTGATTTCGTGGAGAATCCCTCTTTATTTCTCCGTGTTTATCTAAGGGCTATTTTACTCTCTTGTAAAAATAATTTCCATGTCTCTACTGTTTAAAATGGTTTTACTGCCTATACCTCCCATCACCACAAAAACCAAGAGATAAGGGAGACTGGCCTCTGTCCACACACCTCACCCACACCTTCGTTACTGCCTGCACAAGCTCCCCAAGCCAAGACTCCAAATAAATGAATCCTGTTCTAAGCCCACCTGACTCCATCTCCTCAATTTTTTAATAGCCAGGTTGGTTGTGAGTTAGGCATCTGGGGAAGCATGCCCACTTTTCTTGATACACTGTTTTGTTAGTAGAATTTCAAAAAATGTTGTTGCTGAAGAGAGCTATAGAGATTTTCTAGCCAATTAGCCATTCCTTTCTTTTACCCAAAGCTTCTAGAAAAAATGTTCCATTTCTTATTGTCCTGCCAGCTCTTTAACCCGCTAGAGTCTGGTTTGCATCCCAGCTACCCCACTGACACTGCAATCTCTCCAGTCACCAATGGTCTCTGAGGTGCGAGATTCCCGGAGCTCTTCTCAGGCTTCATCTTATTTCAGTGCTATCCAGGAATTTACACTGTTGCTGGCTCTCTCCTTGGAACTCTCTGTTCTCTTAGTTCAGTGACATAGATTTTTTTCCCTCCTACCTCTGGGATCACCCTTTTTCGTTTGCTTCATTGACATCGTTCCCTCTTTCTGTATCTATATGTTGCCTCAATTAAAGATTCCCCATCTTCTGTTTCAACTCAGAGCTTCCTCCTGAGGTCCAGACTCGTGTATTTCCCTGCCTGCTCAGCATGTCCACGGGGGGGTGGGCTCCTACGTACAACAAAAGCACATGCCCCAAACTGAACTCTAATAATATCCTAAGATTTTTTCTTTTCCTCATCCTCCACATCCAAATAGTTCCTAAATTTTGTCAATTCTATATCCCAGTAGCTCATGAGTCTATCTCCCCCTCTCTCCCCTCATTGCCACTTAGTTTAGCCCTTGTCAATTCGTATTTGTGTCGTTGTAGCCATTTCAGAGCTGGTATATTGCCTCTGCCTTCTACAGGCGGAGGAATACCGCTAAAGCATAACGCTGACCATGCAACTCTTTGGCCTAAAACTGTTCAATAACTTATTTTTCTCTCAAGCAGGATTCCACATTTTCTGTCTGCCATTCTAGACCCTTCCTAGTTTGCTCTGTACTATCTTTGCTTATCCTTCTCTGTGCCCTTCCTTCTTTTGCAGTCTACAGCGTAATCTTCCTTTACTATTTCAAAAATGCCATGCTTTGCAAATGTTCTCCCAGAGGCCTAGATAAGCATCCCTCTTTCTTCATGACTCCGCTCAGGCATCAGTTCTCCTATATGACTTTTGTGAGGGCTCACAGTATTTGCGGAGTCATCTTCCCCGATCCTATATTATACCTCCTATGGAGATAGCACATTGTTTTGTAACTGTTATTTTCCTTATCTGTCTACCCACTGTACTGTGAATTTTTTTAAACCTCTATTTTATAACCCTAGCCTAGCACAGTTTCTGGCATGTAGCATGTGGTTATTAATTATTTAATGAATGAGTAAACAAATGAATATATTTTGTAGATGAGAAAATGAAGACCCAAAAATAAGGAACTTTTTAAAGACTTGAACCACCACTAGAGGGCTCCAGACCTTGAACCTTAGAAATCTAGCAGGGTGTGGTCATGTGCCAAAGATGATTGCTGCCCTGCCATGGATTTCTTTTCATCCACTTTAGCCATTCAAGGGAATTGTTCCATCAGCAATGTACTGGTGTCAATGGATAGTGATTATAAAAGCAAGTGGGGGGAAACAGGCATAAACCGGGCATCCTGGAATCCAGTCTTTAAAGGAATCAGCTTTGTTGGGTTTTATTCCAAGGTTTCTCAAAACAGAGCACACATTGTAGGATTTTCAATAATTGTCTTCTGCTACAAAGAAGAAAAGCTGGTGAATGCTAACAGGCAAGATTAGACCTTCATGTAGTTATCTAAATGTATGATGCTGCATTCAAGACAGGATAATTGTTGTCTCAAAGGGGGAATTTGAAAGACGAAGGCCTTTATGACAAGCTTGCCAAATGTCTAGGAGAGAAAAGGATTACACTGAATCCTGGGATGAATTCTCAGCTGTAGATCAAATGAGTTGACTGGAGAATTTAGAAGATTAAGAAATATGCAACTCTATGAAAATATTTATAATATTCAGTTTCATGGGTTTCAGTTTATTACCAGAATGTTTGGGGAAGAGAGGCATTTATTTTATCTCAAGTATTAGATTTAGAATTTAAGCTCAGCTATGTATCTGATACACAGCAGTCATTAAATCCTGAGTCCACAGTATTAAAAAGAAAAATGGTTTATTATCTTCTGTAACAGAATAAGATACCAATTTGTTAGACTACAAAAAATAAGGAAAAAATCTAAGCAAAAAAGAAAAGGTTTTTACTATAGGTCAGCTTTTATTTGAAAAAAAGAAGTATGAGACTATACCATCAGCTCATTTTCTGCTTAAGAATTATGGTTTATAAAAACCCCTTGTCCTTTTGATTCTGGAATAACTCCTCTAGCTGATTAAAAGAGCTTTTCTTTAATGCAAGTGTTATAAAAACTTTATCTTGGTGTACAGTATACATCAGCTTGAATTTCTCTGCAGTTGGTTGCATGTTTGGTTGAATCGATGGCATGCATACCAGCATGAATCTCCTATGTTGCACCTACATACGGTTACAAGAATTAGCCAAGGGCAGCATTGAGAAGGAAGGTCAAATAACTGGCTCCCACATTTTTCTCTGCCACCTTCCTGTTTAACTTTTCTAAACATAATGTACTTTAGCAGGAGGACTGTTGTTTCCCAAATGTTAGAAATGAACAGAATTCTTTGAAGTTAGTCCTTTCAAGATCATATTCACTATTATTTTAAGAAAATGAGCTCATACAAACAATCAAACTGTTCCTAATTTACATCGTTTAACAGTTTCACAAACATTGAACGCCTGCTATGTGCCTAAAACTCTGTTAGGAGCTGGGGTTGCAAAACTAAATAAGATATTTTCCTTGTCCTCTAAGGATTCAAGTTCAGTTCACAGCAATGTGAACAGAGGATGACAATTTAGAAAAGATAATGGTTGGGGAGGTTTCCTTCAGGAACTGAAAATTGAAGCATAAAGGTTGAGCTTTAAAAAAAGAAAGAATTCCTGCCAGTTACTACAACATGGATGTACCTGGAAGACATTATACTTAGTGAAATAATTCAGTCACAGAAGGACAAAGACAACATGATTCCACTCCTATAAGATTTCAAAAATAGCCAAACCCATAGAAGCAGGGGACTCAACAGTGGTTGTCAGAGGCTGGGGAAGGGTGAAATGCGGAGTCGTTATTCAATGGGTATAAAGTTTCATTTCTGCAAGATTAATAAATTTCCAAGTCCTGCTGTGTGACATAGTGCCATTTGTTAACCATGTAATTCTCACTTCAGAATTTGCTAAGAGGGCAGATCTCATGTTAGGTGTTCTTACCGCAGAAACAAACAAACAAACAGAAAAGCTAAGGGAAACAAATAAACTCTTGGAAGTATTGATATGTCAGCTTAACTGTGGTGATGGTATCATGGTGTTTGCGTTTGTCCAAACTCATCAAACCGTACATACCGAATATGTACAGTTCTTTGGACGTGAATTATACCTCAATAAGGCTATTTTTTTAAAGTTGAGAAGTTTTTTCCAGTGAAGTAAATAGAGGGAAAGGAGAAAGCAAGCTAAGTATTGCTGGTGCAAGAACACAACCTGAACAAAAGCTGAACAAGTGTTGAACTTCTGGGGACTGGCGACAAGCGGACAGCCCAGGTGATTCTGGGACACAGAACTAAGTCTAGTGCAGGCTAGATCCCAGCAAGCCTCATGGCAAGTCATGCTGCAGTATAAACTCTGTGAAGACCTCTAAGTGGAGAGTCCCACAGCCAGCTTTCATTGACAGGCCGCTCTAGTGGCACAACAGAGTTGGATTGTTGAGAGAATAAGCACGATTTATTGCAGCTGTCATAGTATTTCCTATTTTCAAAGTATCAGCAGAATATCTTTTTCTCTGTTAAGATGTCCCATTGAGCTGTTTGTATTTTTTTATAACTTACATACAGCCTAAGAGACGGCCCCCTTTACTTATGAATATTTTTAAGTCAAAATATTATGTTTCATTTGCTTGTTGTTTTCAACATTAGACCCTGTGTGATATGAGCCCTACTTTTTAGCAGGAAGGAACGTAATAAGAGAAGGAGGGAAAGGTTGGTCAGAGCTGAAATAGTTTTGATTGAGATTGGGAGATGGTCTGTGACTCACCCTAGTGGCTTGCATGTCAGATTCCGAACGCACATATTAGAATTTTGTGAGACAATTTGAAATAGGGAAATATATTAATTTTATCTCTTTTATCAAATAGCAATCAAATAACATAATATCCCACAAATGAGTGAATAGTATATAATTTTAGCATGTATGTTTGAGCAATTAGTCTTTAGAAAATTAGGGGTGAGGGGGGACTTTAATCTGATCAGTGTAATCGTCTGAAAAGAACCAAGGAAGAATGGAAGTTATCTTATCGGGAAGCATGGATCCTTGGGTAACAGCATGGTTCGCTCAGCTTATTCAAGAAAATCTTCTTCCCTGTGAGGCTTTAGAGATGTTTCCTAAATCAAAGACAGTGTTGTTACTTAGGGAGTGTCAAGGAAAATTTTTAAAAATAGAACTAAAAGAAATCCCTAATGGCCTGAAGCAACTCACATAATTAAAACATTTTAACCAATTTTTCTACTTTTGATTCTCTGTTCTAAAGCCACATTCGTATTTTCTCACTTTTTAAAGAAATATTTATACCAAAAAGAGAAGCTGCTTACAAAGAATAATTTCCTACAACTTTCCATTTAGCATATATATATTTACGGGAGGACAACCTCATTCTCTCTGACAGAGCATATTTCCTAGAAAAAAAAATTCTAATGTGAAATATTTACTAAAAGTAGATCTAGTGACCTAATGTTATTAAATTGTCTTGATGAATTGCTTTTTCATCAAAGTCATACATATCACTGCGTTTTAGCTCCCCGTCTCCTCACATTTAATAGCAATTTTCTCTCTCTTTGGGAAAGACTTAGTTGAAATTTACACACACTTAATCTTCATATAACAAAATTATTCTTAATCGGAATGCTTGTAATTAAAGAGAAGCTAAACTGGTTAACAGAGACAGCCAAACGCTTTATGATGAATGTATTTTTAATAAAGCATTAGTCCAATTTTCTGTTAACAAGCAGAGCTGATCCCACCTATAAAAGGAAAAAGCTTCCATGTGACCCATATAACTTCTGCCATCTTGTTTTAAGTGAATATTCTCCACTTTGAGGGAAACCATTGAGTAGGGAAGGGAAACCATTGAGTAGAAATGTCTTGGATTACTAATACCGGCAAATACACTAAGATTATTATTGACAGCAGTTTTTCAGAGAGGAAGCAGAAGAACATTAAGTATCTCCCTGGGGAAGGAAATAGCACTAACTTCTGAGGAAACCGGTTTAAAAGAAAGGAATGGATCAGGAGAGCTTATTATAGTACTAGCTCTGCTTAAGGTACTCACCTGCCAGTGCCTTCTGTAATCTTCACAGCTATGATGAGAAGTAGAAATTACCCTCGTTTTATAATGGGCTAAAGTATGTTTAGAAACATCAACTAGCATGCCCATGATCACTTAAGTGTAAGTAGGGGAGCCAGAATTAAAACCCAGGAACTGAGCCCTGTGCCCACCTTTATTTTAATAGATCACAGATATAAAATACAGGCTTCTAGTTTACTCCTTGAGTAGATCGGCCTTATTTTGAACATGGTTCGATCTTTCCATGGTAACTCACGGCACTGCAGTGCCTGAGCACAGTGGGACAGCGGGAGAAGACAGTGAGGAACTCAATCCTTCTCCTTGCTTACGTGTTCTTGGGCAATTCACTTGGCATTTCCAGGTCTCACTTTCCTTTTCTGTAAATTTGAAAAGACAGTGCCTGCCACATCTACTTCACACAGTTGTTGGAAGAATTAAATGCCATGTATGTGAAAGAACTTTCTTGTAAATGCAAGGCTCTATCTAAATATACTTAAATGTATCGCTTTCTGAACATCCATTCACTCATATGTATTGTAGATAAAAGAGATTGTCTTGAATACGTAACTGAACCAACATATTTTTTCTTTTCCAGATTTCTCAAAATTCAATTAAAAATTTGAATGTCTTTCAATGAATTGCTAAAACGAAAGATCACATATTCTACATATGGAATACTTAGTCTAGAAATATAAATCTGCTCGTGAAGAGATACATAAAAGTTGCTCACAATCAGACAATTATAAGAACCGGGTCTAAGTATTCAGTGATGTCTTTTTTCCTCAGATTTACAACCTCTTCCTTGCTTAGGGGGCTGGTTTATCCATGATCAGAGCTGTTGCCTTTTATTAGCTGTGATCTTCTCTAAGTCTCAACTACTATTCCTCACACGCCAATAAAAATTTCTCTTTTTCTTTAAAGCCTTCCATTTATCTGAGTAGCATAAGCAATGGAAAATAGTGGCCTCATGTTATGATAATGAGACTTGGAAAGTCTCGATGCTTGAAATGCCCTAGTTTATTTCAAAATATTCTGATTTTTCATTGCTTCAGGAAAGAGAGGAAAGCAGCCGGAAATGAGGCAGACCAGGGGGGAAGGCAGGAGGCTTGAACTAATGAGCCGTCAAAGGAAGTATGTGTTAGCCCACTCATTTGACATTAACTTTACTTCTCATTCCTCATCGCTGTAAAAAGTGTTTATTAAAAACCACATTAATTTTAAAATGTATTATTATTTCTTTCCGTTCCAGGCAGGGCTCTTGATTTCCTTTCTTTTTTTCTGGCATTGTTTTTGTGCATTGTTTCATTATTTCAGTATGGGAATTGAGCAGTGGGCTCAAATGTGTCACGTTTCAGTGCATAGCAATTTATGTTGAAAACAGAAATTTAAGAAATTTGTAACGTGAGGCAGCAGCTCCCTCTACTGTTTTTACTGGAAAAGCTCTAAGCAAGGAATGACACTTCACAGCCCTTGGGAGGATGTCTGACATATGGAATTTTTTCAGTGTTTGATGCTTAATTGTAAATCTACATGATTTTCAAAATTTATTTTTAGGGTTTCGTTGCATTTTCTGCTTATCTTGTACTTTAAATACAAATGCTAGTCCATCTACAGTCATTTTCAGTGTCAACATGATGCTCTCTTGAAGTGGAAACCCGTGGCTCATGGATCTCTAAACTGCCTACCTATCGTAAAACGCTGATAAAACCCTCAGTGTTAATTTTGTGGGAGCTGACTCCAATTAAATTTGTGCTTCTTTTCTAAAACAACAATATGATTTAATATATATATATCTTGTTATTTCTGTTTTAGTTTTAACTTAACTGCTGAAGAACTTCACTCATCTTTAAAGCATTATTTGTTACACAGTCCTGAAGGTTCTGACCATGCCACAGTGTACAGTTAAAAGAGTAAACTTAGCCCTGCTCATTGTAGCTCAGTTGGTTGGTGTGTTGTCCCATAGCCACAAGGTTGCAGGTTCAATTTCCAGTCAGGGTACATACCTAGGTGGCTGGTTCAATCCCCCTCCTGGATGCAGGCAGGTACGAGAGGCAGCCAATCAATGCTTCTCTGGCATTGATGTTTCTCTCTCGTCCTCCCTTCCTCTATCTCTACAGACAAGGCCTCTACCTTCAGTAACTTACACTCCATTGTGTGGGTGGGAGAGCAACATTTATTAAGCAATTCAATAGGTAAACAGAACAATTTCAGTTTAGCATGACATGCTGTAGGGGAATAAACTGGATAATGTGAGAATGATTTGGAAGAGTTGCTACTCTAGATAAAGTGGTCCAGGTGGCACCTCTGAGCATCTTCTAGATGACCTTATTTTAGAAGGAGCTAGCCATGTGAGGTCCAGAACAGGAACTTTCCAACCAGAAAGATCAGGGCATGAGCTGAATGTATTTAACAAACATAAAGGAGCTAGGAGAAGAATAGTGCCAGAAGACATTTGGGAGCTGAATGGCTCCTACCATGTAGGGCCTTATGAGAGGAGACCCGCGGGTGGGGCTGGGGTGGAGGGAGGATGATAATAAGTGACGAGGAAAATAATCAAACCTGTCACATCTCCCTTTGTAAGTCTTAGTAGTGTTAGTATGTGTGCTTTTTTTAAAATCCTCACCCAAAGATATGTTCACTGGTTTTAAAGAGAGAGGAAAAGTATGGACAGAGAGAGAGAGAGAGAGAAAGTGAGAGAGAGAGAGAGAAATGAGACAAACATTAATGTGAGAGAGAAATATCAGTCAGTAGCCTCCTGAATGTGCCCTGATAGGGAATCGAACCCCCAACGTTTTTGGTGTATGGGACAATGCTCCAACCAACTGAGCCACCCAGCCAGAGTTATGTGCTTTTATCGGAGATGGTTAGATTTTTATATCAGTGAGATGAAATTATTATTTCTACTGATAATTATAAAGGTAACATCATTTTTAACACATTACTTTTAGTCTTTACATACACAGGGAATAGACTTTTTTGCTGAGAGAAAACAAGAAAACTCACAAACCTTGGATGGTAGCCCTTTTAATTTCAGTCTTGTCTAAGTCCCGTGGCTATCACATTTTTCATAAAAGATGGAGACTCTAATCACATATATAAGTCAGTCTATTTTGTCCATAGCTAGACCTGATGCTTCCTTTCCGATAAGCTATGGGTCAGACCAGGTGAACAGCCATAGCAGTGAATATGGATGCCCTCAAAACACCATAGAATGATTGCCTCACTGCACCCGTACCCTAGGATCCATCACTGTCCCCAAATTTTATGTCTTCCCTCCCAACTTTATTATGTACTGAGAGCTCAAGGTGCAAAATTGTTTTCAGCATATAGCAAGGCCCACCTCCAAAACAAAGTATTCCCAAAACATTCTGGACTATTGAATAAGGTGGATGACAAAAAAAAAAATCTGATTAAAACACTTGATTTCTTGTTAAAATACCCTAAATGCATTTTGAGGCATATGATGTCTCAATGGAAATCTAATTCATATTCTTAACATCCCTTGTAGAAGCCTCCAACTGATCTCAGTTTTGTCCTATTTCTCAGCTTTCCTTTCAGCAAATAATCTTAGTCTCTTGGGTCTATTAAATGTCCAAAGGCCATGCACTATAATGATGATATCTTCAGAGAAAATGAACCTAACCATTTATTTGAGTCAATGGGAATAGTAATTTCATTTCTTAATAAAAATAAGATGACTTCTTTAGATTTAAAAATAAAGATACGTAAGACCTATAAAATGGAGACATGGCCAGTTAATCATTTTATTGCCACTTGTCCCCTACTAGGGTCATTGTCCCAGACAAAACAGCTGTTGCCAACATTGCTAAAATTCCAGTGTCACCTTGTGTTGCCACAGAATATGGAGACATGCAAGTGAGGCAGCTGAGGATATCGGGTTGAGAATCTGAAAATGCACTTGGGTTCAATTCCCTAATTACCCTATTTCTCTCCCTATGAACAGCAGCAGTGAGACATTAGTAGCCACTTTCTGACTTCCTGAGTTTTTTGCTAATTATAGCTACGCTCTGGAAGAAAAGGATTTTATCTTATAGCCACTGCCTACTTTTTTTCATTTTGGATTATGTTATTGAAACCAACTATTAAGACATCTGAGCTGACATGTATTATGTATAGCAATGATGAGACAGAATATTTTAAATCCTTGATATGGTTGCCAGACTTATTAGTTGGGCCAGTGCATGGACTAAGCACTTCTCTGTGTTGGGTAAACATTAAGGTTTTCATAAATCTGATTGGCCTTTGAGAAGATATTCAGAAAGGGAGACTTATTTCCTGAATAATCATATAGCTTATATTTGATGACAGAGCTTCCAAAAGCATGTCCATACAACATCTAATTTCCCCCTGTATAGTTCTAGGAGGTAGGCCAGAACTGACTGTCTCCATTTTAACAATAAGAAAGTTGAGCTTTGGAAAGTAAGGGACTTCGCTAAATCTGTAAGTTAGCTTTCTCTGCACAACAACGTGGCAGGAAACTATTTTGATCAAAGGAAATACTAAAAGAAATTATGTGACTAGAGAAACAACAAGTTTTCAGCACTATCTGCTGGATCTAAAACATGGAAGGAAATTTGATAGAAAATAAGATTTGAAGAGGCTTTAGCTACCTCTGTATTTTTTGTTAAAAAGTAAAAAGATCTGAAGCAAATATAGCAGATGGTTAGGATCTGATGGCATTGGATTGTGGATTCCTGGGTATTTATTTTATAATTTTTATATACTGTTCAGCATGCTTGAAATATTCTAAATGTATTTTAAGACATAGAAAAATTATCTTACAGGATTAGCAAAGATTACATATCACTAATTACTTCTTCACTGGTATAGAATGTCAGTATCTTCTCCACCTGAATTCTTTTGTGAAATAGGTCTAGGTGTTTTAAACATGAAATCATCAAGTTCTGGCTGGATGGCTCAGTTGGTTGGAACATCATCCCATATACCGAAAGGCTGAAGGTTCAGTCCCCGGTTGGGGCACGTATGGGAGACAGCCAATTAATGTTTCTCTGTTTCTCTCTCTCTCTCAGTCTCTTTCTCTCTCTCTCTCAAATCAATAAACATATCCTCAGGTTAGGATTTTTTTTAAATGAAATCATCAAGTATTTCTTTCCAGAAGTCCCCTAAGTACACCCTGTATAACCATGGTGTTCACTTGAGCCAAGAATTGTCATTTGCAGATTTATCATTAGTACGACTGATAGATCAGGGAGAACTCTTGATGTTACACATTCAAGTTGAAAATGGAGACTACAAACCACCTCAAAATAAAACCTACAGATTGTTGATTTTGCTTTTTTCCAGAACTGTCCAGAATGTCCCTAACTATTTGAATTTTGCCTGTGCTTTTAGCTTCCATGTAACTTGGCAGTGTATAAGCCATTGCCATCAGCCTGCATATCTTAAATCCCAGCAGTTTGCCTTGAAAATTAAATTTTCTGTGCACAGGAAGCATTGTCATCCTACCAATACTTTTAAAGAGAGAGAATGTTATCACTTAATGACAGTAAATGGAAACTCACAGTATCGATAGATGCAGCTGTGCAGGCCAACTCCCCTCCTGATTTGGGGGGCATATTGAGAGACCTCCAAGGTCAGACAAGGGGGTGGAGGCACAGTTGTTCTCCAGGTATAGGTCTGGTGGGTAGTGAGCTTTGGGGGACACCACTGGATACAAATAATTTGTTTTGCACATCTCCATCCTTACTGGTTTTCCTGCTCTTGGCAGCTTTTATCACCTTGTGCTGGGTCAGCGATGTCACTCCTGTGGGATACAAGGCACTCTCAAAATTCCTTCTGCTCCTCACATTGCAGGCAGCTGACAAATATTTTCGCCTTTTCAGTACATACTGGCGAGAGACGAGTATGAAACATTTTATGGACGGATAAGCATAATGGCAGCATTAGGGGAGGAATCATTTTTTTCCTAACCATCATGCCATGGAAATCAGTCAAAAATTTCCTACTCTGTCAATAGTGCAATGGCTTTATACCAATTTGACTGACTTGTTTCATGAGATCAGGAAAAATAAGCACCTTTAAAATAATCCTCCCCCCACCCAGGAAAATAAAGTGTCAAAAATTCGTGAGCTTCATAGCATAATTTAGAAAATCTGCTTTTATGAAATGGGTTAATTATACCCATTGAATGCATTCACTGTCACAGCCTCATCCTCCCACTCCTGTTCCAAAATGACAAGTAAAACCAGGGACTGTGCAATTTTGGAAAACAATCAGGTCGCATATTGAGTATTTTGCTTATTTATACAACCATAAACTGCTTATGCTTGAGTTCCCTCAATTACACAGCTCAGTATTCGGGCCAGAAAAGACAGACCCAGCTCAAGTGAGCACTTCCTGGAATACACGGGGGAATCGTTTGAAAAATGTCCAAAGTGGCAGATGTGAAAAATTCTCATTCAAGATTCAGAAGCTGCCTTTGCTGCCATTCCTCACCTATTAATCGCACTGCGTCTGAACTTCTGAACCAAGGATGCTGGCGATATCTTAGGCTGAGACACTTAGGAGCTATCGATCTTTCAAAGTACAGTGCAGGTAGATGCCACTGTCAGGGGAAAACGGGCTGAGACAAGAGAAGATCATGGATCACAGTGCTGCTCCAGGTTTCCAGAGATTAACCAAGAATGAGTGTGTAGCTGCTGGCTTCTAACAAAGCCATTACTTTTTTTTTTTCCTCCCAGAGGAAGTTCCCAAAAGATGTCCTTGACGAATGCTTAAACCAGTGTATTGCTGTATCACTTAAATCCTTCAGATTCCCAGAATGCTAACACACACATCTCTCCTCCACAACAAATACAAAGGTTCTATTGTAGTCTTATTTGAAGGATATTTCTTTTTCTCTAAGTGTGACAACTTTCCCACAACTGTTCTTTGCTGCAATTTCATGCTCGTAGGAATGTCAGCCTATCAAAATCATCCCCTAGCAATATTACCCCCTTGGTTAGCTAGTCTTTTTTTTGACATATGACCATTTTTCTTTTTTCTTTTCTTCTATCATCCCATAAATGCTATGCACTTAGCCTTTTACTTGGTGTGATTTGAACTTCAGAAGTTATTCAAGATGTTGATTAAGATTGCCAACTTCTTTCCTTTTCCCTCGCAGAATCTAAACCCTCCGTGATTTCGACGGTTCTCTGTGTCTGTGTGTGGTTCTTCTCGTTTCCTTACTCCCTTCTCCTGCTGGTCACTTCCTCTTGATCTCGTTTGTCATCTAAATCTTTGAAAATGTGTATCTGCATCATGCCCCAGAGCTCGCCTTTGCTTGTCCCTTATTGATTTTGTATCACATTAAGGGATTCTGTTGAATTTCTTGTTTGATTTTTTAAAGAAGCTTTAAGATGACTGGTATTTTGCCCTGCTGGTGTGGCTCAGTGGATTGAGTGCCAGCCTGCGAACTGAAGGGTTGGCAGTTTAATTCCCACTCAGGGCACGTGCCTGGGTTGCAGGCCAGCTCCCCAGGGGGGACCGCATGAGAGGCAACCACACATTGATGTTTCCCTCTTTCTCCCTCCCTTCCCCTCTCTCTGGAAATAAATAAATAAAATCTTTTTTTTTTAATGACATATTTTATTTCCCGATCTGTCAAACTAGTCATTGTGAGGCAGATAATAGAAAGAGTTAAAAGTTCAAAGCTCTGGGGTCAGGCTGACTTGGTTTGAAACCTAGCTTTTGTCTGCTAGTTGTATTACCTTGAATAAGATGATTAACCTTTTGTTACATGTGAAATAATGATAATGCCTACCTCACTGGATTGCAATAATATATGTACCTGCCACATAGTTATGACTTTCAAAGGCAAATTTTTTATTTATTCAAATTATCATTTATTGTTATTAATATTCTATTATTATCCTGTTTTATAACTCTGCCATCTACCCATTATTTTTGTGAGTGTTGATACTTTCCCCACTTCTATCCTTATTGTCCTCATGTAACTTTTTCTTCTACCTGCTTTGCTCCCCTCCTTTCCATTTTCTTTCTTTTTTAAAAAGATTTTATTTATTTATTTTTAGAGAGAGGAGAAGAGAGGGAGAGAAACATTGATGCTAGGGAGAAACATCGATCAGTTGCCTCTCATATGCACCCTGACTGGGGACTGAACCCACAACCCAGACATATGACCTGACAGGAAATTGAACCCACAACCTATCACTTTACAGAATGACACCCAACCAACTGAGCAACGCCAGTCAGGACCTCTCCTTTCTATTTTCTTCTGTTCAAGGCTTTATAAAGAAACTTCATCTCTCTAAGAATGTTGACCTAAATATATTCATTGACATATTCATCATCCAGAAAAACTCATTATGTTCTATTTTCAATGTAAAAAAACAACAACTTGAAAACATCTATTTAAGGATGAGGGCATTTCCTATTCCATGATTATGTCTTTGTGTAAAGGCCAAATGAATGAAGTAGGCCCTTCTGATTAGCTTGAAACGTGAGTTTTCCCTGAGCTTATTTCTGAGTTCCAACCTCTTACAATCAAAGTTAACCTCAATACTTGCTTCAGGAGAAGCAAACTTCATCTTAGCTCCATTTCTCAGACCCTTATACCAGAAAGGGAGAGCCCTAGACCTGACAGTGGAATTGGCAAAGAAGCAGTCTTCAGGATCTTCACCCTTTCTTTTCTGTACCCCTTTCTCCCTCGGTGCTATCTTCCTCTGTCCCTAGTCACAGTACCATCCCTTTTCTCTTCTTTTCTGTCCCACCCAGCTTGCTCTCAGGAAATATTTAACAAATGATTCATGGGACTATATTAGAGTGGAACAGCTCTCAGATTTGGTTCTGTCATTTGCTCATTGTATGATTAGGGGGAGGGATCACTCATTTCTTTCCTATGTCAGATGGAGAATATAATAATACCCACCTCACTTAGTTATTAAGAACATCAAATAAGGTAAACTGTTTAGCATTCACATGACTCTTCCATGCAAGAAAATATAAATGAAAACACTTTTAGAATTATCCCGAACTGTATAAACATGAAGCATTAGTTTTACATCACCCAGGAACATTTGCATTTGAGCTGGTGATAAAATCCAATGCCAAATAAATCAGCAGACCTTTATGGAGTTTTCTGCATAAACCAGAAAATGGGTGAGATACTTTGAAGAATAAGGGTTCCTTCCCAGGAACTTTAAATCTCACTTCCTACATGTGTGGTAGATCCAAGCTGTGTACTGCATTCCCATTATAATCCCAAATGGAGAGCTTGAGGTCTCTGCATTGAAATGTAAACATAATATAAACATCAATGAACTTTCCCCTGGCTTTGGAAATCATATTTTTCACTTGGAGCATTTTCAGCAATTTTAGGGGGTGGGGAAAGTGAGTCTTGGCATCTCCTTGGCCACAAAAAAATTGTAGCAGAAGCGTTCTCAGAAAAATAACTCATTATAAAATTACAGTCATTTAACTTACCTAATTAAATCCCAAGAGACACTGAAAATTTCTTTTAGAGTGGATACTTAAGATAAATAAAAAGATCTGTGTTTAAAAGAAAAGTGAATTGATTTCCCAAATATTTTCTATCTAAAGACTATTATTGATTTTTCTCTCTGAGTTAGAATACAACTTTCTACATTGTAATTCTGGTCAAAAATCCATTCATAAGCTCTTTTCTACTTAACTGGAGCTCACTGCAGCTTAGTTTTCAATTATTTAGCCAGATTCTTGGATTAATCTGAATCTGTAGGCCCTATCTGCTGTGAGTTTGGAAGCAGCAAGGCCTCTGCTCTGTTTGCTGCCGTTTCTCGCTGAAACCAAAACCAACAAGCAAGAGATTGGCTTCCCCTTCAGGTTTTTCTTGTAAAAATAATGACTCTACTGAATTCAACAAACATTTGAGGGGAGGGGGGAGCTACTACGTACCACATACTGTGTTATATAAGATTTTCAAAAAATGAAACTCCTTGCCTTCAAGGAATTTCCATTCCAACTGGGAAAACAGACATGTTCACAAGCCACTATAATCAATGTAAATATGCTTTACCAAGTCATAACTTATGTTATAGGTGGAAATTTATATGAGAGAAAATCTTTCTGACATTAGTTTTTCTAAGATTACTATGTATTGAAAGGTACATCTTCCCATTCCAATGAATAAGTTTAGGGCTCATAATGGTATTTTTTTAAAGCTATTAGGAAATTGGAAACATTTCTTGAAAATTAGCCCAGCCCTGGTCGGGTAGCTCAGTTGCTTGGAGTATTGTAATACACACCAGAATGTTGGGGGTTCGATTCCCAGTCAGAGTACGTATGGCAGGCAACCAATCAACCAATCAATGTTTCTCTCTCACATCGATCTTCCTCTCTCTTGCCCCTCTCAAAAGCAGTAAATATATTTTTGAAAAGAAAATTAGCCCAGGTGACTTTCCAATAACAAACTTTTTATTCATTCTTAGAGCAAAGCTTTTTTTTAGCATGTTTTGAAGAGAGTTGATTAGCAGACCTTTCTTCACAGAGGTTTTTGGTATTTCAATGATTGTTGCTGAGGTTAATTGGAAACCCATGGGGCCAGAAGACAGTTCCTGGTATATATAACCTAAAAATATGTATTGGCGAATCCTGGAAGGAGTTCCTAGTAAGAGATTGAAGAGCTGTGGTGCCTGGAGAGAAGCAGCACCCAGATACCTCAAGGAGGCTAGTCAGCAGTGTGAAAAATGAAAGGATGACCTTTCATTGGAGAAATGGAGAAAGGAAAATAGTTCAGAAGGGAGGATCAGAGAGGGAGAGGACTAGTTGACTGAGGAGACATGGAGATCTTGATTCAGAATATCTAGGGTGTGCTAAAGCCGAGTCAAAAGACCAAAGTCTTGACTTGCACACTTTTTTTACAACAAAGACCAGGGAAGGAAAAAAAGGTAGAAGTCGAGTTTTTGAGCTAAATGTGCTACATCAACTGGCTGAAAATGAAATGCACCCAAGACCAGGCCTAAGAAAGTATGCTTTTTAACTGAGAACTCTTTGGATCTTTTAAATGTAAGGGGATCTCTAGCCCAAACTGAAATCTACTAAGGGGATGATAATGCCAATGACTCCTCATTTTCACACTACCTGTCTGATGATACTGGTGGCAGACATCATATTTCTCTATTTTCCACATTTATCCAGCAAGATTTTAGCAAAAAGAAAAACTCCTTAAACTATCACTGAGCATATAACACTCCCAAACTGAACATGGCTTTAATTCACTTCTTCACACTAGATATGGTTCTTTGCAGTAAGAAACAATAACAAGGTCTCTACCTATACCAGGTTTATACACCTCTCAGATAATTACACCTACGTACAGTTCTGAACAGGTATGTCTCCCTGGAGTTCCTGAGCATTTTAAAGCTGATTTCTAATTGCATACCCATCACATTAACCCAGATGTCCTGTGTTTCCCAACCCAATACAAATAGAGTGAAGCAGAACTGCATAAAAGATAGACACTGCGAGCAATGATTCCTGTATAGCTATGTGATGGTCACTATCATGAGCAAGATTTGGGACATTTTTCCTTTCTATAAACCTTCAGATGGTTTTCCTAGTAGAGCTCCTGAGAGCATTAGCCAAGGCCAATGTGACCTCCATAACTGGCCTCTCTTCTCCACCCGGCCTTGGGTCAGTTATGCATCATTTTGACGAGTCCTTATAATTGCAAACCTCAGAGAAAGTGAGCTCTCAAGTGCCCTGGAGCACCTACTAAAACTGCGTGATGCCAGGAGACCAGTCACTTATCACAAGTCCTTAACTTCTCCTTCCTCAGAGTTGATCGATACTCTATAAGACTGACAGCTCTTGCTAAACTAGGAAACAACTGACTCACTGGATCTTCTCCAACTATGCTTTTGTACCAGAATACAAAATTTTAAAAAAATAGCATGTCTCTTGGGGATGTGGTTAATAGGACAGCCACCAGCTCTGAGACCCCGGAATCTATATTGTTTTTCTAACAGTAAACAGAGTTGCTCTTGGCACTTATGTACATAGTGTATCTCTATGGTCACTATCTCCACATTGATTGAGGTTGTTTGTTCCTGACAGTTTGAGAACAGCCCAGTGAGTCATGGCTACCCTGACTGCAGTCAGTGCCCAGGTAGACAGCCTGAGGACTCTATGCTAGTGTCTTCTCTCAGTGGCCACAGGGTTTCCTCAGCCCTCTGGGAGAGTTTGTGTAAAGCACTGCCTGCAGGGTGGACTGTGAGCTATAAATCTCTGTTACATTAAACTCGAAATGTGTGATACCCAGAGCATCCCAGTGACTAAAAGAACAAGGAAGAAAATGTCATCATAACTGCTCATCAGCAGATTAAGTAGCAGAGCCTAAAATTTCAGACTGACCCCATTTGGAGCACTACTCTGTGGATATGACATTTTATGGCAAGAACAGAACATATGAAAATGTGGCAATAACTTTTATAGGGTTTATTAATCTTGTCCACACTTTTCTTTCAGCCAGTGGCGCTGTTCAGGGAGCTCTGCTCTTGCTCGTGTTTTGAGGGGGGTGCTGCACTGAGCTCCCCCGCCCTGCCCCCAGTGGTAGGCATGAGAGCAAGATCAGGGCTCCGGATGAGGACTACTGTCCGTGTTTATGGAATACACCCACATGCTGTAGGCCGGGGACCAGGTCTGTAAAAGTTCAGACCCAGTTCTCGCCCAATTTTTTAAAAAATTAGCACTGTCCTCTGATTTTTACTATCCTCCTCCATGCCGTCATCTGTTCTGTGCCATACAATCCCCACCACACTGTTTGCGGTTCTGCTTCTTCTTTCTTACTCCCTTCCAGGGCCTCTTTGAAGGCTCCCACTTCTTATGTCCTTTTACCACCTGCTCTCCCAACCTCTGCAAACAAAGATAGGATGCATTTTTAGTACAGTTGTGAATTGAGGGGAGTTTTTTGGAATATTCAGGCATAATCTTCCTATCAAGTCTTGAGAGATTATATGAAGATACATGGGAGGTGCAAGGAACAGATAGAGGGGCCTCTGTCAGCTCCCAGTAGGACTACATCTAAAGGCAAAGTGCTTATTTCCTGCCCTCCTGCATCAAGCACAGTGCTGGCTCATAAGAAGTGCTAAGCACAAGTTTTGTTGATGGTTTTTCAATTTCAGTATGGGGAGTAGAACATGGAAGAGTGAGTGATCACCCAGTATTCTCAAGGGCACGGTCAGCATGATAAAAAAACAAAAAATACTGCAAAAATTAGTTTAAGCTGAGAGTCTGCTTTTAAGATGTTAGAATAGATGAGAACTGAGTTTGGGCCCAGGCTACCTACATTAAATATTAGTCCTGCTACTTACCAGTGCAGTGACCTTGGGCCAGTTAACAATTTCTAAGCTTCATTTTCTGTGTTGTTGAATTGGAAATAATGATGGTATTTACCTCATGGTGTCATTGTGGGGATTAGATGAATTAATCCATATAAAACCCCTGGTGTAATACCTGGCATAAAATAAGCACTATATATTTGCTGTTATTATTTGACTGAATCTTCTGCTCTATTTGAGATACTCTATTGTTCATTGTTATGCCATATTTCGGATCCCTAATTATAAGACTCATTATAACTAGAATGAGTGTGTATAAAGCTAAGTTTAGCCACCGCATCACTATTTTTTATTTAATCAGCATTATTAACACACATTCACCATCCACCAAACAACTACTATGCACATGGTCCTAAGCCACCTGTTAATGATAGTATGTGTGGTAGCTCAAGTTTCTTGCCTCATTATATAATTCAGGACAGATCAATATTTATGGAATCTCATGTCTCACAAGTTTCAAGAATGAGTTTTTAACTTGCATCTTCTTGGCTAGAAACTTTGTATGACAATCTCCAACTCAGTAATTGCTTTCCTCATTACTTCATCTAAGTAACCTAGGATAGTTTACACAAAGCTGGCTGGTAGGAAAAAAAATGAACAATATATAATGTGATGAGTGTTCTTTTCTGACATTAGCTCTGTTTTTACTTCAGCGAGGTAACAGCATCGTTTGTCTTTCCGGTCACAGGTGGCCCCATTACTCAGAAGGCCTATTATTTCCTTAAGAGTTATACCAACCTGCTCCCATAAACCCATCTCCACCTCTCTGTGTCCTCTACATTTACTGGCACAATGCAAAGGTTTCATATTAGAAGAGATCTTCAGCCACAGGATGCTCATAAGAAATACCAGTCATAAATGTGAAACATTAATTTTTTCAATGTATCTGAGGTCTTACCTAGATCAGTGAATGTAGCTGGCAGTGGTTCCTTAAAATTTTTCTCCACTTTTTAAAGCTTTCATTGCCCGTTAAAAAAAAATAATTTGTGTACAACAGTAATGTTTGTTTTACTCAGTCATAATCTTTCTTTGGCTTATCTTCTGAGGTAAAGTGGAAGGAATTTTGCCTCTATAATATTTCCTCCTAGGTGCTGGCAAGATCTAGATGAAATATGAAATCATTTTGTTTGTTTGTTTGTTTTTAATAGCTGACTCTCTTTTGACTTGAACTGCTCGATTTAAAATAATGCTAAGCATTGTATTGTCTTAGGGCCTCCCCAGTAAATGTAATCCCTAAAAAACTCGGAAAACTCTTCTCTTTCTCTCTTCCTGGAAACTTTAGAGGAAAATGACTTTACCTCTTTCCTGACTTCCCAAAGCTCAGCGTAGTGCTAAGTGAATATTTCCATGTAAACTATAAAGCACGAGTATTTAAATATCTTAAGGCTGAGGTCTTAGAGGAGACATCTTTTTCTGGCCTGAAAGTTCTGTGCAACCCATCTTCACCCCAATAATTCAAAAGAGTAAAGTAATAGAAAACATATTTTTCCATATTTTCTAAGTTAATAACATGTGGCCACACATTTCTGCAATACATTGATCAAAACCCTGTGAGAAATGTCAAAAATAAACTGAAGCTAAAACCTCTTCCCTCAAGGAGTTTTATGGCTACAATTCCTTCTAATAAAGAATATGCCAATGGCTGACCTTCTGGTAAAATGTTACACGTTCCCATTAAGGACCTCTCTGGATTCATGCAGGACTTAACCTAGAAATACCATTAGGAACCTGATAAGTTAAAACCCCTGTAATTCCCTATTAATTGGAATATTTGACTAAACAGACTCTTTTCCTTAATTGTAAGATTTCAAGAGTTCTTAGTTATATTATTTAAATTGACACTGTTTGGTAAATGTTTAGGTTTTAATTTTTTATCTGTTTCTAATACAGGGACCTCCTGGAACACAAGAGATAAAACAGACTCTTGGTGGATATTATAACAAGGTATGGACTTTTTTTCATATATTATATACACAGAGATTTTGTGTGATTATATTTTTGAAAAAACAAACAAACATTAATTCCTAACTGCTCAGACTTTGAAACCTGATCACATATTCTTAACATCTTTCCATACTGAAAATGTTTCCAAAAAAAGTATTTTGCTCAGTATCTTTTTTTCAAAACCAGAATATTATCTTTTATAAATAAAAAAATTACTTTAAATTTGTGAAATTTTATGAAAAAAAATTAATTCAAAAATCATATTTCACCATTGATAATGTCATATATCTAATTTCTCTGAGAGCAGAAAGAGATTATTCACCTCCCTGAAGCTCTGGGTAACATAATGGGTGATAGATTTCTTATCAAAATCAATAGGTGCTACACTAAAATCTCAAACAAATATTTACATCTCATAGGTCAAACCTGGGGTCTCCAACCTTTCAGGGAGGAGCCACTTTTAACTTCCCTGTGGGCTTTAAATTCCAATTAGGACAGATGGGATTCCGACCTGGAAGTATCTGAATAGGAAAAGCAGGACAGTTTTGCTCCCTGTTCTCCAGGGAAGCACAACACAGGGAGAAGACGGGGTGTGAGCAATGAAGACCCAGGGACCTCCATGAGACCACTGATTGACTTTCACTCAATAGCAAGTATCTGGGGTCTGATCACTGGGTGTGAGGCATTCTCTCCACCGACTAGGGTCCCTTAAATACATAGTAGCTTATCATTGATACAGTGCTGGTGAGTAATTGTGCCACCACACAGAAACAAATTTGGAGACACTCCTCTATGTTTTTGCTTTCCCTTCCTATAAATTCCTGATGACTGCTGTTCCTTTTGGTCTAGAAATTTCCTAAGAGACACTGTGTGCCAGCAGAGGTCTTAAAGATAGCAGGTGCTCAGGAAAGTGTTTATAAAATAAGCTAATTCATTTTTAAAAGTCCCAATTCCTTTTTCATCAGATTAAATTTAACATGAAGACCTAGATCATTTGTGGTTGATGAACTTAAAGTCAAGAGTCTAGAAAGTTTGTTATACTTCCTAAGTAATTCTATCTTAAGTTTTCTCATTTACTCAGGTTTTCCAGAGAGAATTATATTAGGAATAATGTTTGGGGTATAATTAAACATTTTCTGAATAGATCTACACTAGGTTTTTCAGAACATTAGGGCTTGGCACAAGTGAAAAAAGTACATGAAGCATGTCTAAAATCAATCAATAAAAATACAATGCTTTTCTATAATGACATCTATTACAAAATAGGATTTATCATAAATGCTTCAAAGTAATGAGAATGAGTTGGCTCTGATGTCACAGTGTCAGCTAGAAAAACTTAAAGAGCACATTATATTACTTACAACCCTGGTATAAAATTTACCAACTTGCGACTCAGCTACTTAAATATTTGCTATCCCTTGCAAAACTATTAAAGCTCATATCTTTACAGGTCTCCTAATACTGCTTGTATATATAGTTTATCTTGCCAATGAATCAGTTTTCCCTTAAATGAAGATATATGGAACATTTATATTTTAGTTCACAGTTGGGAATGTAAATTTTTAAACTTTTTAAGGTTATATTTCACACACAAAAAAACAAAAAACAAAAAACAGGGGCTGACCAGAGCAGGTGAGGGGAGAGCCTTGCTAAGAGCAAACCAGTACTTTGAACTTAGCTGAGTCACCTGAAAGAGCTCCAGCTACCCTTATTGCCATTACAGGGTAGAGGCTCACAGGTGTTCGGTCCACATGTGCTCACAATGTGGCTGTTGAGCTGGAGCCTAACTGGGTAAAAAAGAAAGACCATAGCTTTTCTTCCCCAAATGATGCATTATAAGCACTTAGCATCAGAGGGCTTTAAACCTCCCTGGAAATTAATGCAATGTAACTTCCCAAACACTTTGCTCTGTTTCTTTATGCAAAAAGAACTGTTACATTGAGGTCCCACCAGAATGGACAGAGGAAGTGAGGCCCAAGGTCCCGGTACCTATACTGACCAACATTTCTGAATGGTAACCACCCTCTCCTCACCCTCAGCTTCACAATGCAAAGGGCCAGTGTGTCATGATGAGCAAGATGAATGTTTTCATTTGGCAGTGCCCCCCACCCCAAAACTATTTTTGGATAGTGAGGTTGTTTCACTTTTGCAATTCATTGCATGCCTGATGGTCTGACTGTACCAAATGAGCACGGGGTTAGGAGGTGGGGGTCAGTGTGAAGCTTTCCTGGAGATTAAATAATGGACCATGTATTGAGATATAAAAAGTGACATTCCAAGGTTAAAATAATCTCCCCTTTTAAATTGGCATTGATTCATGTAATGCCTGCACTAGAGCCCTGGACCACAGCCCCTCAGCTTCAAGCAGCTGAAGCAGTGACCCGCGGGAGGACGAGCAGCAGATCACTCAGACACACCCCCACCCCTTCGAAACTGAAAGAGCCCAGGGTTCATTCCCGGGCTCAGGAATCCTCAAAGGCAAAGCAACTGCCCTTTGGCCCCTGTACAAGAGATGATTTTTTTCCCTACAGATTTCCTTATGTCATCAGAGAGAGAAGGTCAGGCCTAAACAAACCCTCTCCCATTGCAACACAAATCAAAAAGCAAGTAGGGGAAAGAAAAAAAAAAAGGAAGCAAGGAATCGAGAGAGGAGAGACTAAGTCGGGCAAGATTACCAGAGTGTGTTTATACATATTTTGCATGCCCACTTGAGGATGCAAAGAACAAAAGGTGGAAGATTTTCTTCCACATCACAAAAATAATTTTCAAAACAGCTGCTCCCATTCTGCAAGATTGTTTGCAAAGAAGCAGCAATACTGAGCATATTCTTCCCCTTAAGGAAAATCTGCTCACTAACCAGCAAATGGCTCTTCATTGTCTCCAGCTCTGGGGATTTTAATAAAAATTTGATAGGCTCTGTCAACTGCTAAAGCCATCAGATCCTGAGCCCCTTACAACATTGCAGATGCGGGGGAAAGTGTTATCTGTGGAGGCCAAGGACTGGCATATTTTACATTCGATACTATTTTTAAAGATCCACATTGAAAATGCATAGTTGTGTTCTTACATCACCACACTCAGTGAAATTTGCAGAGAATCAGCCTCAGCTGTTGGAGATGGATGCTGTGCCTCCCAGCAACCAGTTTTAGCATTCACTTCTCCAAATTGTTGATCCCCCCCAAAAATTGCTAGCAAAATAACCTACTCTCCTCCCAAGTATCAAATCATAACTTCATTTTAATATTCACAAACTAGAAAGGGCAGAAAACCTTTCTCCAAAATCAAATATTCAAGATCCTTCCAAGCTGTGAGTTAAACGCAACGGTGGCACAGGAAGTGAAGGCTTCCTTGGAGACACCAGGAGCGACCCTCTGGGCCCAGAATATTGAGAAATAAAATTAAAGTTCCAACTTCCTGTCTTTCCCCATATCCCAGGATCCACCAGCTTTGGGGAACATTAGGAATTTGGGCACAGACGTATATTAGTTTTGAATCCTAGTTTTATTGCGAAGAGCCCTGAAAGTCTCCTGGGTTTCCCCCTCCCCTCCGCGGTCCGCCACACTTAGAGCTGGCGAAATGTTTTCCTGCAAGTAACCGAGAGCCTGGACTTAGAGCCAGCTTTAGGCCTTATTTTCAAGAGAGCCCAGCGCTCTTAGGCCTCATATTATACTTTAACTTGCTAAGAAAATATCACAAACTGAGCGGCTTAGGCATCAGAAATTCATTGTCTCACAGTTCTGGAGGCTGGAAGTGCAAGGTGAAGGTATCGGTACGTAATGCTCTCTCTGAAGGGGCGGGGAGGGGTGAGCTCCAGGCCTCCCTCGTGGCCTGTGGCAGGGTATCCCCCACCTCGCATTCTCCCTGTGTTCATGTCTCTGATTCAGAATTTGTTCTTATAAGGACACAGCCATATTGAACTAGGGTTCTACCCTACTCTAGTATGGTTTCATTCTAATTAATTACATATACAAAGAACTTATTTCTAAGTAAAGTCACATTATGAGGCACTGGGGGTTAAGACTTCAACATATGAATTGTGGGGAGGGACACAATTCAATCCAAAATAGGTAGTCTGTTTGACTTTGTTTTTTTTAACATTATGTTCCCATGTGCTTAGGATTTTATAGCAAGTTCCCCAAAGGCTAAACTGGGGGATTTTTAATGATCCCATGTCCTGGGAGAGAGTTCATGTCCTTGGTCTTTTTTATAATATTGAGCCACAAGAAATTGCTGATAATTTGACTCCTTAGGGCCTGTAAAAACAACTATCTCTTATGGTCGAACCTATACATGTCCAGGTATAGTCCCTTCTTCCCAGAGAACACCCTCTCCGGAGCAATTGGAATAGCTTGAAAGTCTTCCCACTTACCTGAGTATACCTTTCTAAGTTCCCTTCACCATTGCCCACAGGAGAACAAAGGACGTGTTCTGACAGCTCAGTATCCTTGAAATGGGCACACCAGTTAGCACTCCTCACACCACAACCCTTACCACTTCGCAAGGAACTTTTAAATAAACAAATTCAAAACTGTACAGCTATTATATTTATTCAAAAGGCTTATAACAACATATTTAAATAACATGGCACCAAGGTACAAAATGACTTAGTAAAGTTAGAATAGCATCTGAGGCAGAAATAGAAGTTCCAGAAATAAAAGGACTATGTCTTATTATTTCTATAGAGCCAAGTAATTGCCTGGTACAGTTAGCTTGGAGAAAGTAGACAGGAGACACTCACATGCCAATGAAATAAATACTACTGAAGTTCAAGTCTGAATCTTGAACTTGAGTATTGTTTGCCCAAGAGTGGAAAACATTTACAGAGGCCATGAGGGTCCTTGATTAGATAGATTTTCTGGCTTAGCTATTGAGTGAAGCAGACAAGTGATGTGCTGCTAGGCAGTAAAGGGCCCTGTTGTCTTTCTGGGTATAAAAGCCACCAGGAAAATCAAAACTTTAGCATAATAGAGCATATGGATAAAACAATATGACTTGGTGCTGGAGAGCTATTTCTTCATTCCAGCCACAGCATCTCTGACACACTCTAGGTTGTTGGGGTGGGGGATCTAAATTAAGGTGCTAACTGTGATGTAAACTCCCCAGATGCACTTTGGTTCTTCTTCTTTGCAAGCCAAGAGCATGGGGCCACCCAATCCAAATATCATGTCTGGACAGCTCATATATTAGATCAAAGCACGTTCCGGCTTCCCCGAAGAAGTTCTAGCACAAGCACAGCCAGGGAGAGACACTGATGGGTTGGGCACACAGGTTGGCACCATCTCCAAATGGCTAGTATTTTCAGGAAATGCCTAAAATATATACGTTTTGTGCAGGTTGCATCCAAGCAACGTAACATTTTGTAAGAGCTGATTCTTTATGTATGCATATATGTGTCAGAGTTTTATACCTCATTTTCCTTAAGATAATGTATAGCTCAGGTTTCAGAATATAATTTTTATTTTCAATTTAGACATCTCATATCAAAGTTAAGTAGGAAGAAGAGGAGGATATCTGTCACAAGAGCAATAATAACAGCAATTGGAAAGTACAAACCTTAGTTGGAGTGGCATGGAAAGCACATTTAAAATATTAAACCATAGCAACACTGATGAATGGGTACTTTTTTATATTTTTGTTGTTTAAACATTTCTGCAATTTTAATTTATTCTACCAATACATATATTTTTCATTGAAAACTTATCTGGAAAAACATATAAATTAGAATTATTGGCTTATTCAATAAATATTTATCAAATGCTTCCTATATGTTAGGTACTGCCCTAGGCATGGGGTGAGTATTCAATTCCAGGTCATCCTGGAGCTTACCTTCTAGCGCAAGAGGTGCAGAGTGTTTTAAACAAACACAAAAATAAAAATTCCAGTAAGTATTATGAGAGAAAAGTCCAAAATCCAAGGAGAAGGTACTGAAAGCAGAGCCTGTCTGGGAGAGCCACAGGAGGCTTCCATGAATGGTGTTTTATAATAGTTGAGACCTGAGGGATGAATGACTGCTAGCCAAAGAGAGAGGTGAGGACAGAGTGATGGCCTAGAGGGTGAAATGGGAGGGACCTTGATCCCCCTGAGAAGTGGGGAGAAGACCATTATAGCTGGGACTTCTGAGGGAGAAGAGTGGCCAAATGATGCTGGGAAGGGAAATGAATTCAGGTCATGCAGGGTTTTGATGGCTTTGTTAAGGTTTAGAAGGAATGAAGTTCGAATGTCTTTTAAGGATATTGCTCTGACCTTAAGAGAATGTGTGTGTTGGCGGGGAGCAAGAGCGGATTCTAGAGGGCCAATGAGAGAGCTATTGCAGTGATTCTGGCAAGACACAGTGGTGGCCTTCCCAGAGCAAAGGCCACTAGCATGAATAGAAGAGATTTAGGAGACAGAGGCAATCAGGCTGATTTTACTGGAGGAAGAAGGAGGGCAGTGTTAAGAAGAATGCCCAGACTGAAGAAGGAAGTGTTTTATGGAAGGGAGAGGATAAATTCAGATTTTCTTTCTTCCCTTGTTTTTTTTAAATTATATTTTATTGATTATGCTATTACAGTTGTCCTAATTTTTCCCCCTTTCCCCCCTCCATCCAGCGCCCCCCACTCCCCCTACCATTGTTCATGTCCATGGGTCACACGTGTAAGTTCTTTGGCTACTCTATTTCCTATACTGCACTTTACACCCCCACGACTATTCTGTAACTACCTATTTGTACTTCTTAGTCCCCTCACCTCTTCACCCATTGCCTCACACACTCACCTCCCATCTGGCAACCATCAAAACATTCTCTGCATCCATGATTCTGTCTCTGTTCTTCTTGTTTGCTTAGTTTGTTTTTTAGGTTCAGTTATTGATAGATATATATTTTTTGCCATTTTATTGTTCAGAGTTTTGATCTTCTTTTTCTTAAATAAGTCCTTTTAACATTTCATATAATAATGGCTTGGTGTTGATGAACTCCTTTAGTTTTTCTTATGTGAGAAGCTCTTTATCTGACCTTCCATTCTAAGTGATGGCTTTGCTGGGTAGAGCAATCTGGGCTATAGGGCCCTGCTTTTCATGACTTTGAATATTTCTGGCCAATCCCTTCTAGCCTGCAAAGTTTCTTTAGAGAAATCAGCTGATAGTCTTAGGGGAACTCCTCTATATGTAACAAACTTCTTTTCTCTTGCTGTTTTTAAGATTCTCTCTTTATCTTTAAGCTTTTGTATTTTCATCCTGATGTGTTTTGGCGTGGACCTCTTTGCAACCATCTTGTTTGGGACTCTGTGCTTCCTGGACTTGCATGTCTATTTCCTTCACCAAATTAGGAAAGTTTTCTTTCACTATTTTTTCAGATAGATTTCCAATTTCTTACTCTTTCTCTTCTCCTTCTGGCATCCCCTGTGATGCAAATGTTGGAATGCTTGAAGCAGAGGCTGCTTATACTATCCTTTTTTTTTTTTTTGATTCTTTTTTCTTCTTGTCATTCTGATTGGTTGTTTTTTGCTTCCTTATGTTCCAAATCATTGATTTGATTCTTGGCTTCATCCACTCTACTGTTGTTTCCCTGTAAATTGTTCTTTATTTCAATTAGTGTATCCTTCATTTCTGACTAGATCTTTTTTTATGCTGTTGAGGTCCTCACTAAGTTCCTTGAGCATCCTTATAACCAGTGTTTTGAACTCTGCGCCTGATAGATTGCTTATCTCCATTTTGTATAGCTCTTTTTCTGGAGTTTTGATCTGTTCTTTCATTTGGGCCATGTTTCTTTGTCTCCTCATTTTGGCAGCCTCCCTGTGTTTGCTCTTATGTATTATGTAGTGTTGCTATGACTTCCTCTCTTGGTAGTGTGGCCTAATTTAGTAGGTGTCCTATAGGGTCCAGTGGTACGGCCTCCCCTCCCACCCAAGCTGGGTAATCAAGGTGCACCCTTTGTGTGGGCTGAGTACACCCTCCTCTTGTAGTTGAGCCTTGGTTGCTGTTGGCAGATCAATGGGAGGGATTTACCCAGGCCTGTCAGTTGCAAGGACTGACTGTGTCCACTGACCACCAACCTCTGCCCCCGTGAAGGATCAGCTGTGCAGGGGCAGAGGGGTGGTGCTCTGACATGGTCTGTAGCCATCCACTGAGTGTGTAGGCTTTGGGGTTTCCCAGGTGGTGCAGGCCAAGGTCAGCCACACTTTTATTTTTCCTGGGGCACCCTGCCTGAGCTATAAAGCAGTCTGAGATGGCTGCTACTGGTCCTTGGCTTGGAGATTCCCAGGGGAAACCAAGCTGTGGACCTAGGCTGGTTACTGTTAGTGAGGGGCCTGGGGCTCACTGAGGACAGTGGTTGCTTGTTTGAGAGGATTTAGGAATTTGTGAAGCAATGGGAGAAGACCAACCATTCATATGGAAAAGCAGCTTGGGTGGGCCCATAAATTGGGTGGGTCAGAGTCTCTGGGGATCTCCCAGGCAGGTCAGTGTTAGCCAGATTGATAGAGTCTCAGATATGGCACCAGCTTATCCTTGGCCTTTTTCAGTTATAAATTGCAATTACCACTCATTTTAACAAGTCAAACTGCAGACTTATATCAGGAAGAAGTTAATCATTCTCACACTTCTGGACTAATGAATGTTAACTGTACAATAAAATTTCTTCTTTCTCTCTCAGATATATATGTGTGTATTTGTTGTGTTTTTATTTATTTATTTATTGTTCGGTTACAGCTGTCCAGCCCTTTCCCCGTTTCTCTCCCCGTCCCTCCCCCACCCCCACAGTCCGTCCCCCCCCTTGTCCGAGCCCATGAGTCCTCTCTTCGTGTTCCTTTACTTGCCCCCGCCCCTGCTTTCCCCTGTTATTCCTCCTCCCCCTTCCCTTCTGGTATCTGTTGTATTTTTAAATTCAGTTTTGAATTTGCTGAATATGAATTTCTTCTAGAATTTACAACTGAATACAGCAAATAGAAAATTGTATATATGAGTCAAAACTCAGAAAGGAGGTGTGTGCTGGGTTTATAAATTTGTCTGGCTTTGTACGTAGATGACACTTAAGCTGTGGGGATCGATAAGATGGCCTAGGAGAAAATGTTGAGCCACAAGAAAAGAGAGCTTGCACAGTGTCCTGAGGAAGTTCAGCCTTTACCAGTCAGCTAGGGGAAAGGAAGAGAGGTCAGAGAGACAGGAAGAAACCAGGAGGGTGAGGTTTCATATAAGTCAAGAGAGTGGCAAGTGTAAACAAGAGGTCAATTAACAGACTGTCCATTACATGGAGCAACAAAATATCATTAATAGCATTAGAGAGTCATATCCGTGGAATGGTTGGGGACTACATGAGGTTTCCAGGCATTAATTTGGAGTAGAGACAATTTTTTTTCCATGGAGCTGTGATATTTCTCCAGGGGGAAATCATAGGGAAGATAGATAGGGTACCCAAAATTGGAGTTTTCCAGGAATATTTGATAGATGATGAGAAAGGCAAGTGATTAAAATGATATCCATAGGACATTGTTATTGCACTATTATTTATTTCTGTTTTTAAAATAGAGATTGAATGTATTAAAAATAAGCGAATATTTTGTTGGGGTTTATTTTGTTGCTGTTTTATGTTTACCTAGGGAAACCTTGGTGAACATGGAGCTGGTGGCCCAAAAGGAGAGAAGGTAATCAGATTTTCAAAGTGAATAAAAATGTCTAGGGTTTTAGACCAAGTGACACATTCACATGTCAGGGGCAGTGCTGCTGCCTGTGGGGTACCGAAAAATGTCTAGGGTTTTAGACCAAGTGACACATTCACATGTCAGGGGCAGTGCTGCTGCCTGTGGGGTACCGTCTACAAGCCATCTGTCAGGCACAGCCTCCCCACCCCGGCCAGGCAGCAAAATTGGAATCTGCCCCTCAGTGAAGACTGTGGAGTAGCAGTTGCTCCAAGGAAGGGAACACATTAAGGGGAAAACGCTGTAACAATGTAAATGAAATTAGGACACAGCCTCCGTTTATAATTGGATGCTTCATGTGTCCGTAAAGACCCCTCTGACAAAATGCCTCCGGCTCAGGCACACTGCTTCTGTTTCTTCTTAAGTACCCAAACAGCCTGTCATGGGAGCAGTTTTTTTATGGCGTTTTATAATGTACAGTTACAGTTTAACCAAATAATTACTTCAAAACCGCTTTAAAATTAAAATGAATTTCCAAAGCATTCTCATCATGATTTGCAGGTTTATTATATTAACTGTGAAGACAGATTCATTTGCCCACTCAGAAAGATGTTTCACTCCCATTTGATTCTGAAATTGTGATGACCTTTGATTCAGTGTCAATGCACCATTGTCGGGAAAAAATAATACACTTTATATCTACAGACAGAGATGAGTAGTTTGGAAAATACTCTGAGGGCCTGTGAGTGCTAACTTCATTCATTCACCCAGTAAAAATTCTCGTGATTGAGGGCAGAGTATTTTGACATGAATCCAAGAAAATATGACTTCTGTGCCTTATAAATCAATGCAACCAATCTGTTCAAAAGATCATATATCCATCACCAAAAAATACTCCTAAAAGATAGTCTCAACAGAAAGTCAGGGCTTCTATAGACTGACCATTGAAAATGAATTTTTCTGCAAACAATAAATAATAAAACCTTGAAATTCTTAAAAATAGAGCCAAAAATATTAATTATACAGCAATAAGAAGTCATCTGTGTGTCTTGGATTGTTCTGCTAGTACATTAGCACTATTTCCTGTAACCAGATAGCTTACAGAATTCCTAAGGCGCCATAAAGAACACATTACGTTCTAAGCAATTACCACTGGACACCTGCAACCTCGAGGGAAGAAAAAGCAAAATAAAGCCACAGAGCTTCTCACATAGGACAGCTGAGCAAAGAAGGGAGTTGTGGTACTTTTAAAGTATTTAAATGATGATTCATTTCTTGAAACAAAACAGCTGGCTTCTGTTTTGCTGCGTTCATTAGGAAACATATGTTACTTAGAAATTCTTAAGACCTCAATGATGAGAAATTTGATTCTGTGAAACAGGTGTATTTCAAACTCTAAGGACCCTTTCTATTGCTGAAAATCTTTTCTAATTGCTTCAGAATCTTAAGTGGAGTTAGAAGAGCCAGGGATATATCTTTCCCCTCCTCCCACCCAAAGAAATAACCTCGAAGAATCTGCAGGGAACTTGATGCAGTACCTGATATAAAATACATGTGAAATGATTTGCAAGTATTCTAATTAATAGGAGACAGACTCTGCCAATAAATAATACATAAACTAAAAACGTTAAGCATAGTACTTACTGGAAGAGTGAAATCACCTCTACCTTATACATATCCACTGTTCTGAGTCAATACATTATTTGTTTATTTTTTAAACAATCTCCTTCCTTACAAGAGAGGGTTCACATTTGTTATTATTGTTGCTTTTAAGATTTTATTTATTTATTTTTAGAGAGAGGTGGAGGGACGGAGAAAGAGAGGGAGAGAAGCATCGATCAGTTGCCTTTTGCAAGCCCCCAACATGGAATGTGACCTGCAACCCAGGCATGTGCCCGACTGAACCAGTGACCTTCCAGTTTGTGAGACAATGCCAAACCCACTGACCCACACCAGTCAGGGCAATACACTGGTTTTTTAAAAATTATAATACTCTTCAAGGGTCACCATAGTGAGAATTTAAAACTTCTTCAGTCTACTCTCAAAGATTTACTTGCACCTGTGGTGGACCCCAGTGGTCCTAATCATTGGCTTCCAATTGGAATCACCTGGAGGGTTTTTAGGAAATACTATTTTTCAGGCCCCATCCTGAAAAACTCTGATTTGGGGCACATTCTTGTTGATCTGGGGTGGGGTCCATATCACTTCCATTTAAAAATGCCGCCAATGATTCTAGCAGGCAGCCAGAGCTGAGACCCATAGAGTGGTGGAAAGAGAATATCTGGGGGCAAATGGTGATTGTGCCATTAATAGCTGTGTCCCCTTGGGAAAAATCACTTTATCTCAGTATCAGTTTCCTCATTTGTAAAATGGCCATAATCGTGTATGGTGACAGGACTAAAGTCAAATGAGGCGATATGAGCTTACCTAACAGCACAACACCTGACACATATTAAGCCACCACTAAGATTTGTTCCTTTCTGTTCACCCTCTCCAAACTTTCTTTCTTCTCATGAGATCTCATATATTTCTTTTTGGTGTTCATAGTAGTTACCATCCTTAACACTTGGTCTTGCTCATCTTTTCATCTCCCACCATCATTTTGAAAGAGAAAAGAATTTACACACATCGTAGAATAAAAGATTTAACCAGAAGTAGAATTTCAGCGCATAAATGACATCACTTCTCAACACTCTGACAAAACAGAATCACAAAACCAGTCTACCATTTGGAACCCAACACTACAATCACACACCAGAACAGACACAAGCCACAGTGGAATTTACATGCAAATCACTCCTGGTTTAGTAGCCACATCCTGTATCGAGAGCACTAAGATGCAGGGAGAGACATTAAGGAACACTAGCAGCCATTAAGGGTAAATGGCAGTAGAGATCATGGCATGCATATGACCAGTCTGGCAATATGGAAATAATGACCTCTGCTCTGCGGCTTGCCTGAAACTGCCTAAATGTGGTGAAGAGATAATGTATTTGTAAGTTGGTTGAGAAGAGCTGCTTCTTTATAGAGACAATGGAATAAGGTGGCAGAATATTCGAGGACTCCTGAGAAATTAGCGGAGGTCTTTGGTGACTGTCAGAGAGAAAAGATAAAGCCAGAAAAGCACCAATTTTTTAAAATAGCATCTAAAGTGTCAAGTTAAAGGACAACCTGCCCTGAAGCAAAGTAAATTCATCAGTTGTCTTTGAACTCATATCCACAGTGATAAGTCACTGAACATCCATTTTAAATATGAAAAACGACTCCACATGTGTCTAAGAGTCAGGTATGAAATGCTTCTGTTTCTAGAATTTTATGCTGGGGAACTGGTTCCTATAATTTCTTCTAAACCCAACCACATCAATATACCACTCAGAGAGATGGACCAAAACATTTGTTGGGTCCTTCATCTATATTCCAGTGGAGACCTATTTACTTCGGCTTGATGAATATGAGCTATGAATATAATTACTCTTCCAACATGTACCTCCCCATCCCCTTTGGGATTGGGCAGATGTGATTTTTATAGTCATTTCTAGACCCCTTCCCTGAATTCTACTTTTATTTTTTTCAGGTTAGTCTAGCTTCTAGGCATATTTTTGCTTCACACCTGTGCACCCACCAGATAGGTAACAGGAAGTTCATGCTGTACACCCTAATGCTCATACAAGGCCAACTGTTTACTTCCCCATTTAAACCAACACCAATCGGTCCCTTAAAAGTATCCACCAATTTCTTCCTGTTCTTGCACTGGATAACATTTATTACCTCTAGGGTAAAAAATGCCTTCTCCTACAGTAAGTAAAAGATTGGTGGTATACTAGATATTTAGATACAAGAAGGAAAAAATAATTATTTTAATAAAATCAAGATTATATTTATGAAATATACTCCACAAATCCAGGAAAGTCCTGAATATATGATCCTGCCTATCCATCATATAAGACAGACTCCTTCTGCCTCTAATCTAAAATCAGAAGACACTGATTTGGATAAAAATGCAGAACTAAGCCAATATTTTTAGTATTGTAATAAATTTGTACTTGAAGTACTTTGGGTAGACTATTTATTGTTTGAGGCTTCATAATAAACAGATAAACACATCCAAACAAAGGGACTGGTATAGAGGTGTTCATTGAAGCCTTGTTTATGATAGAGAAAATATAGTAAAAATTCAAATGCCCCTAAATGGGGCTTGGATAGGCCCTGGTACATTGACATCATAATGCTATAATTACATAACACTACATAATTCAATACTTACAATGAATGAACTAGATCTGTATGTATCAAGAGAAATAGGTATTAAAAACAATGTTAAGTGAAAAAAATAAGTCACAATGTTATATACAAGATAAATTTATTTATGGAATTTATTTTAAATATTCAGATAACATATTATTTATGGTTTCACATATGCAGTAAAAGTGCTACAATATGGACTAAAGATATGAATACCAAATTAAGAGAGTGGCTCCCTCTGGAACAAGAATAGAGAGAGAACTATAGGAGACCTCTTCTTTGTAATTTTTTTTTAACTTTTAAAATTTTGTATGCCTCAGACATGGAAGTTTGACATAATTCAACTTTATGTTTTCTGTATTTTTTAACAAAAAAATACACAATACAGGTGAGAGAGGTATATACATATATAATTTTTGCAAACATCACTTTGCAAAAATGCTTTTAAGGTTGTAAAAACAAATTACATAACTTCTAGTGGCTATGTATATGTGATATACAAATATGTGATATCAAAGGATTTTGATAAACACTGGAAAGTAGCACAGTCCTCTGAAATCTGATTAGTGATATATTTCCTTTCCACAAGTATTATTTCTAAAATTGTATTTTTTCAGTATACTTATTATATGTCACATACAAATCCCTCGACAGGATCTAAGACATTTAGACATTTCTAAACTGCTGCTGTCACCACATTGACAAGAATGTCTTCTTTGTCCACAGCCAATCACACAAGCATCAGTGTAAATGCTGGAAACAGCTGAGAGATTCATTTTTCTTCATATGTCTCTCCACTCCTACCCCTCCCCCCACCTAAAAAAGGAAAGAATTTTCTGAAATAAAATGAGTCTGAATCATTGTGTCAGTTAAATAATCTGATGTCTTTAAGATCATAAAAAAAAGAATTTTTTTGGTGCAGCAGAGCAAAATTACAATTTTTCTCCCCTAGACGTTCTTTCCTTGAAAAATAATTAACTTTTGTTTCAGATTAATTTTAAATATAATGAAGATTACAGATTTCTAAAAGACCTAAAGGCATTGTGAAGTGCTGACAAACACATTACTATGCAAATAGCCTAACTGGATTCAGAACTTGTCTCTTGGAGGATAATAGATAAATTCTATGGTTAGGAGCACAAGCAATTACTCTGACTCTGATAGTCAGAAGAGTACGCATGTGACCTCATGCAAAAATCTCTCTTCTGCTTTCTCTTGAAAGGGTGAAACTGGACAACCAGGATTTCCAGGGCCTGTTGGCCCGAAAGGTCAAAAAGGAGAATCCGTAAGTATTTTAGCTTTAGGGCAGAGAAAGAATATCCAAAAACTAGAATTAAAAATAGTTTTCCCTGGTACTTTGTTCCTCGTCAATAGGCAAACCACGTAGCCTCGTCTTCCCCTTCCGCTAGGCTATCATTTCCTTCTAGACTGTGAATTCCTTTCCATACCGTAAGTTCCTGGGTCTTACATTTGTATTCCAAGTACTTATTTGCCTAATTAAATTCTATGTGCAGTATTTTTAAACTGTTTCAGAGGGACTTAATTTTAACCATACCCCATTTTTTTTGGTCAGATAATTCATAGATAATAAAGAATATTAAAGCACTAGTTCTGATAATGAAGAGGCAGAAGGAAGGAATTTCATGCTGGGCCCAGAGGGTTGGAAGAGAGAAGAGGAACAATGGAAGGGATTGAGAGGGACAGCACAATAAATTTTCAGGGTCCTAATTTGCTGAATGTATTTCAGATAATAGGATTAGGGAAGTGTGGATAACTCAGTCACTTATACTGGAGTCTTTGCTGGAACTAGGAACAATTTGATAAAAACGAACCTGTGAGTTGTACCTCCCATCCCTGCCTGTGGAATTTAATGACTGGTAGAATTTATTTCTGTGGGAAAACTTGGACCTGTGTGCAGTTTGTGACACAAAAGCTCAATCATCATACAGGTGGCTCATCATCATCTTTTTCCCCCATCTTCATGGCTTTTGCCAACAGAATCTGAATCCACTCAGAATTCCCAGCATGACTACAGGTCTCTGATCCCAATTGGACTCATGGGCTACAGTTAATAAAAAAATATCCTTAAAGATCATTAAGATGTTAGAGAATACCCAAAGCATTTTGATTTTTGGAGACTATTGCTAGCCAAGGGAATTGAAGAACATATGGTGAAAAGCTGTGCTTTTTGCACAAACTCCGAGTGGGACTGGACAGCGGGAAATTGTTAGGTAATAAAATAGGCGTGAAGACTTTTAATTCTGTAAATCCAGGGAGCCTAGATAGCCCCTGGTACTCCATTTTACCACAGCCCCTCCGCATCCTCTACCCACTCCCCTACCACTATCACCGATGTCTAAAAAAAAGGTGGAAAAAGAGGAAAAAAAGGAAAGAAAAAGCATTTATCCTGATCTTCCTCCATTCTATGTACCTCGGTCACCCTGCCATGGCAGGGAATGATAGAGTGGATATTTGAGCAAGTACTCTATGTGAGGCACAAGGTCTTTTACTTGTAGTAACTCAATTCATTAAAAAAAAAAAAGAGGTGGGCTATTATCACCCTCACTGTTATGATGAGGAAACTGAGGCACAGAGAGGTTAAGTAACTTGCCCAAATTTACACAGCAAGTAATTGTTAGAGACATGACTTACACTTAGGCTGATTGTAGAACCCAGGGTTTAAAACTCATTAAGCTGTCCGGTGATAACTAAACATTATAGCTAAAATGAATAATAAAATCAGTATATTTAAAGACTGGGGCCAATTTACACTCCCCCCTCCCCCACCAAATTACAAACATATCTATTTGCTCAAACAACTGCTCTCAGTATACTTTCTGAAGTTATTTTCCTTTCTTGGTTTTTATAAGATCAAAGCATTTTTTCAAGCCACTTTTCAATATTACTGAGTCCAGTTTCTTTAAAAATTAGCTGTTTTGGTGGTGGTAGAGGGGGACCATACAATATCCTTTATATTCAAATAGGACCACCTGCAGAGATTATATGAATCCTAGTTACAAAAATAACTGTTTTTTTAATGCTGCTAAAAACAACCCATGGCAGTCTTCAAATGAATTGGCAAGAATCAGACTTAACAAATGTTTCATCTTAAAAAGAAAGTAACACTTGTTAAAAATCACTTTTACTTCTTTCCTTGCCAGGACAAACAAAGGATATTGATTTTTCAGGGATAATGAATGAAGAGGTTCTAAAATACCTGCGTGCCCATCAGGAACAGCTATTAAAAATATTTAATATTCCAAAGCCAAACATTCAGCTTCGTAAATTAGGTGTCTTTGGCAATGACAGTAAATCTTCAAACATCTTTACAATGAGTGCCATTACCCACGCACCCTAACTTCTTCTACCTTCGGGGGTCATGCATATCCTTGGCATCCAGGTCAAGCCACCACACTCTGCAGGAAGTAAGAGTCTTTAACAGGGTTCTCCAACTGGGTGATTCCAAGAATGTCTGGGAAACTTCGCATGTTCCACAAATTCAGTCTGGCGGTTGTTGCCCCTTCCACCTGCCAACTCACCCCTCATGCTCCACACTTGGCACCTCTTACTAACCCCTAACTGCTTCTCTAGGTCTCCACTGTCTCCTCTCCAAGTTTGAACACTGACACTTAATTTCCACGTGATACGGGGCAGACCTGGCATGGGTTAGCTAGAACAGCGCTTCTCAAGTGTGCACTTAAATCAGCCAGGGATCCTTTTGAAATGCCGGTTCTAAGTCAGTAGGTCTGGGGCAAGGCCTGAGAAGCTGTATTTCTCACGAGCTCTCAAGTGGTGTTCCTGCTGTTGGCCCGTGGATCACCCATTGAGTAACAAGGACTGGAGGGCTTCACGGCTCCTCAGAGATTCCCTGTGGCCTTCCCTCCTACCACCGTTTGGGGGCAGCCCGCCTACCCTGTTGTGATGACCTTTAGCCCTAACAGTCTTACTCAGGGGAACAAACTGCTTTCCTTTTAACTCTTCTCCTTGCCACTTCCTTCTTAATCCCTTAATTATCCCACCTCCCTTATACATCTTTGCTTGCCTTTCTCCCTGCCCTCCCCACATGAAAGAGCACCTATTTTTTACATTGTTACGTGTATAAATTTAGCTCTTTGTGTTCTCAACCTGGCTATTTCAGTAAAGCATCCGAAGTTGACTTTGTATAATAACCAGAAGGCTTAAACAATTCATCAAAAAAATTCAACCAAATTGAATTCTGAACCACCTGTTCTGGGTGGCAGTTTGTCCCCCACACCGTCCATTTCTATTTGACTAGATGTAAAACACATCTGAGCTAAAATATGTGTAAGAGATTATGTAGTTGAATCCCATGATTTTGTAGATAAAGAAGTTCTAAAAGGTAAATGACTTGACCTGGATGCTAGCCATTGGAGCTAGAACTACACTCGAGTCTTTGGACAAGCAGGCTACTGTTTTTGTGTTTTGTTTTGTTTTGTTTTGTTTTGTTTTGTTTTAACCAGTCACTTTAGTCCATGTGGCTTGATAGCTGCTTTAAATGAGAGATGACATAAGCAGTGTGATATAAGCAAAAACAAGCTGTTATATAAGCATTGTGGCCCATTGTTTATATCTAATTAATGTCATTTCCTATCTTAAAAATCAAGTACATTTTGAAGAATTAAAGCTGAAAGTTAAGACCATAAGTAAAGCCCTGATATAATGTGTTGAAATTAGCCAATAATAAGAGATTTAATGATGTTGGCAAGATATGGAGCATATTAGTCAGAGAAGATGAGGTTACACTAAGCAACAAATTAACCCTGAAATGTCTGTGGCTTAACCCAAGAAAGGTTATCTCTTGCTCATGCTGCACATCCAGTGAAGTTCTGTTGGGAGGGGTGGGTGTTCTACTCCACACTACGCTGGTTACAGGCTGGTCACCACCATGCAGCTCAGCCATGTCTCATACACAATGTTTGTAGTCGCCACTGCAGGAAAAGTGGGCCTGGAGGACCATGAATGGGTGTGCACTACCTCAGCCTTGTAAGTGCCACATGTCACTTCTGCTCACATTTCATTGCCAGAACTAACTGCAAGGCCCCATGTAACTGCAAGGGAGCCAGGAAATACGTGAGAGAAAGTGAGCCCCATAGCCCCTAGCTCACAGGACATGCGGCGAAAATCACAGAGATCCATTAGTAACCACTTATTTCTCATCGGTGATTTGTTTAAGAAAATGGCAATCCCTAAAAGAACTTCTGAGAGTGGTCCATGATGGTTCTCACAGTTCTCTTGCAAAAGAAACATTTTTTTAATAGTTTTTAAATGTATGGTTTTCATCTTATTGTCAATTCACATAATTCAAATAATAAGTAAATCAAATTACTAATCAAATCAAAGAGACCAAGCAACCAAAGCCTGGAATTGAAGACAGGCTGCCGGGGCTTAAATCCTAAACAACCTCTTACTGGCTATGTGACCTTGGAGAAATTACCTAACTTCTCTGTGACTCAGTTTCCTCATCTGTAAATGAGTACACTATTAATACCTACTCCACTGATACATGAAGATTAACTATGTTAATATATATATATGTGATTAGAACAGTGTTTGATGCCTTAGAAAAATTTAACAAATTCTATTTTTATAATATCTGTTATTCTAATACCTGCATAACTTTAAATTCTCTAATTTACTGCCTTGGCTGATGTGGTCTGGGTGGTTGGAGCATTGTCCTGTAGACGAAGGGTCACAGGTTCGATTCCCAGTCAGGGCACATATCCAGATTGCAGGTTTGATCCCTGGTCGCAGCGCATACTGGAAGGCAACCAATCGATGTTTCTGTCTCACATAGATGTTTCTCTGTCTCTCTCAACCCCTTCCTCTCTCTCTGAAAGCAGTGAAAAAATGTCCTTGGGTGAGGATAAAAAAATGCATAAATTCTCTAATTTACTAAATTTTTATTGGGTACCACTGGTGTGCACCAGAGATGCTATGATAGTCAAGATGAATTATATCTGTACATTTGCAGAGTTTATAGGCAGGATAAATAGGAAACATAAAGTGGTTGAATGCTATTTTAGGGGAAATAACTTACTCAGAACCTTTCTGAACCTCTTTCCTCATGCTTGAAATGAGACAATATCTTCCCCACAGCATTGATGTAACAGTAAATGAGATCATGTACATGGAACTTCAGAAGCAGAAGCTAGTGAGAGAAAGGGGTGTGTGTGTGTGTGTGTGTGTGTGTGTGTGTGTGTGTGTGTGTGTATGATCACCTTCTATGTGAACCATGCAAAAGGGAGCTTTGGCCTTGGGCAGCACTTCAATTTGTCAGCCATTCAGGATTCTCAAAATAGTGTTAGAATGATTAACTTATTGTTCATTGTGGGACTATGGAAGTTTTTGGGGTTTTTTTTAACTAATTCTCATCAGTTCCCTTTAAGCTACACAGGCCACTTTGTGACATTCTGGATCATTTCAGAGGCTGGTTTGCACTGGAGATCTGGGTTGGCCTGCAGTTGTCCACTTTCAGTTCTGGGGAGTTTATTTCCAAAAGTGTTCTTAACTGATTCTGTTTCCTACCCATTTTCCTAGGGGGAACCTTTTACAAAAGGTGAAAAGGGAGATAAAGTAAGTAGATGCTTTATCACTATCTTCGGTTTTCTACTTCATTGATTTCTTTCTCTCTGACTTCTGGTATGTTTACTTTGGAGTCTAATAGATTTGATAAAATAAGGTCCCTGAGAATTTTACCTTTTCCTCTGTGTATTTTGACTTTTTTTTTTGATAAATGAGAAAATTTAAACCTTGTTAAGTTTATCGTGTGACGACACTTTAACAATCAGACCGTGTAGTAAATTTTTTTTAAACTATTACTATTTGTGATTACACATGAATATTTTGAAATATACCCACTTAGGATATCTAAAATACAAAATTAAAATACAAGATACAGTTTTTTCAAAAATTTTGTTAAGGATACAGATTGGATTTATCAAACAGGATAATTTTATCAAATGGATCAATAATAAGTCACAGAAAATAATGAAATTATAGCCAATACCATTGTCTTTTGTATGACCTTCCATTTTTTTCTGGTTTTTATTAAGTATATGTACTTGATAATAGAATCACCATGACATAGCAACTTAATTTTTACTCTTCTTTTTCTCCTCATCTGAACTTTTAATTCTCTGAGATATAAAATTAGCTGGTGGTAAATTATAACAATGTCAGCTAAGTTTAGAATGCAGTGATTGCTCATGGAACTTCATTTCTTAGCAATAAACGAACCCTTCTCAACTCCATAATTTCCCCCTTTATTGTATGTTAATTAGTAGAAATGCAGATGAATTCATTATTAGAGATGCTCATCTCCCTCTGAATTTAAGCATTACATATATAGTGATTATTTTACTTACAGGGAGAACCTGGGATAACAGGATCACAGGGAATAAAGGTAACCTGACATTCTTCAGTTGTATCTCCAACCTAATGATAATGTGAAAATTAAAGTAACCAGTTGCCTTTCCTTCCCACCCATGTGTTTAGGGTGAACCTGGAGATCCTGGTCCCCCCGGTTTAATAGGAAGCCCAGGACTAAAGGTATATAAGAAATAACCAAAAAAAATGAGGAAATAATTTGTTTCTATGTGCTCTGGTGCCACTCATTTTCTTCACAAATGTTCTGAGAGGCTTTATCATGTTTCCATGGTGATATTCCCCCATTTGCTGCATTTATTCTACACATAGTAACTGTGCCTTTTGGCTCACAATACGATTTTTAAACTCTTTTTCAGAACATCCAATAGCATCCTTAAAAGTATTACAGGTAAATGATGTGAGCGAACTCTAGGACCCTGAACTATATTCTTAAAGTAAAGGATTCAGGGTTCAATTTTCATGCCAAAATTGTACCTCCCTGAGATGCCTGAGTTCCCCATCTGGGATTCTGGGTGAGTGTCCCAAGAAAGGCCCACTGTTGGGAGGTGTGGGAGAGATTAATGTGATGTGCCCCCGCCAGGTAAGGCAAGTTATCCAGCCTCACCTGCCCATGAGAACAGGCACACTTAAATAAGAACATCTTGAAACTATCTTTGTAAGCACAGAGCACATTTCAGTATTATACAGAGAAGGTAAGGTGGTAGAAAGCTGATCTTTCTACAAATGCAGGTCACAACATGTTTTACATATATTCAGTTATAATATTTTAGCCAACTTAAAATACATATCACCTTCTATTTTAGGGTCAGCAAGGATCTGCAGGCTCTATGGGACCCAGAGGACCCCCAGGAGATATTGTATGTATAGTAGATACAAGTGTCTTTGATATTTGAATGTTAAGTTGAGACTGAGACATGTTTTAAAGAATGTCAACATCTGTTCATATGACTTGAGTTATACTGCCTTTCCCAAAGACATAGGTCAATATCTCTACCACTAAAATTGATCACACCTAATGTCAGGGACTTTGGGGAAGGCTAGTTCCTTCATGTACTCAAGTGAGGTCCTTTTGAATAACAGTAGCCTAATAAATTGGTTTTTGGGACACAAGTTAACTAAACTATCATTTGGATATGCTTGTCAGTGGTGTACCAATAGTAAAGGAGATGGGGAACATTGAAAGAAATATGGAAAATCAAAAAAAGAAGGCAAGATTTCCATCCATTATGCATGACTTTTTGTTCAATTCGCCATCAAAAAAAAAAAAGTACTTCCAAAACTTCTGTTTTTGTTTTCTTGAGAGAGCTGCCCAAAACAGCAAATCTTTTGGTTGAACGTGTTTCTATAATGCAATGGAGAAAGGCCCTGAGGTTCCATTAAAACCTATCTTTAGTGGACTCATATTCTCTCTCTCTCTCTCTCTCTCTCTCTCTCTCTCTCTCTCTCTCTCTCTCCCTCTCTCTCAAATGCACACAAACACACACATCTCCCTAGCCTTCTGACAGCTTGGGAGCTGAGACACACCATCAGTCTTCACTTGAGTAAAACAAGAAAAATGCTTGACCATATCTTCTTGGAAACTGATCTCTACTTAGCCACAATTCCAGTGCCTCTAGACAAGTGTTCCAGTCTCCCCTTTTGCCATCATCTTGGAGACAGCCCCCTGTCCTCTTGCTCTGTCCTCCATGCTCCAGAGGCCTATCTTTCAGCTCATTTTGTTCTGCTTGGTATTTTGAACGTTCATGTCACAGAGCTAAGCTTTTTGTTGCCCCCCCACCCAAGCCAGCTAATGAACCATCCCAGACGTACCTAGTGAAGAGATCTTATGAAAGGAGAGGAAATGCTGGTGGCCCAGACTGAGCCACAAGATGCCCATGAAGTTAGATGAAGTGATAGTGGCTAGAGCTTAAAAAGAGAACAAAATCCAAAGGGAAAGAGCCCCTGTTGGTAGAATACTGTAAAAGCATATTCCCCTATTTACCCCACTGTCTTTCTGAACCGTCATCGTCTCACCTGTTCTTGGCATATAATGGATGAGGCCTTTCATTCAATTCCCCCTTATTTCCCTTCTCATTCCATCCGGTTACTTCCCTTGAAACAACAATCCACATACTTTCACTAAAGTTTTTCCTTCTCTAACAAACCAAAATCAACCCATTTCCACATACTTTATATGTTAAATTCTGTTCTCCTGACAAAGACTCACACACAGAAATGTTATTATAATAGGAGATGTTCTAATTGATCTTTCCCTTTAATTCTGAATTGTCTAGGGATTGCCAGGAGAACACGGTATACCAGGAAAACAAGGCATTAAAGGAGAAAAGGTATAGCTTCCATTTGACTCATTTTTGTACATTAAGGAGCTAGGTACGGGGAAGAAGCAGAGGATCAAAGGGCATGGGGGGAGTGAAGGAGCAGGACTAGGTGGCCCGGATTGTGCAGGGCAGAGACAGTCACATAAACCGTGGTGTGAATGATGCTGCCTGAAGTGGGGCATTTGCGGCAGCCCTCGCTCTGGCATAAAAACGCAGTAGGACAAAATGAACTAACTTAGAGATAATTATCTCAGGACTTAGAACGTCCATTTCAGGCTCAGCTGCTGACTCTGGTATAGACCTAAGAAGTCTTCATCTTTCAGGAGCTGTTTCTTGATGTCTACATGGAAATAGTATATTAATGTTAAACCATTACTAGGGAATAACGTAAAGAAAACATAAAGATCAGCTAAAGAACTTTATGAATAAATACCTTTATTGTGCATATGTTTATGCACAGGCGTATGTCATGATACCACTAAACTCGTTAACATAACTCACTGCAAAATCTAAATGCGTTTAAGATAACGACAAAGGTGCCTGGCATGAATGAGGCACTTAGTAAATATTGTTGAATGAGTGAATGAATGAGGGAATGAAGTTTGACTGGCTATAATGGTAACTTAAAACAATGGAAACTACTACCTCCATGGCTCCCACCCTGAAGCTGAGCAATTAAGAAAGAATCTTACCATGTTTTCCTCAGGGAGATCCAGGCGGGGTTATAGGTCCTCCTGGGCTTCCAGGTCCAAAAGGTGAGACTGGCCCTCCAGGGAAAAGCCTGCCAGGAGAACCAGTAAGTACCAGCCCTTTTACTAACACTTCCCTTGAAAGGTTGTTGATTATGATTTTTATGTTCCCAGTTTCAGATCACAAGTATAGGAACAGGTTTAGGTCTGCAGAAAAATAAATATTCATGTTATTCTTCAATGAGGTTCTCCAATCTCTGTAAATTTGATGCATGCAAAGAGGCCTGTCTCCTGAAGAAAATGCACATACACGCACCATTTTACAACCAATTTTAGAAAATTCATAGGCTCCCTCTGCAGAAGGCATAGATTCTTTAAGGACCTATGGAGCCTAGCGAGGAACACTAGTTGTAAACCATAAACCTCCCTAGGACACTATGTTAAAACAGAAGAAATGCCTTAAATCTCCTTTCCAGGGCCTCAGGTGGCCATCTGAAGAAAATGTCCTTGTGGTCCAGGCCGTTTCCAGGACATGGAGAACTGGTTAGCTAGAAAAATCAAAATAACCAATATGCTTATTTTATATGCATTTTCTCTTCTCCTTTGACCCTTTATATCAATTAATAATAATAAATAGTTCTCAGTGTTACAGGCCTTATTTTAAAGATGAAGACATATTTTAATGTAACTATACAAAGGCATAACCTAATGAAATTTGTATTCCTTGTTGGCTATTCTTTTGTAGAAAAAGGTTTATTCAAGCAAGATGAAGAGCAATAAAATACTTTTGAATTATGATTTCTAAAATGTTTTTAACCTTCTTAGAAAAAAGAAATGTATTCACATCTTTTCTTTTTTATTATTTTTGAGGGATTAGATGGAAATCCCGGAGTACCTGGACCACGTGGACCAAAGGTATAAAAATATCATAGATAATTTTTAAAGAATTAATCATTAATAAAATATAGCAAGTAATGTTACATCCCTTGAGCCGTGCACTGACAGAAGCATCTCACTTCACAGGGTGAAAGGGGACTGCCAGGTGTCCGTGGCTCCCCAGGTGACACAGGCCCACCAGGGGTAGGGATTCCTGGCCGAGCGGTAAGTGAAATTCAGTTGAGTTTTTGAAACCCTGTTGATTCCAATATTGTGAAATAAAATCTAGAGACAAATTTGAAAAGGAGAAAAAGAATAAAATTCTTCCTAAGAATAAAAAGAAGGAAATACCAATAAACACTAGTCAAAGGGAGAGAATTACATGGCCCCGAGGTCACATCACTACTCACAGAGAGGGTACTCGCTGTGCATTGACCTACAGATTCTTATCACACAAACACTGATTCTGGAACAGAAGCAGCGATTTAACCTTTTAGTTCTCTGTTCTATATATTAAAAAAGTACCAGTGAATGTTTACTAAATTATAAGAATACCTAATATTAGGTTATTATAAATTACTATTTGTTTTTAACTAAAATAAAAAATTAAAATTTAAAGTGAATAGAGTATGTATGAATGGGATAGCAAAAATCTCTAAGTATTATCTTAAAGAAGAGAGAACAGACATTGTTTTAATAGTTAACATGAATAGACAGGGTTGTTTTTTTTTTTGACATGTTTTAGCTACAAGGACAGGGCCTGATAATAATGACCACTGTACACATTCTTGTTGACTAAATAGTAATGAGCAAAAAAAGCTTTTTATTTGCTATTAAAAAACAAAGACTCTGGAACAGGAAAAATGGAAATACATGCTTATTTTAATGACATTAATTTTGGGAAATCGGTCTTGGAATAAGTTATCGTGAGAGCTAAAAGAAGGTGTAAATGATGAATGGCTGTGGTGTGTATGATTGGTGTCTGATTTTCCAGAGCAAAAATATAAAAGACCATTGGAGATGAGAGATTAAACAGAATTTTAAAAAGTTGATTGGAAAATTATTAGGGAAGTGGAGCAGTTTGAAGCAAAAATTAAAAAATAATAAGAACACAGTATAAATAGAAAGGGAGTAAAAGTAGTTTTGACAATAGTAACAGTGATGTGAATATTTATTTTTAAAAATAAGAAAGGAAATGTTTGTGAGAAGTAACTGAAACCAGCTGCAGAGAAACCAGCTCTTTACTTATTTAGGTTGTCAATTCCTCATTCAGTGGTCCACGGTTATAAAGGTCTGTCCAGAAAGTATACAACCACATGATATGGAAAATAGAAACATTTATTGAAGAAGATACAAGAAACATTGTACGTAGAACAATGACACCTCAGTCCCCTTCGAAGTAGGCATCTTGGGACCTCACACAGTTCTCCCAATTGCCATCAGCTGCCTCGTTGTATTTTCCTCAGTCTCATCAATGGTCTGATATCTCTTCCCTTTCAAAGGTGATGTTAGTTCTGGGAAAAGCCAGGAGTCGCAGGGCACTGAATCTGGGCTGTAGAGGGGCTGAGGCACCTGGGTGATTGGATGTTTCACCAAAAAACTCTGCACGAGACATGATGCAGGAGTGGGTGCACTGTCATGATGAAGCTGCCAATCTCCAGTTGCCCAGAGCTGCAGCCTTCTGAATCATCTGAATAGTTTCTGTGGAGGAATATTGAAGCTTAATGCAAAATTTGATGCAGATTCTTTGCTCTGCTCTCTCAGTCGTTTTGAATGTGATGTCCATACCGTACATGTGCTCATTCAACAGCATCTACTGCCCCCACTGACTAGCACAGTGCAGTCATCATTGTTCACACATGTGCATTCCAGTCCACTGCTCGGCTGCCAGGTTATATTGATGTCATGCGAACCGTTCTTGTTATACCAACAATGGTTGAACATTTTCCGGACAGACCTCGTATACTAGGGTTAGAGCTATTAGCATTAGGGTCAGTGATAATCACCCAGCTTCAGTCTAGTTACACCACATTCCAACTTGCTGAAGTGGAAACAAACAACTGATTGATGTTTTAGTTCCTACACCTATCACTGAACAGTGGTTCTGGAAATTTCTTGAAACAGAAACGGCACACAGTAGAAAGCAGAAGGGGAATGAAGCCCTGATCTGGTTACCCTGTGGGCCGTCAGTTTCTGAATAAATAGGGTTTGGATGTGTCTTTTGTGCATTTGTGAAAATACAGGGATAGTTGATGGTACTGAGAGAGACATCCCAGGTGCATGAGCAAAGTCATGTTGATATTTCCAGCAACAGGCATCTAGTTAAGTGTTTACCTATCACCCTGAAGTCTTGGCTGACTTTGCACAGAGTTCTCAGAGTGTGCGTGGTGGCAAACCCTGTTCCTCCACTAAGTAAATTGTAATACTTAGCCTTTTAGCCCTCTTGGATAGTTAGCCCAATGGACATTCCTGGCAGAATTCTGACCATTGGATCTCATTCTACTTAGGGCCCCCAAGGACCAACTGGAGAGCCAGGTATTCAGGTAAGGTACTTAACCAAGTTGTTTGGCACAGCAACCCTAGCTTGCTCCTTGGGGGGAATTACTGAAAGACTGTCCTCATAAGTAACTATTTCCCCCCTTCTTCAGGGTCCACGGGGTCTCCCTGGATTGCCAGGAGTTCCAGGGAATAATGTAAGGACAGTCTTGACCTACTCCTCCCGCCATACCTGTTTCAATCTGCCCCTGTGCCACTGTGCCAAGATTTGAACATGGTATTTCTGTTTTCAGGGAGCTCCAGGGAAGGATGGAAAGCCAGGTCTTCCAGGCCCCCCAGGTGACCCGGTATGTTGACAGACTGCCTGATTTATGTATCCTTAATACACCCAGAAGCCAAACAGCCTACCAAGCAAGTTTTGCTGTCCAAACTAATTAGAATGCTCAGTGAATGCTTGGTGATTTTGTTTGTCCCCGTTATTTTGTAGAGGGGAAAAAAAAATTCAAGCTGTGTCAGCATTTTTTGTATGTGTGATGAATACTTATTTCCTAAGGGTATAATTCAGCTATACAATTTTGCCCCAGGCTGAGCCTTGGCATATAATGTCTCAATCCCATGGAAAATTGAGTTAAAATATATAGCCACAATTTCTGTTCTTTCTAATGTTAGCGACTAAATGAATTTCATTTCTCTAAATAGAAGCTTGCAGGTAAGTTACTTTCAGTATGGTACAGACCCATTGACTCTGTGGTTTTAAAATGATACAGTGATTAAATCACAGAAAGTGGCTTGAATGATCTCTAACAAAATGAGTTTAGGCACTAAATGTGTGTTCCAAAGTTTTATTTTAGGTTAAACCTTTCTTTGAGCGACGGCGAAATCCCTTTAAATAGCATCAGAATCAGCAGCTATAATTTGAGAGGCCATATGGTACATGACATTGTATTAAGAGTTTTGTATAATAAAATCCAAATCTGGCCTCTCATTTCTAAGCCTCACAAATCCCTCTACCCCACACTCATTGGGCCTTGTGTGCCTTCGTAAGCTACGTGCAGAGGCGTATTTCGGCCGTACTTTAACTCCACCACCGAGCGAGTCAGGTGTGTCATCTGGGAATCTTGTAAAGTGCTACTTGGGTTTACAGTGTCCGTTTGAAAGGGCAATTTAAGATATGAGGCCACAACACTACCTGAATTCCCTCAGTATCTGTCTTGCCCATCACTTAAACCGTATATAGGTTCTTTCGAACTTTAGTGAGAAAGAGCTTTAAGGCAAACTCATCCTGTAATTTTCGTATTTCTCAACAGCCTGATAATTTGCCTGGCAGAGGAGTGGGGTTTTTTTGAATAAATGATTTACCTTTATGCATTATTTAAAACTAACAATAAACTGCTCTCAGCCTTTTGGCTAGGAGCAAGTGTAAAACCAATAGCCAGTGTATAACCAGTAATATATTAGGACTGGCGTAAAGGTTGCTTGCCGTGGTCATGAAAATATAAAATAGAGAAGCAGAATCAAAACAATAATATGCATGTATTTGGGTGTTCGTAGTAGAGGAATAATGATTATTTCTCAAAAATAATCATTACATTGTGTTGTATATTTGTATTGTATTGAATACCTGTATATGTACGAATACATGTATTTGTTTCTTTCTCAACCACAGATCGCACTTCCACTTTTGGGAGACATCGGTGTTTTGCTCAAGGTACTCTGTTGCTATGTAAGAAATTGTGTGTTAATTTCCAAGAAAAATCAGAAAGGAAATCTATACCAGAAATTGAGTTAATTGCTTAGCCTGAACTAAAATTCAATTTTTAAATGGCAGAACATATATAAGATAGAAAAAGAAACACACATTTCTATGTATCTTGCACCCTTGATGTTAACCTTCTACTCTCTTCTTCATTGCCACCATCTCATTTTGGGTGTAGAAGGGCAGGGGAGGGGAGAGATGGTAGTTCTGAGCTGAGCTACAGGGAAGGATGGTATCACTGACACCCTCGAGTAGCTCGCTCTCTCCTGTCTTAACGGGTGTTTACGCACCCTGCTCACCACTGAAAAACCTTGTCCTCCTCCCAGTCCCTACCCTGGCCAGACCGAGGATGACAACCAGCACTGCTCAATCAACAGCTAGCTTGCAAGGCTGAGGTTTGATGTCATGGGATTTAACAAAATGAACTCCAAAATTCCAAAGCCAACAATTGCCCTAACACCTGTTACTCAATTAAATTTAAAAAAAAAAAAAGTCTACCTATTTCTATCTCATAGGAAATAAATCTTGTGACCATTTTTTCTCTCTCATACTTTCCTGTGTAAAACAGATGCAGGAAGAACAATAATGGGACACCCGTAATGCTGTGTGTTTGTGTGTTTCTTTGTGGAATGCTAAGATTGAGTGAATCCATAGGAAAATCTATCTCTTTACATGATGTTCAAATCTTATGTGTTTTATCTGTCTGTGTATGAATGGAGAGTGTGTATGTGTATACACACACACAGACTCACACACATACACTTAGGCCATATGTGTGTATATGTGATTTATTTTATATTCCTAGCATCTGCAAAACCAACATTTCACACAATGACTCACATAATAGTGGGCAGGCAGGAATATTGGTTAAATTCAAAAGACTCAGGAATTCTAGTATATGTATTTGTTAGGGGATTAAACTTTGAGAATTGATATATAAATGTGAATATGAATGTGAATATATAAAAATATGGAAGTGTTGAAGATCTTCAAACCAACATCTCCTTATAAGTCACAAAAAAATATTTATGGGAATTTCAGGAAGATCTTATATTCTATCTATAGATCTATATATCTATATATCTATCTATAGATCTTATATTAGTGAGTTGCAGTTACACGCCAGGCCATGTGCTGCTTTACTCAAAGCATCTGCTTAATTTCACAACAACCCTGTGCATTTAGGCTGTGGTAATATCCCCATTCTGCAGATGAGAGACTGAAGTTCCAAGCATTTAATTAAGTAACTTTCTCCAAGTCACACAGCTAGTATGTGTAATATTAACACAGGAATATAGGTCCCCAAAAGCAGTAATGTTGTAAATAGCAGAATTGTAAGTCTTAAACCATTCCAAAACACCGTTCTTTAAGGATCAAAAATTTATACACTTAAGCAGAAATGAATATCCCAATAGAATATGGGGCAGCTCACAGAATAGACAAAAAGACTATGAATAGACTCTGACAAGAAAAGGGACCAGCACTCTGAGGGTCTCAGAAGTAGACAGTTTCATCAGGGCAGCATCCCTGTAATAAATGTTCTCTGTCAGTGTTCCACTCCTATCATCTCAGCTGAGATTCTGAGACCCAGGAAAGCGGATTGGTGAGAGGTGGGCAGGACATCTTGACTGATAGTCCCAACAAACTGTATTCAATAGACTAGGAAAGCATGTAGTTCCCCAAGGCAAAATCTAATACAGGAATTTAGATTGGGGATTGGATCCATTAGGCCAACTTAATAATGTCATTTTAAACCCCAATCCTGTTAGCCAACAGATTAACTCTCCTCATCTGTCTTGAGTCTTTAGCAAACTTGATCATCCTGTTTTCTGTTTTCAAAGATATCTTTGATTAAAATGTTGAAAAAAACTGAAATAATTCCAGGCCCAAATGATACCCATCAAAGACCATCCTGTCTATTCATCTGTGTATCATTCCCTCTCTGAAGGAGATTGTGTATTGGCTAATAATTGGTACATCCTTATTCTCTTCATAAGAAAATCTTAAGATATTTTTTCAAGAAGCTTAATGAAATCTAGTTTCCCTTAATTTACCATTCTGGTAACCCTAAACTAAAAAAAAAAAAAAAGATGAGGTCAGTTTGAAATGACTCTTAGAAAATTCTGTTGACTCATAAAGATTAGCTTTTTAAAAAATTTTATTAAAATAATTGAATAGTGCATTCTAAAATGTTATTGTATATTGATATGCCAAGGCTCTGCTCTGTATTGATATGCCACATTTATATGTATGTCTACAGATACAATAATTCATCTTCTTTGTGCTTTTTTAAATATGAAAAACATTTTGGTTCTCATAAGTCCTCAGGTCTCTTCTCTCATCATAATTTTCAGGTATTATAAGGAGTAGTCAACAATGATATATGTATTTTTTTTAACTCCTCTACCAACATACTAACTCTGTGAAAAGGTCCTGGTGGTAAAATTAGTTTGGGAAACGTTCAACACTTGAGCTCCCTTTTATATCCCTATATCCCAGCTCGAAGGAGGACCACGAAAAGAGAACTCTTTAGCCCAGTATTTTTTCTTTTAGGTAAATTGCCTTAGATCTTTTCAATATCATACAAAATTAATCTTTCAGAGACCCTGTGTTTTTGAAATCAGACCTATGCTTTATTCAGTGGGTCAAAAAATACAGAACTTGAATAGTCATGGGCAAATTTTTTGCTAACTTCAATAGTAGCAAGCTTTCGTTCCCTTTTCATGTTTAAACATTCTTCCCTTTGGTGAAAAGGTTGAAAGAGTAGAGGCTCATATTGTCCCACCTTCTGTCAACTGTCAAAACTGAGCTTTCTCCCCCATTCAGTGGTCTCTATTCTGCACCTTTCCCAGTCATATTTTTATTTAACAATTTATTTAAAAATAAACCTTTCTAAGGCTTTTCACAGACACTTTTTCTTTAACTATGTGATAAGAAGTTTATCTTGTGAGCTCAGACACTTGAATTCAAGTGTTTCCAGATTAGCTAAAGGTTACAGAGAAGGCAATGGAAAGGTAATTCCACTTAGATTTCCTACCTGTACTTGGATTTGACATAGAAGCCAAGTCCAAGTCACTCAAGTAATTATTTCTCACACGAGTGCTTCCACTGACAAATAAAATATTGGCAAACTATGTGTGTAGTTCTCCAACTAATTTTGCTCTCAAAAGGAAAAATCATTTCTTCACAGCTCTTTCTTTCTCTTTCAAGGATTTATGCTATTGGTCATATAACTCTGTAATGTTGATGGTTATTCCAAGCTTTAATACCACCTCTCTTTTTAAACATGCTGCTAAGCAATTGAAACGCAGTCTGTGTTCTTGACTTACATGTTTTTTCCTTATCTATTTAGAATTTTCCATTTTAATATCATCATAGACATGTTTTCTTAAACAGAAACTCACCAGTATCATAAACAGATATCACCAACTAGGTTCATAAGTAACTTTTACCTCACTAGAAGTAGTCTTTTCAAATTGGATAAAATGAGTTTCTAAAAGTAGTAACAAAGCAATTGCTGTATCACTCACCTCTGACAAAAGTTCAGATAGAACTTCAAATTTGGTCAGACCGTGCTTTTATAGATGACTTGGATGAACCTCTCAGTCACCTTATCTTTATACTCATCAGAACTTTTGTGGCAACTGCCAAACCAGTGTCCCTGGACTGAAAAGCAACAAAGGAGAAGACGGAGGTGCTGGTGAGCCTGGAAAGTATGATTCTCTGGCCCGGAAGGTAGGAAGGCAGGTGGAGTGTTGGTGGGCTTGTCGGTGGCACACAGTGCCTTCTCTCAGATCTGTTAACTGGCCTGTCCTCTAGGGTGACATAGGGCCACGGGGCGCTCCAGGAATCCCAGGCAGAGAGGGACCAAAGGTAAGGAAGTCTCCTCTTCACTCTCCTTTGTGTGACCTCCAGTTCAGTGTGAAAAAGGAAATTGCAAAAATATTTTGAAAAATTGGTACAAAGCCATTTACAAGTGTCATTTATTTGTTCCCCAATTCTGCCCAAATTACATAGCCCAAGTGTCTTGAGAAGAGATATTGTCTCTGTTTCAAAAGATGACAAAATGATTGAGTGTACTAGCTGAGTCTATTGTCTTTTTAGGGAAGCAAAGGAGAACGAGGCTACCCTGGCATACCTGGGGAGAAAGGCGACGAGGTAAAAGATTCTTCTCTGATAAAATAGCCCTACTGATTCTCTTTATGTAACTCAACAACAAAATAAGGCATTTTTTCTAGAGCTCATGTTTGATGCTAAAACAAATAAAAATAATGACTTAGGTAGGTACTTGCAAATGTTAGCACATTTTAAATAATATGTTTAGGTTTCTTATCAATGATCCAGTTTTTAAGAGAAGGAAATTAAAGCACAAAGTTAATATATCAGTTACTATGTTTGTATTTTCATGTACCAGATGAGAATTCCCACTCTAAAAACAAAAGCAAGAGGATGGAGAAGGGGAGATTAGCTGACAAGTATTCCAAGGTTGCTAGTAGAAGTGAAAGAATAGTTAACAACCAGCCCTAGCTGTAAGAATAGCCCCCAAAACCCAGCAGGTCTTCCCTGGGACTCTGTTATAATATGACTCAACTTCAATGACCTTGGTTTGTCACTGTCTCTGCTCAACTTTCAAACTCTTGGAAGAAAGGATCTGATTGGGCTAGCTTAAATCAGCCGCCCACCCCAGACTAAAGTTCTAAGTCAACTGTGTTTTTGAGACGATGGTATAATTTTCTTACCCTAAGCCATGGTGATGCTCAGGATATCATTCTTTTCTTGCATAACTCATACTAACTCTTAGAAAAACCAATTAGGATGATGAATTGTTGTTAGTTAAAAATTTTTGATACTAATAATTCTTAATGAAAGTAAGTAAGCCATCTGGCATATATTAACCTTGATATTAGTGCAGAAAATCATAACAATATGAAGTAGAGCTAGTTTCTGAGTTGGAGTTATATTTCACATTATAAATTACTATTGTGAGTTATTGTTTTTCATTAATATTGATTGTGTTCCAGAACTGGGGATTGGCTCTTGACTTTTTCTGAGTTAAAAATTAAAGAACAAAGAAATATTTCTTCTTATTCATAAATAAAACTGTAAAGGCATTTTATTTTCAAAATAAGTAAGAGCTAATGAGCTTTTGCTTCTTCATGTTCCATGCGAAGTTTCACTGAAGTATAAGCACAGTATCTGATTCTAATAGTGTAAAGGCTTTAACTGCCTGGATTCAAGAGGTAGGCTTTAGAGGCAATTGAGATGGTAATAACAAAAAGGCCAGGAAATAATTGGAATTCAGGCTTTTTATAAGTGACTCTAAGTTTAGTTTATTAGAAGTTAATTTTTATTGATTTAACGGGATACTTCATCCCCTTGGTGAACTGAAATTGATTTTTATTATTCCTCTGCTATCTTAGTGTGTTCTTTCTTAAGTACACCTTGTGGATTCTTTAACACAGAGTACATAAAATTTTACACAAGACTCTCATTACACAGAGAATTCCAGCAAGTTGAGAAAGAGATTGTTTTCTGTTGTTTCTTCATGAATCATATGAATAAACCTGAAGTAACATACTGGCTCAGCTGGATCATTCTGGGGGGGAATGTGGCAATGCAACATTTGCCTCTCAAACAGATGGGAAATAGTAAATATCACCCTGTCTTCTACTTAGACTCATATACTACCTGAAATTATAATTTGTTGACTAAAGTGAATGAAACTGACCAAGACTATATGTATTTCTAACTGGCTATACACTATACTATTTTAATATGTGCCCAATAACCAGTCCTACCAAATCTCCAATGTCTGTTGTACTCTTAGTAGAAGAGATAAAGAGGGATACCCCGTCTCTCTCAGGACTTCTAATTATTACATCTCCAATTTTCTCCATCTGGGAACTTAGAGAGAGGTGTTGCCTGTTTATTGCTCTTTAAAAAGTGCCATTATCCTCTGTCTTTGCAGATGTTGTTTCACATCTCAAGGTAGCAACTTGTAAGTGACTAATAGAACACACCTCTTATAGAGTAAATTCTTGCTTAGAATGCAGGCCTTCCTACGATATTTCAGGATAATAATTTAAAAGTAGGACATGAAATTATTGTCAGCCATAAATCATCACAATAAATAAATGAATATTCTTGGTAGCAGCTGAACTGTGACTTGCAAAATCAAAATATCAGAGCAGGGAAAGAACTTAGTGGTCCCTGAATATCTAGGCAATAAATTTTAATTTGTATTTTAGTTTGGCATTATATGCTAAATTGACTGTCCTACTCTTTACTATGTATTTGTCTTCTTTAATGACCACCTTGTCTTCTAAAATTATCTTATTGCCCTTTAGGCCTCCGTAGTAACTTTCACCCCTGCTACAAAACTTCAGCTTGTTCAGGAAAAGACTGCTGAGAATGATTTTTTTAATTTATGGACTGGGGTTTATTTTAAAGTTTAATGTGGTCATCAAAGGTTAATGAATCCCAAGTTTATAAATTAGACTACCTAAAGACTCACTTAGCATCTCTATTCCAATTCAGTGTTGAAACTAAAAAAAAAGAAAAGAATACATATGTATGCATATTTTATACATGAACATATAGAGAGTTTTATGAAGATGTGGCTGTTTTGAGGTAAGGCAATTTGTGGTATAGCATTTATAATCTCCAGATATTTAGATGTGCCATTTCCAAAGGAAATTTGTTTTCTTTCCACTTATACACCTGCAAACAAGTTAATGGTCAGGGAATGAAAGGAGCCAATGCACTGTGCTAATGAATACCATTCACACCTGTCCATGCATACGTGCGCACACACACACACACTCACACGTAGCATTGCCAATGAGGATGATATCATCTTGAAGAAAGAATATGGCCACATTCTTTTTTTTATTTGTTTATTTCCATCACCATTTATCCACCCATACCCTCTGCTAACCCCTCTCCCCCACAGTAATCACCACACTGTTGTTTATTAATGATGGCAGAAGTGTGATTTTAAAGTGCAAAGTAGACCAATGTATTTGTTTTAATAAAATTAAAAATATTGCTTTAATTGCTTCACCTTTATCCAGCTCATAATCAACTCTGTGTGGCTGGAAGCTATTTTGAGATATGAATCTGCGGCATTTTTGTCTCAGTATTTCCCCTTTTGTCTCACTTCCCATTCAAGCATGGAGCTGTGATCATTGCCTCGAAGGAGGTATGCAGCAGAAGGGAAAGCAGAAGTAACCCACAAGTCTCCTTGGTTTTTCCATTCCCAAAGTGTAAGCCCACAGGAAAACTTAGAGGGGAAGTTAAAAGGAAGGGAGATCTTTGGCTGGTGTGGCTCAGTGGATTGAGTGCTCGCCTGCAGTCACAGGTTCAATTCCCAGTCAGAGCACATGCCTGGCTTGAGGACCAGGTCCCCCATTGGAGCCGTGCAAGAGGCAACAGATCTATGTTCCTCTCCCTCTCTTTCTCCCTCCCTAACCCTCTCTCTAAAAAAATAAATAATTTTTTTTTATTTTAAAGGGAGAATAAAATTCCTAGTCATACATGACACTTCTCATTCTTTAATATAAGCATACCTGAGATTTTACCCCAGACTCTTATTACATGAGGAATTTCATCAACTTCAAGGAGATTCTTTTCAGTGTTTATTCATACCACATGAAAATACCTGAAGTAACATATGATCCCATTTGGCATTAGATAGACAGGCCGGTCAGAGCTTGGTCCTTGAACCCATTTATGCAAAGAATCTTGATCTCATAGAATCTTGGTCCTACAGAAAATTCAAAAATAAATACATAGTCATTTTACCAATGTCACCTCACCTAATATTTATAATGTGTATAAAATACGTATTGTATCACAGTAAAAGGTAAAGGAATTTTATTATAACGATTAATGGTTTGGAAATATAAAAAGATCAGTCAGTAAAGAAAATTAAACCCTGAAGGAGTGAAGCCATTTAATCTACAACTTCATGTATCATATGGTTATCTAAAATAACAAAAGGGTACTTTTAAAAGTATATTTCCCTAATTTTAGAAGTCATCTAAGTTTATTATAGAAAATTTGGGAAAGACACAGAGGGACTGAACAAAAAAAAGGAAGCTGTTTCTGTTTTCACACTACAGGAAGAACTGTAGGTAATAGGGGGATTATGATATTATGCTCCACAACTCTTTCTCCTCAATTCCAAAGCTCAAAAGCCTCTGAAATCCCTGGAGATTTTTTCCAAGTTTGCAGTAAATTCATTTGGCAGCAAAATATGACTTGAACTCATGTAGAGATGGGCTATTTATCCCACTTGGTGAGAATACCATATGTTTTGCTACAGAAGTATTTGTTTATTAGAGGATGCTGCCCCAGATACAGTTGTAAGTATTACATAATACCCATTATGAGCACTGTGTTACCTTTATTTTTTTTTTAATCTGAAAATTCAAAACTCTGAAACACATCTGACACTAAAGTTTCCAAATAAGGCATGATAAACCTCTATTTATTGTTCTTATCTTTTATAAAGTACATTAATATTTTTTAATAATTTGGACCCTACTCTGTATAACATTTTGCAACTTTTATTTTTCCATATTATCCAATAGTTTGCCTAAATATGATTTTAATAATTGTAAAAATTTTATGTTATGGATTGTATGTAACTTATTTAACTAATGTTCTGTTGTTGACATACTTGGTAAAGGAACAAAATTAAGCAAGTAACCAGTTAATCTTGCCAATCCTTCCTTGATTATATAAATGTATCAGCACCCTAAAGTCTATCCAGTATAATTAGCATTATTCTATAAATCCAAGGGGGTGAGGGAGGAGACATCCATTCACTTTTATGCTTAAGCTATTAAAGGTTTCCAAATTTAAATTCACCAATGAGCCAAATTCCTTCCTAAATGAACTGACCAGCTAAACTAAATACTATATCATAAAATACATGCCACGTTTCCACTAGCTGAACAAAAAGCATTAGTGTAATTCATATATTTCTTTGATGGCATCCTGCCAACCTGCAATTTGTGTTTCCGCGCTTTACCAGCGCTGGGCTCTCAGTGATGCTATTGTTGGTGGTGGCCCAGTGAGATCAGAAACGCTCCCGGAATCACCAAGCACATTAAATTATGTTTGTCACAGATTCCACATCACAGCATTTAAGCTCAGTGTCCCTACTCTCTGAAAATGGGTATGTGTAATATGGCTTATATCATGTTTTTCTACTACCCAACATAGATGTTTAATTTTCAAAAGTCAAAATATTTGATTAACTATGACTTATTTTCAATAATATAATAGATTTATGGTAGAAAATATCTCTTCTAGGGCCTTCAAGGAATTCCAGGCATTCCA
>PVJD01002309.1:0-209541 GCA_004026545.1 Mormoops blainvillei
GGACATTATCGTCCCCATTTTACAAATCTGGAAAACAAGAGCATCGAAGTGATTAAGCGTTTGGGTAGGAGCCGCACAACCAGAGGCGACTAATAGAACCCAGGCTCGTCCGATTTCAAAGCTCCTCCCACACTCCCTAAAATATTCATGCACCAGGTGAAAGCTTTTCTTTTTTACTCCTGGATTGTTTCTTAAATTTGTAGCTCTGCTTTCAATACAGGGTTTCTTGAAATGTAATGATGTGATTACACTTCTGGTTATTACTCCCCAACATCATTTCAAGGGCCCTGACATGTGAGGCTGAAGGGATAATGGCAGGGTGAGCCATAAATGCAGGTCAACCTTTCCAACGTGGGCTTGGTAATATCTGAATTACTCAGCACTGATTTTAGAAGTCAGTTCCTCACCCCAGGACAGGGGTTATAAGCACAGATCCCCACAGGGCTGGCTAGTTACCGTAAATAAATGCTGTGGATATGTCTTTTGATGGGAGATCAGTGGTGGGTTTGGGGGGCTGGGCTCTACTGGAAATCACATGCCTCTGCAAGAGTAGGGGTCTTTATTCCAGTAGGATGACAGCTAGGTCCCAGAAGGGAGACCATGGACAGCTCCAACTGGGTCCTTGGAAGAGAGCTTAATGAAGGGGATGTTTACAAAGCTGTGGGCAGAGAAATGCACCCCAAAGTCAGTCTCCTTCCTCTCTCCAATTTCCTGCTGGCACTCCCTATTTGAAATTTGGAGGAACAGCAAAAGATGTAGCCTTGGGAGTCATAAAAAGTTCCAAGATTGGCCAAAGTCTAAGAGTTGCACAGATAGCAACTTGCACATTGCTCAGTATTTAAAGAGGTGGCTGTGTTTTGTTTCCTCTTCATTTTAACTGTAGTTTACTTGTGGAGGAGAAAAGCTGGCCATAACTTAAGGAATCAGGCTGACTGGACCAGTTTTCACTCAGGTGCTTGGTTACCAGACTTCCTGGTGGGAACTCTGGTGATAAAAACAAAATAATGAGAACATTGATTAACTGCCTAAAACTTGTGAAGAACAGAGCCTTCCCCTTTTGTATGTCTGAGGGTGGTGGCATCAATCTTGAGGTCTTGCAACTTGCTGGTGGCCCCCATGTGCTGTGGTTGTAGACTTTAGGAAAGTGTGTTTGTAGGGTGTGGGATGGGTGTGATCGTAGTCTGTAGTAAGGGTGTGCATATCACTCAGTAGTTTTTCTTGTTTATTTTTTGTTGTAGCATTCTTCAAATCTATGTGTTTGGCAGCATTTGTACAGCTTTCAACAGAGACATGCTCAGGAAGTATTATTTTTTTCCTCCTTATTTATCCTTTTCTCCCTCTCATCCTTCTCTCCTTCTGCGTTATTAGAAGCAGAATCAGTATCTTAACTAACACTTACTGAATATTTGCCTGGGATAATTTTTTTTTTTTTTTTAGATTTTTACTTATTTACTTTTAGAGACAGGGGAAGGGAAGGAGAAACAGGGAGAGAAACATCACTATGTGGCTGCCTCTCACGTACCCTTTACTGGGGACCTGGCCTACAACCCAGGCATGTGCCCTGACTGGGAATCGAACCAGTGACTTTGGTTCACAGGTCGGCACTCAGTCCACTGAGCCACACCAGCCAGGGCTGGGCTAAGTTCTTAAAAGGATCATCCTACTTTATACTGCCAATAACCGTAGGAAGTGAGTGAGCACAGTTTTGATTCTCAATTCTTTCAGATAAAGGAACTGAGGCCCAGAGAGATGAAATAATTTGCCCAAGGAAGCTAAGTTATTTAGAACTTGGCTGAGGTAAAATTCTAACCTAGGCAGCCTGCCACCAGAGTATTCACTTAACCTCTAAATTTCACATCTCTTTTCGCTGTTCAAACACAGCAATTTTACTCAGAGAACAATAGATAAACTTGGAGTTAAAAGACTAGTCAATAATCTCTCCTCCACTTCCCAATTTCTTACAGCATCTTAAAAAGCACTGGGTTAATAAAGCTAGAGTATGATCAAAGAAAAGTCTAATACATGTAATTTTTTGTTCTATGATTCAGTTGCTTACACATAATTCATTTGTAAATTGATACTAATGAAAGTTGGTCTTGAAATATTGTATACAGCCCAAATTAGGAGCTTGGCACCAAATCCCCTTTTGGACCACAAATCATTTACTCTTGCCAAATTAGAGTCTAGAGTAATTTAGCATAAGATGGGCTTTTAACCCTAATATGTAGATGTACTCAGCAATTTGCTATGAAAGCTTATAAGCTTCTAGAAACAGTTCTTGTTAACGGATCCTATCAAGGCAAACACATCACTTTAGTTTCCCCCTGCAACATTATTAATTCTACCTTGTAATAAAGGAAAAATGAATGAAAAAACTCTTGTTTAGCATTAATTCATTTGGACCCATTTATTTCCATCAGCGGCTTCTCAGGGAAAGTTGGCTCAGTTCATTTTTCCATGTTTAGTCCCTGATGCAGTGTGGGCCATGTGTCTCCATGATTAAGAGACATTTATTAAATAGAAAAAAAATTGTTTTTGTGCTTTTTGGAAAAAATAAACAAAAACATAGTGGCTACTGAATATGATTTTCTAAATGTAGCGTAGAGTTTTCGTTTTCAACATGTGTGTCTGTCTATTTCCCGATGCTATGGATTTTGGCTTTATGGCAACCCACTACCAGACTTCTAGCTGTCAGATTTGACAATTTATTGACTCCTAAGTAGGGACAGTGAAACCACTGCATTATCATGATACGCTGTTGCAAGCAAAGAACATCTATTTTCTAAGCAGATGTTTTCTGAGGATCTGCCTACTGCACGCAAATGAAATTGCACTTTGTTTTAGTGGATATAGTTGGTGCTGTTGTGATTAAAAGATGCACAGACTCTTTGGTTGACCATTAACTATTGCACATTTGTCTGTCTTCCTTGTCAGTAAGATAAAGTTTGCCTGTCTAAATCTTGCTTTCCATTTATTTGTTTATTTTGGGTTAACCAAATTTGAGATTATGTCAAAAGCCCTTCCCAGCTGAATGAGAAAGTTGGCTCTCATTCATTGGGCTAGGTCCCTCTCACAACTCTGTGATTCTCTTGTATCAAGACCTAGTTCAATGGGTTTCTCAGTGAACTTGAGACAAAATGGTGACTATTAACTTCTAAAGCATCTTCCTTGTAGTGAAGAGATTCCACAGGTGATTCCCCAAACACTAATCAGAGTTCTTACCTTGAGACCCATGGAACAGAGACCAAGGGATGGACTTTAGAAGGCCAGTTAACCTTCAAATGTAAGCAAAATGTTGCAGTTGTGGACATATTTCACAAATATTAACACTGTAACAAAAGGGTTAATGATCCAGAAAGATTCAGGGCCAATAATTTTAGGTATATCTTCTAAATAATGGGATCTGGCAGCAATACATGGTGTGGGGCATATTTGCCACATATTCCCTTCCTTGGTCATACCATTCGACTACCGCATGCCTCATGATATAAAAGAATACAAACAGGATTTACTTAAAGCCCAAAGGAATTCTGACCCTGTGCTAATTAAAGTTTGTTCTGGAATTTAGAGTCTCAGATGAGAAAGCCATAGTCATGTTAAGTTCGGTTATTTTCCTTATTTGCAACCAGTATTCAGTTATTTAAATCAAACGTGGATTTTCGGATATCTTATCATCTTTCTTCTTTTTCTTTTTGACTCAATTTGATACACTTTTCACCACTAAACAAGGGGAAAAATGGAACAGGAGGTCTTGAAATTCAAAAGCAGCCCAAAGTTACGTATTTGTGACCCTTACTGAGCAAAGATTAAGACCAGTGTTCAAAATTTTTACATTTGATCTCTCAGGAGTTCTCAACGTTTAGAGACTAGGGTATTTTGTGTCCTTTTACAAAACAAACAAACAAACAAACAAAAACAACCCCCAAACCAGCAAGCATACAGTTGTGCTTGACTTCCGAGTCTCTCAGGCTCACTCTTCACCCTGCAGAGACTTCAAAAGACGGCCACCAACACCCAAGGTTCAGGTTTATTCCGGAATCTTTTGCCCCAGCTCATCTTGCAAAAATACTTTTAGTCCGTTTCCAATTAACCTGAGTGCTGAGTCTGTGAATGGTTTTCCCGTCTAACCTCCTAGCTTGATGCTCCTCAAGAGACATCTAGCTCCTATAGATTCAAATGCTTTGGGGAAAAACCCTGTTTAAGCCACCCCATCTCCAGGACCTTCTAGCTCAGTGCAATTTCTCTGGAACTTCTCTGCTCCCCGAATTCCTATCAAGTCAGCAACTATCAGATTCAGCCCTTGATCACAGATGTGAAGTCATGGCGGGCAGCCAGGGTTGAGAACAGTAGGGTTACTGCTATTGACTATTGAGTCAACGATACTCAACTGTTTTGTCACGGGTGCTGACTCAAGGCAACAAGAGGAGCCAGCATGACATTCTGGGGTCAGAAACTGAGGAAAGTGCAAAAATTAACTGGAAGAAACTGCATAAGAACTTGAAAATGCCAGTTTAGTCTCTTCAACTAACACATACACAGCATATAAAATGATTTCAAGTAATTTTTCTTACCCAGAATCTTTGAACTGTTCTTGAACTGTTGGCCCTATAGAGGTATAGATTAGGGTGGGGGAGAGGGCAGTTTTAAATGTTTGTCATCCACATTCATGCCAACCTCCAGTGTCTTGGGTTCTGTTCCCCGAAGCAGACACTGACCAAAGGACTCAGTACAAATAATTTATTTAGGGCATGATAGGAAACTCCAGTAAGAGAATAGGGCGTGCTGCAAGGAATACAAGGAAGACAATATGTTGTGTGCTGATGGACATGTTACAGTTGTGGGTGAGTGTGGCTCAGTCCCACTGAGGACCCCTGGAGTCTGTCTAGTGACACCTCAGAGCTGTGCTTCCCACAGGACAAGGAAGCTGGGAAACCTGCCAACATCCTCTCATAGGCTGAGGATTGCTCCCCAGGAGCATCACTTCCTGGTGCTTCCAGTCCACCAAGGGAGCAGGCTGAGAATGGTCCTGTGACCACAGAAAGAAGTGTAGATATTGTGAGAATAATGAGCGCCAAGGGGATATGTTGGTGGGTAGTAACAGTGTCTGCTACATCCAGCATTACATGTAACTGAGAGTTAACTCTGACGGAGCAGGTGGCTTCCTCAGCTTTTCAGAATGTTCTTTTGTGCTTCTAGTGGCATAGGCACAGCTGGGGAAGACATCCATCTCACAGTATTCTAAGAAAGGAGGTGCAGGGATCTTTTGAGAGGGTCAGTGGATCTGTTTCTCTCATGGTACTGGATAGGGGAGTGATACCTTGCTAAGGCCTAGCATAAGAATGGAGACACCCATACATGGTAGCAGTATGTCCACCATGTGGCTTCATCTCCTTTTTCCCATCCTCTCTCTGGTTACACTTTAATTTTCTCTGTCACATGCCCTGAAGACAAGTAATGCACGTTAGGTGAGCACACATTGGGAACAGAAAATATGTTAAAGGGTGAATGGATAAAGAAAATGTGATACTTGTGTGCATGCTCATACTCAATAGAATATTATTCAGCTGTAAAAAATAAAGAAAAATTCCTCCTTGTGATAACATGGATGAATCTGGAGGACATTATGCGAAGTGACCTAAGCCAGAAAAGAAAGACAAACACTGCATGATTCCACTTATATGTGAAATCTTAAAAAGTCAAACTCATACAAACAAAAGAGAAGGGTGGTTAGTCGTGGGGAAAATAGGGAGATATTGATCAAAGTGCACAAACTTTTATTCTAAGATGAATAAGTCTAGGCATCTCCTGTAGAGCGTGATGACTATAGATAAAAATACTATATTGTACACTTGAAGGTTGCTAAGAGTGTACATCCCAAGTGTTCTCACCACACATAAAAACCTATGCGAGACTTCTAATCAGGATGCCGACATAGGCAGACATGGCTCACCTCTTTGCACAACCACATAAATATTACAACTGAAATATAGAGCAACTATCACTCAGAACTGTCAGAAATTGAGTTGAATGAAAGCCCAACAACTACGGAATTAAAGAAACCACATCCATCCAGGCTGGTAGAAGGAGTACAGATGCGGAACAACCTGGTCCATACCCATGTGTGGTGGATACAAATTCAGGAGAGCTATCTTGGGAATGAGGAGTCCCAGCCCCACACCAGGCCCCCCAGCCCAGGGTTCCAGTGCCAGGAAGGTAAGTCCTTACAACTTCTGGCTGTAAAAACCCCACAGGGATTGAGTCAGTGGAGGCGTAGAAAGTGCTGGAGACCCAAACAGTTCCTCTTAAAGAAAACCCACACACAAACTCACCTACTCAGACTCACTCCCTCTGAGCTCCAGCACCAGGGCATCAGCTTGAAAGGCACCAGTGATAAAGAGGGAGAAATTGAAGTGTCTGGCATCAAGGCTAGCAGGGGCCATTGTCCCTTTTCTAAACCCTCCCTGCACAGAGTCAGCAAGCTGGTGCCATATCTGAAACTCCATCAACCTGGCTAACACTGTTTGACCTGCCTTTGAGATCCCCAGAGACTCTGCCCCACACAATTTACAGGCCCACCCAAGCTGCTTTTCCACAAGAATGGCTTATTTCCACTCATACGGCACAACTTCCTCAATCCTCCCAAAGAAGCAGTAGCTGGTCTCAGTAGCTCAAGGCCCAGCGCTAGCAGCAGCCAGCCTAGATTCACAGCTTGGCTTCACCTATGAATCTCCAAGTGCAGCACAAGTGCCAGCCATCTCAGATTGCTTAATAGCTCAGGAAGGGTGACCCCAGGCAAAACACAGGTAGGGGCTGACCTTGGCCTGCACCACCCTGGAAACCCTAGGGCCAGCACAATGAGTGGACAGCTACAGACCACATCAGAATACCACCTACCTACCTCTGCACAGCTGATCCACCACAGAGGGAGAAGGTTGGTGGTCAGTGGTCTCAGCTAGTCCTTACAGCTGACTGGTCTAGGTAAATTCCTCCCATTGACCCACAAATAGCAACTAAGGCTCAACTACAAGAGGTGAGTATACTCAGCCCACATGAAGGGCACATCGTGAGTACTCAGCTTGGGTGATAGGGGAGGTTGTGACACTGGGCCCTACAGGACACCTACTACATTAGGTCACACTACGGCATCAAAGCAGCTCTACCAAATACATAGAAAAAAACACAGGGAGGCTACCAAAATGAGGAGACAAAGAAACATGGCCCAAATGAAAGAACAGCTCAAAACTCCAGAAAAAAGGAGCTAAACGAAATGGAGATAAGCAACATATCAGATGTGGAGTTCAAAACACTGGTTATAAGGATGCTCAAGGAACTCAGCGAGGACCTCAGCACCATAAAAAAAGATCCAGTCAGAAATGAAGGATACACTAATTGAAATAAAGAACAATTTACAGAGATGAAGCTGAGAATCAAATCAATGATTTGGAACATAAGGAAGAAAAAAACAACCAATCAGAACAACAAGAAGAGAAGAAGAATCCTAAAGAAAGAGGATAGTATAAGCAACCTCTGGGACAACTTCAAGAGGTCCAACATTGGCATCATAGGGGTGCCAGAAGGAGAAGAGAAAGAGCAAGAAATTGGAACTCTATTTGAAAAAAAAATGAAAGAAAACTTCCCTAATATGATGAAGGAAATAGACATTCAAGTCCAGGAAGCACAGAGTGTCCCAAATAAGATGGATGCAAAGAGGCCCACTCCCAGACACATCCTAATTAAAATGCTAAAGATTAAAGATACAGAGAGAATTTTAAAAGTAGCGAGAGAAAAGAAGTTAGTTACCTACAGGGGAGTTCCATATAACTGTCAGCTGATTTCTCAAAAGAGCCTTTGCAGGCTAGAAGGGATTGGCAAGACATATTCGAAGTCATGAAAAGCAGGGACCTGCAGCCAAGATTGTTTTACCCAACAAAACAATCATTTAGAATCAAAGAGCAGATTAAGAGCTTCCCAGACAAGAAAAGTCTAAAGGAGTTTATCATCACCAAACCATTATTATATGAAATGTTAATGGGACTTATTTAAGAAAAGAAGAAGATCAAAACTATGAACAATAAAATGGCAACAAACACAAATCTATCAAAAATCTAAAAAACAAACTAAGCAAACAAGAAGAACAGAGATGGTATCATGGATAGAGAGAACATTTTGATGGTTGCCATATGGGAGGGGGTGGGGGAGAACGGGTGAAGAGGTGAGGGGATTAAGAAGTACAAATAGGTACAGAATAACCATGGGGATGTAAAGTGCAGCACAGGAAAGGGAGTAGCCAAAGAACTTACATGCATGACCCATGGACATGAACAGTTGTGGGGGGATTGTCTGAAGGAGTGAGGGGTGCTGGGTGGAGGGGGACAAAGGAGGAAAATTAGGACAACAGTAATAGCACAATCAACAATATAATTTAAGAAAGAACCTATGTGAGGCAATGAATGTATTAATTAATTTGACTTTGGTAATCATTTCACAATGTGTATGTAATTTAAATCATCTTATTGTATATCTTAAATACATACATATTTATTTGTCAATTATACCCCAATAAATCTGTGGGAAAAGTGAAAAAAAAAAGAGTGCATAAGTACAGAGGAGCAATGCCTGGTGCGTACAGCTTTAAAATCAAGTGTACTGGGGAGAAGTGAAGAGCAACCCTCACCAAAATGTTCAGGCAGTATTCCTGTCTCCCCTCTTTGGCTGCCGGCAAAGGGTACTCAAGGCGGCCAAGGGACAAATTTCCATGTTTCTCCCAGCAATCATAGATGACTCTGCCTTCATCTTTCTTGTCTGTGCACTTTACCTTTGCCAGTTTCCTTACTTTGAAATAAATTCCTTTGAGGGCCCTGTGCAGTCTCAGGGATGCTAAAACATCCATTTGGGTCCCTGGGATGGAGTCATCCATTTCTGTTTGTTTATTTTTTCCCTCCAGCATGCTGTTCCATGGCAGAAACGTGGCCGGCCTTGGAGTTCAGCCTGCACAAGTACTCCCAGCTTTATAAAAAGGCACAGATTGTACCGAAGTGTTTGCTTTTCTGTTTGTTATCCAGTTTCTTTCACTGGTTTGGAGTAGGTCTAGGCCACTCTCAGCTCAGCTACCCTGTCCCTGATAGAGATGTGGTCTATGGTGCCGGGATAGTATCACAGAGACATAGGATTAAAAGACTTAGGATGACTCCAATCTTTAATAATTCTCCTTTATCTTTGAAGGGCAACTATCGATTGTTTTCTGGAAAATGCATGGCCATTCACCTTTGCTTATTTTTCTTCTCAGAATTCAGGAAGAGGCATGGTATTACCTTTTCAAGTTGCTGACTTTTGTAGTACCCAAGATTCAAACCACAATGCCTATTTGGGATGTCTGAGCAGCTCAGGCTCAAAAATGTTTTTTAAATGCCAGAACATAGACAGAATGTGAAATTTCTTATCATTTTTTAAAGTGGCAATTTAGAGAACAACTCAAATGTTTCTAAAGTCAGTTTAAGTCTTTTCTCAAAATTTTTAACTTATTTTTAGAGAGAGGGGATGGGAGGGAGAGATGTGCGAGAGAAACATGGATCGATTGCCCCTCTCACACCTCCGACCAGGTACCTGGTCCGCATTCCTGGCATGTGCCCCAACGGGGAATTGAACTGGCAATCTTTAGGTTTGCAGGATGACACCGAACCCACTGAGCCACAGCAGTCAGGGCCAGTTTAAGTCTAGATGTGGTACATAAAAAAGGAGGGAAAGAAAAAACATTGGGAATTCATATTATCAGATCATCATGGGTTTGAGCCCTGTATATGACACACCTGGACCAGGACATGGCTAATGGCAGACACTCAATGTTTGTTTGGATCTTCCATTCTCCTATTCTCCTGGGTATGTAGCAAGTGCTAAAGTTATATATCAGGGCATGATTTCCTGGATTAGGTATCTAATGAAAGAATAAAGACTATGAATTGATGATCCATCATCACAGTTTAGGGTTGAAAAACCTGTATCTAAATTGTAAGATATATTAGGAAATTTAGAAAAAAATAATCTAAGTTTAAAAAATAATGTGCACCAGATCCTCAAATTTGTATTACCCACCTTATCTAACTCCATATTTTCATTTCTATTGTAAGCAGAGTTAATCATAGTTATTTAATCAGAAGACGCCAAAGGTTGGTACTCTCACCTTCTCTATCTTTTTTCTTTATCCAAAGGCTTTAAAGAAAAATCATGACTCTGGCTGGTGTGGCTCAGTGGCTAGAGTACTGGGCTGAGAACCAAAGGGTCTCAGGTTCAATTCCCAGTCTAGGGTACATGCCTGGGTTGTGGGTCAGTTCTCCTGTAAGGGGTGCACAAGGGGCAACCACACAGTGTTGTTTCTCTCCCTCTCTTTCTCCTTTCCTTCTTCTCTCTAAAAACAAATAAATAAATAAATAAAACCTTAAAAAAAAGAAAAAGAAAAATCATGAGCATAAAACACCAAGCATCAGTAAGATTCCAAAGAGTTTGTTATAATAGAAGAGGATGTGAATTTCTTTTTCATTTTCACTGTGTCTGTCTTTTGGGGAGAGCCTCTATCTTCACTTCTAGCAATGCATTTTTCTCCCCATTAGGACCACAATATGATAGCCCTTGATGGGGAGACAGGTTATACAACCCAAAAGGAAGAAGGATCATGTATAGAAGACAGAGGTGATTAGATTATTAGGTTGATTGGTGACCCTTAAGACCAAAGTAACTGTAAATTTGTATATTTTTCTGGCCTTCCTGCTCATTTGATGATTAAACCCTACAGCCGTCCAAATCCAGTCCATGGTTTATCTCAGCTGTGCAGAGTGGCAGGCTGGTTCAAGCTGTCCATGGAGAAACAGATGTAGGAGGCCAAAATCTAGCAAAATGCCAGAAGAGTGTTTGGGCAGTATACCAAAATATAGTTCAGGGGCCTGCATGGATCTGGGACCATGGCCAGTGGCAGAGAGTTGGAGACTGCAATGAGAGATGACCAAATATGAGTTTGACAAGTGGGAACGTTATTCCATGAATGGGAGTCAGAGTCAAAAAGACTTCATAAAAATACAATTTAGGGGCTGAGTGTGAGAGTCTGATTTGGAACTTTTCTCATAGCCTAGTGATTTCTAACAGTGCTTTTGTTGGAGAAAGTCCTGGAAGTCTGATTCTATTTTAAAGGCATGATTTTACCAGTATGATGTGGTACCAATGTGACTTGGGTATAATATACTATATGAGATAGAAATGAGGATTTGTATAGAGCTATTAATATCCTGTTTGAAAACTCTGGGGTGCAAATAAGATGACTGTCTTTGGCTTCTCAAACCATACATACATTTCTCTTTTGATTACCCTTTCTACCAGTTGGTAGAAACTTAAGCTGTCCATTCATTGCCTCCATAATCCCCTGGGTTTCTATCTAATATCTGTTGATCTTACATGCTGCCGTGGCACATGACGGGGGGAGGCAGTCTGGCATCCGCTAAAATGATGATCTACCCATCTGGCCTTTGGTCTTCTCCTCCTTCCAAGCTTAAGGGTGATTCAAGTCTTTTAGCTGTTTCTCCACTGTTCAATCCCTTCCTAAAGCATGGGGATCATCCTTTTGCTACCTTGCTGAAATGAACTTGGAAATGCAGAACAGAGAGATGACATGCCATTGTTCCCATTGTTCCTTTTACCACATCTGTCGTATTTCTCCATCTCCTTCCCACCCAGGGAATTTTTGTCTGGACAATAGGTGGAAGTACCCTGGATCATAATCCATTCTTCCCTGTCTACCATTTGAAGACCAATCCTATATTCAGATTCCTTTCAAATTTAGGGTTTGAAATATAAAACTTTGGGCTCTTATAAAAATAGCAAACAAATCAAAACAAATTTTGGATGTTTAAATCTTTAAATTTGTTTGTTCTTGATCTCTCTGCTTTATAGCAACCATATCCCTTTCCAGAGGCAAATGATGGAAAGTGGGGTAATGTATAGAGAGAAATTTAGGGGAATATCTCATTTAACTCCTACCCAAACTTTCAGCCAGCTTGATTGGATTCTCAGCTGAGAAATGATGTTTCATCTTGAAGAGATGAGTCCCAAGCACTCCCAAGCAGGGGGAGCATGTGTATTTGTCTTGGGACTCGCATGGAACAACAGTGAGTGAAATATGGCTGTGTCTCTACCACAGGGAAACTTTAGGTCCCAGAAATAACAGGCTTTCATTACGACATGGTAGAGATGAGAAAAGCATAACTGAGGAACACAGTGTATAAGTAATAAGGTGAGATTTCAAGGTATAATATGCTCTAGCATGTGCCAGTGAGGACTGATGAGATGTGGGCGTAGCGATCATCTCGATGCTGAAATCCAAGACAACTGCAGGCTGGAGAGGAAGCTACTGTCTTTGAGAGAGCAAGGCCAATAGGTTTTTTTGTCTAAATGACAAGTAACTTCAGTTTCTAAGTGTGTGCTTTTGCATTTGAGACCATTAAAAAAATAAAAATAAAAGACTTAAGTTGCTTTTACTGACAACAGACATTGTCAGATTTAGCCACACAACCAATGTTCCAAATGCCATGTAAAAATGGAGGAATTGGCCAGATTGTTAAGTAATCTGTTATACTTGCTTTTATTTGTTTAATCCTTTTGAAAAAATGACCTCTTTTATTTTTTGCCCAAAAGAAAAAGAAGAGTTGAAATTTTTGGTTGTTTTGCAGGGAAAAGATAATAGGGTGTTTGTGGTTTATGATGGAAGATCATTCTCGTTAGCAGTCTGGGTAGTGTGCTCAGTTAGGGAGAGGGCTGGTAGTGGGCGAAGACAGAGTGAGAGAAGTGGAAGCTTTTCAAGTCAAGGGTAGGGGTCAGGGGCCCAGCTGGAGCGACTGAGTGGGAATTAACACTTAAGTATAAGAAAGAAATAAGAGCAAAACCATCTTGGTAGGAATGACATCATACCTTGACATTTTGGTATCTAAGGATCTCTGGAAGATTGAGCCGTTGACCTCTTATTTTAGAGACCCTTCCTTGTGTGTCTAAGGATGACTTCAAGCTTAAAGGCTTTAGGTTTTGCAAAAAAGATAAAGGATGCTCTTTGTCTCTTGTAAAAGGTGAAAGGAACAATTAATGTCAAAATTTTACCCCTCCAAAGCCATAATGAAGTATTTCATATGTGGAGAAAAACTGTCGAAGGGTAAACGCATGCAACTAGATCCACAGCAATGATTCTTGGGGAATTTAATGAACTCTATTTAGATTTTTCCAAACTGAAGACATGTACTCAATGATATCTAGGGTCATTTTTAAATTGTGTTCTTTTTCTCTTAAAATGATCAAAGGGAATTGCTTGTTATCCAGGATCAACTTGTTAACGGGAGACAGCCTATTTCCTAATTACTGTATCTCTTGAATCCACATCTCACTGAGCTCTAGGCAAGAGGTGAACTGGGGAGGGGAGGAAAGAATGTAGTAAAAAAATCCCAGAGTTTTACTCTGGCCTCCAGCTCAGTGACCTCGGACAACGCTGTGACCTTGCATATGCTTCCCCATTTGCCAAAATGAAGTGAGATGGAGTAATTCCAGAAACTCCTCCTTTCTCTCTGCTTTTCCTAATTTTTTAGAACTGCTAAATTATTGTATGCATGGAGTGATTTACTTTCTTCTTTGAAATAATGGAGCTCATTTTCTAGGATCTTCATCTCTCTGTATTTCTGTTAAACAAGATCTAACAGCCTTTGATATCTTTCTGCCTACTTTCTAGGGAATTACAGATATATCACTTGATTTTGTGGAGATATTTAGTCAAAAATTGTCACTGAATGCCTTATGCTTTCCTACAATGCTATCAGAGCTGAATTCTTAGAGCAGACAAGCCAAAGATAAAATAAGAGGGATTGACAAGAAAGGGACATAAGAAGAGCTTGTGGACACAAATTGAAAAGGCAGTAAATAGGAACACGAGGAAAGCCACCACAAAGCAGGTTATTTCACCATCCTTGAGGGTATAAAAATATTGACGTATTTATTTGTAAGATGATGTCGGAAAGGTGACAACGGAAAGCCTTCTAGTACCCAGCGAGCATCTACTGTGTGCCAGGCACCATCATTTGTCCTCATTTTGACTGTGCTACCCACTGTGTAGATGAGAATATTGAGGCAAAGGACTCACCCAGGAGTGAGTGGCACAACTGAGGTCTTAAGCCAGAAATTTAAGCCAGAAGGTAAATAAAAAATTAAATAATCACAGATAAGTCTTCTACTACCCCCTAAATCTGTCCCATTCTCTTATTCTTAGGCATCAGCTGCATTACCATTTCACTCTGCAATGTATGTTAGGTATCTTCTCATGTTAACCCATGTGGAAACACCTCCCTCATTTTAATTCTGTATCATATTCATGGTGTGGCTCTACCATAGATCACTTCATTTAACCTTTTCCTTATTGCTTTTCACTATTAAAAATCATCCTATAGTGAACATCCTTGTAACTGTTATGTGCACATGCAAAAGTTGTTTCTAAGTAGATTTGAAAAAGTAAATGCCTACATGTACAAGAGTGTGCAAAAGTAGATTTATAGTCATTCATATGGAAAATAATACAATAATTAATAAATAATAATGCAAGAATAAACTGTGTTTCACATTCACAACTGTAAACCTACTTTTGCCCACCCCTGTAATATATGTGTAGGTGTACATACATATATGTACATATTTATATACATATATGTGTGTGTATAGGCATATATGTATTTTTAAGATCCTGCCAAGCTCCCCTTAAAGAGTGATTATACCAAATCACCTGCCCCTCCACGCTGTATGAAAGTGTGTTTCCTCACACAATCATCAACACTTAATATTATCAAACTTTAAATATTTGCCAAGCAGTTATTACAAGCTATTTTTTAAAGTGCATTTCTCTGACCATGAGTGAGTTTGAGCACCTCCCAAATTATTTTCCTCTAGAAAGGGATTCCAATAAATAACGGGAGAGCAGCTGAGCCCTGTTCCGTGCTCTGCAGGAAGCAAGTGAGTTTCTTTGTGAAGAGGATGCTGCAGGGTCATTTGACTTGGAGAGCCTGGCCAGGTGGGAGTGGTAAGATTACACTCTCATTAGGAATTCACCTGGGGGTCATAAAGGAGGCTGAGCAGGTCCTTTAAGCATGTAAGTGATGGCACTCAAATCTACCAGAATATTAACCCTGAAATCAGGTCTGAATTTACAGCCATAATATCTATCTTTGGATTTGGTTTTATGTTTTTACCCTTGATTTATGTGTATGCCTTCCTTAGCATTTCATATCTCAAGCAACATAAATGTATTAAAGTAATGGAATTTAGCAAATATGTTACGGTTACCATCTTTGTTCCCAAGAGGGAATTTGGAAATCTGACAAATATTATAGCTTTCATTTTCAAGACCCATTTTCTGAGCAGTTTCACTAACAAGTCTCCTGATTTACCATGCCATTAACAAAAATAATTCTTTCTGGATAGCAGTAAAAGAAGTGGATTAGCACAATTTATGGCTTTCTCAAGATACAGATAAGGTGCCTGTTAAGAAAAAAAAGGACAGGTTTTTGATTAACTGATACATAGACTTACTTTTAAGACACCTTACTTCATTTTTCATAAGCTCATCTGTTATGGACAGTGTCCCTCAAGGAGGAAGCTTGCCATGTCTCTGTGTCTCAGCAAGGTCTCGTGTTTGCCAACAGTGATTTGGAATTACTTAGTTGCTGACAGCCCTTCATCATTGATTGAAAGAGGAAACATTTTCCACTTCAAGCTGAGGACATGGAGCTTAGTTTTTCTCCTTTAAATAAAATGTTATCCAGAGACAGCCCTCTGAATGTATATGCAACTACACATAGAGTTCAACAAAAGAGTAACCTACAATAAGCAGAGATATAGAATGGTTGGGGACCTAGAACAGCAGCTCATTAGGAAAAACCTGTTCTTTTTCTTTGCAAAAGTCAGGGAGGAAATAGATGTCTGTCAAACAGAAGGAGTTATGAGAGGATCCTGTCAGTAAGAAAGATACACAACTATGGGGAAAACATTGGAAAGTTTCCTCTAATCCACAGGAACTTTAATTATGTTCTCTATAATCCTGTATTCAGAGGATCCCAAAGTGATTGGGGGCCCATTATAAAGCTCCACCATAGTATGGCATGGCAGCGTAAATTGCATGGCCATCCAGGCTGTGACATTAGTCCCCAACTCTGAGACCCCAAGGTCTGACTCCCACTTCCCACAACAAGTCACAGGGCTCAGCAGAGAAGATTCCCAAGTACAGAGGTGGTGGAGGTGGTGGTGGGTGGGTAGGTGGAGTTCTAGGAGAGATGAACAGACTGACGCCAATAAGTCCACACTTCGGTCAGCCATGGGCTCTGGGTGTGCAGAGCTCGAATCAGGGGAGAGAAGAGATGAGATGGGCTTGGCCATGCAGTTCTTTGTAGGTCATTTGAAGGGCCTTTGCTTTATCCTAAGAGCAATGGGAAGCCATTAATAGGATTCAATGTGTGTATGTTTCTGGGGGTGCAGGTATTTGGCCATGGGGGCAACAGTCTTAATTAGATTTCTCCTTGAAACTATTCTGAGAATTGCAAGGGTTCTTAACCTTTTTGTCCCATGGACCCTTTTGTCAGTCTGGGGAAGCCTGTGGCACTCATCTAAGAATATTATACTTAGATATAAATATTATATTGAGGTGTAAATATTAAAATATTTAGAAGTATGCTGGAACCTACTTGTACTATACTAAATGTGTACTATACTAGTTTGATACCTTTTTCAAAATAGCAAAAATAAAAAGTATTTGTGAGAGTCATATCTATGCAATGGTGCACGGAAGCCAGCTCATTCTTACAGCTCATAAAAGTTGATGGTTGTGAGCATTTCCGTCCAACTCTGCATTCATTGGTGTCATGTTGATGGCTTGAATGTGGCCATGATGGGAGTATTTACACCATGGAAATAAGTGGAAAATATTCAGAATCACCCTGCAAGAGCCAATTGTTAAAACATCACTTCTTATATATATTACACTATATATATTACTGCATATAAGGTATTTATGTATTAAGCCTGTGATCAAATCCTATTATTTAAGGCATTAATAAAGAAGATATATATATATATATAAATATATATATATACACACACTTTATTAATGCCTTAAGTAACAGGATTTCATCAAAAGTTTAATAACGATCATGATTTTGAAATAGTATGAGTATAAATAATATTTCAGGATATCAGCAACCACTATAATGTGGTATAATATTTCTTTGATGAAAAAGTCATAGTTACTGCTAATATTAACTAAATTTTAGTTAGAGGTTAATGCAAATATAGATGCATTTTTTCCTCTCTAAAGAATCCCTGAATTATAGCGTCCAGAAAGTGAAAACAAGGGGGCGCAAGGGGGCCAGCTCATGGTCATAGCAATATCCCAAATGAGCAGTCGTGGGGTCTTGTGCTCAGCTGAGGAGACAGAGAGACGTACATGCAATTAGAGGTGGTTAACAGAAAAAGTCCACAAAATTTAGAAATGTATTGATTTAAAAGGGAAGCATCAGAAGTGACCCCCAGGGGTTTGGGTTTTACTACTGGGTTTACTGAGAATGGAATATCAGAAAGGGCCAGGCTTGGGGAAGGTGACTGTGAGTTTGTTTTGGGACCTGTTGAGTTGGAGGTGCCCCTAGAAAATCACCGTGGAATACTAAATAGGCAGTGGGGTATGTGTCTGGAATAGAGGCATAAGTAGTTTCTGCGATCATTCTTGAGTTGAGACAAGGGTAGGGGGAAGTTGTTACTTGGTGGAGAAGCAAGCTCATTAGAAATGAACCACTCTTTTAGTTACTGTTTTCACACTGCATTCCTGCCTTCTATATATCTAAATAATTATTATGTCATCAGATTGCCTTTCAAAACTGGCGAGATGGCCTTGCTTTGGGGGAATCATAATCACAGAAAGTAACTACTGTCCCAGTTCCTGCACAGCCACCACCTGGAGCTGGAAGTCCAGAGGAGAGGCCAGGGAAGTAGATATATACTAGGGGTTATTAAGGTATTTGCAGTGAATGGAGCTTCCATTCTTATTTGAAACATCTCTGAGGAAAAGGATCGAGTGAGAAGATTGGCAAACAGTAACCTTGAGGATTTCAAATTCAGTGGCTAGCAGAAGTGGACAAGCCTAAAAATGAGAGTAGGAGGGAACAGTGACAGAGATAAGTGGAAGTCCAGGTGAGGTGGTGGAAAAGACCAGGGGAGAGAGCTTCGGTAAGAAGAGAGGAGACAAGCAGACTGCAGGCTGAAAAAGAAGACTCAGAGTTCTTCATTGGAGAGGGTGTTCCTTTTAGGGGAGCTGTGTTGGTTGAGTGATGGTGGCGAAAGCCATTTGGGAGGAGAGGAAATGGTGACATAAGTTATGGACACATTTTTTTTTAAAGTTCACCTGCTAAGAAGGACACAATGAAGTAGTTGGAGGTAGATATAGAGCCAATAAGGTTTTTCTCCCTCTATGCCTTCCTTCCTTCCTCCCTTCCTTCCTTCCTTCCTTCCCTCTAGTAGGAGAGACCTGCCTGTAAGAAGGATCCATCTGAGACAAAGGTGAAAATACATGGGAGAGAAGGAATCAATGATGGTATAAAGTTCCTGTGAAGGTAGGAGTGAATAGACTCCAAAACTTACAGGAAGTGGTAACTTTTTATAGCAGAGAACTGAATGAATGCATGATTAAATGAGTAAGGTGTCTGTCTTTAACAGTAGGTGTGTATTGTCCTATCTTAAAGAGGAATTCTTTAGTGGCTCCAAAGGCAAAGTAATTTGCTCCAGGTCTTGCAGTGGTGGAATGCAGACTCAAGCAGGTCTTCAGAGAGTATGTACATCCCTTCTTCCCAAAGGCACATATACTGGTTTGGTGACATTCAGTTCTTAAGGGCTTCACGCACCTGTGAAGTATGTAGGCAAATGTGTGCTGGAGTGAGTTGGAGATTAGGCTACTTTGTTGATGTTTCCCAAATAAGCTTTGAAATTGGGATTAGGAGAGGCATTATGTGGGTAGGAAAGGTTGGGTGTAAGTGCTCTGGGGGTTGAAAAATAATGGTGCCATCCTTGGGGAAGGGATCTGTGGTGCAGATATACACCATCTCTCTGCCTAGGATCAGAGCTGTCATATCTCTGTGGTTCCAAGCCCTGCTTTTGACACCGACACCCAGCCAATGGTTGCGAGCCTCTCAAGACACAGATACTAAAAACCTTATTGACTGATGTGGACTCTTCTACGCATCAAAAGGCTCAGTAATGGCAGGCTCTTTTTAAGTGCAGAAAGTGCTTCTCTGTAGATAGTATGCCAAGCTACCTGGGGTTAAGATAAAAGACTTCAAAAAGGCAGCAGCTTCCTGGAGGCTCCCTGTGGCCACTCACGTTGCTACTTTGGCCATGTTGACCCCAGACGTGCAGGGCCAGCCTTTGCATGTCTCCCTCTGTCACCTGAGACCTTGTGAGCCCCAGATCTCTAACTTTCACTACTGAAACACACTGTAACAAAACTTGAGTTTAGACTGCCTGATGCTTCCCCTTCCTGTGACCTCTACTACCTGCACCATTTTGGAAAACAGACCTTGAAGATCAATCAGTTTTGATTTCAAATATCCACTCTTCTGTAATTGACTGTGGGATCCTAAACAAGTCTGTTTCCTTCTCTGAAGAGTCAGTTTCATCACCATGCCATAGGGATAATCTTGCCTACCTTATAGAACTGTTGTAGAGACTTATCCATTCAGAACATACCTGAGCGCCTATTCAAATACTAGCCATGGTGCTGGGCACTGGGGTCTAACTGCACAAAACAAGCATGATCCCCACCCTCAGGGGACCTCCAGTGCAAGAGTGGATATGCCGAAGTGCCAGACACGGGGAATGGATTTAAGAAATGTCTCATTTGCCCTGACCAGTGTGGGTCAGTTGGCCGGGCATCATCCTGCAAAGTGAAAGGTCACAAGTTTGATTCCCGGTCAGGGCACATGCCTGGGTTGCAGGTTCAGTCACCAGTATGGGCACACATGAGAGACAACCGTGGTTGGATGTTTCTCCCTCATATAGACGTTTCTCTCCCTCTCTTTCTCCCTCCTTTCCCCTCTCTCTAAAAATAAATAAAAAAATTTTGTTTTTAAAAAGAAATGTCTTATTTATTTCTTTTCTTGTCCCTCATGTACCAGGCCCAGCTGAAACTACTCCTTGTCCATCGAACGCACAGTAGGGTGCGGGGAGGCATTGCACAGTTAGCAGGCAGCTCTGCAGGGGGTAAGAGCAGTGATGTAGTAAGAACTTGGTAGTAGAGTGGAGTCAGGGCCTAAGACCCTAACTGAGGACAGAATGTGGGCTCCCACATTGCAGCTCCCCCTGTCCCTAGCCACAAGACCAGAGACAATTTACTTGCCCCTTCATCTGTGCCTCATTGTCCCCACCCATATGGTGGGGACAGCAATGGCACGCACTTCTGAGGATTGTTGCAAACACTAAATAAACCGGTATGTGTCAGGTGCCTAGACGAATGCACCTAGGCACCTAGGGCTTGGGAAGCGCTTGATAAATGTTGGGTGTTATTTCCATTTACCAAAGGAAGCTTCTTTCATCAGACCTCGCCAGTCTCAAATGGGTATCAGGTGGGAATAGTGATTAGCTGGAATTCTAAACTAGACTGCCCCGCTTTTCAAACGCTACTCCATTGTTCGTCTCTTTCCTTTTCCAATCCTGGGTCTCGTGTTCGGATCTCCTACTGCAAAGAGCAGTGTCCCTAATAGTAGAATATCACTTTTACTGGTACCATTTATTGACCATTCACTATACTGTGGGGTCTCAACAGCTTTACTTACAATAATTTGAGGTTTGTTCAAAGCATTATATTTCAGAGAGTTCGTGGATGCTTTTAATTTAATTATAAGCAGTTTTACACCACAGATGACTGTTTGGAAAAGAAAAATGCTATTTTTTCTGAATGTAAAACACATGTTTAGGACTGATAAAACATATTACTGTGTTTTGTTTCAGAATAAACAGAATTGTATTACAAAGTACGTGACAGTAAGTTGATGTGGGTGGCTTCGTCTGAGGGGTTGTCACCAGAACAGGCATCATTCTGAGTGAGGGAAGGTATGCACAGGCTCAGCCTTCTACACAGGTCAGGGGCCCAATGGTCAGCTCCCACAGGGCCCCAGCGTTCGCCTCTCTCCTAAAGAGACCCATGTTAGACCTCCGAACAGGCACATCCACATTCTTTCTGCAATTGCTATTGCTATTTATAGCAATACTTATTCATTTCCACCTGAGTTCATTCATCCAGTGAATATTTATTGAGGACCTACTATGTGCCAGGCATTGTTCTGGTGATACATGTGTGGACATAACAGACAAAAGTCTCTGTCTTCAAGGGGTTTATATTCCAGAGGAGAGGAAAGAAAAACAAGTCAAATGCACACTTGGGTTTGGGTGTGAAGAAAAGTGAAGGGAGGGCGTCCCCGCAGAGAGATGACTGTGCTTGTACATAATGTGATCCAGGAAGACCTTCTTGAGAAAGCAACATGTGAGCTAAGACTTGAAAGAGGCAACGGAATGAGGCTGTTCTGGGCACAGTGACAGTCCCTATGAAAGTCCTGATGTGGAAGTCACCTGTGTCTGAGGAAGGACAAGGGGGTCACTGTGAACTGAGGGGGGAAAATGAGGTTCAAAAATTATAGAAGAGAAAGATTGGATTTAGACTTTTTATCATCTTCAACATCACTGCCACCTTCACCACCACCATGCCCCTTACTGAGACTCAGCAGGGAACAGGACAATTCTTGCATCCCTGAAATCAAACTCTGCGAAGAAGACAATTAATTACAGGACAGTGTGATCCTTGCTACCAATGGAGTGAGCCTAGGTTTTCAGGAAGTTCAGAGGTGGGCAGAAAACATGGCTTAAAGGAGAGAGGATGCAGAAGACTTCCTGGAAGAAATCTAAACATCAGTGTACTTGTGAGGCCAATAGAAATCAACCAGGTGAACTGGTCAGGATGAGGCTAAGTTCTGCTGCTAAGAGAACCCTGAAATCCCATTCTGTATTTTTTTCTGGTCTTTTCTTTCAACTTTCTCTGCCCACTTCTACCAATTTTACTGTGGGTACCACTCCTTTTTCCGATCATGGCTCTGGACTTGGAGAAGGTTTCCTCTCATAAGTTATGATCCCTCTTTGATTTCAGCAGCATCCAAGTCCACCCGTCCTGGCTCAGCATATTGACAAGCAGCTCTTTTCAGTTCAGCCTTGCTCCCTCTATTTAGGAATGTGTTTCTACTAAATCCATGGCTCTGTGCATAGAACCCAGTGAAATCTACTCCGGCCACCTACAAGGAGAAGTGATAATGAATAAAACAGTGACAAAATATTCACACAAATACATGCATAGTTATACTTAAATACCAGACCATATGCACACATGACTATATGTACATATAGTTATATATAAATGCATGCATACACTCATGCATGAATATAGATACACATACCTATGCATATATAAACACATGTATAAACACACATGGATATATATACACACCTAAGTTATATATAAATGCATGCATATACATATCCATGTACATGTTTATATACTGTATAAATGCATATATACACGCAAACATGTATGGTATGGGTAATGTATGGCATGTGTGTGTATTTTAGAAAGCCTATTGAACCTGGAGCTTTACGTCCAGTCTCCCTTTTTATGGACATCACAACCCTACTTTGCATGTGCTACCACTATTCCTTTTACATGGATGAGGAATTTGAGGCTTTAGCAGTTTAAGTTTCGTTCCCAAGTTCACAGAGCTGGTGACTTATGAACCTGGCATTCAAACCAAGGGATAAAAGAAAAGAAAGCCTGTTCTGTCTCAGCGCTTAAATGATGTTAACAGAAGTGGAGCGAAAACAAAAAAAAATGATGAAGAAAACTGTAGATCCTGTCCTTGAGCTGCTCATAGAAAATACACATGGAAGAACAATTAGTACATAATGTGATAATTTCCATGAAAGAGAAATAAAAGCTATATGGGAACATGGAAGAGAAGATGGCATTTCAACTGGCTCTTGAAGGATGAGTAGAAGTTTTCCAGAAAGGGGGGAGGGGAGTTAAGATTTTGTATTTCATTTAAAACTATAGGGATCCTTATAACAAGATAGCCAGTGTTGGCCCTTTGGGTGTATTTAAATGTTTTAAACACCTTTGACTTAATAGCCACAGAAACGGGGGTATTTTTCTAATAAAGCTAGGAGTGGCACCTTGAGTTTGGCCTGGAGCATCTTTTAGATGCATGCAGGTGATCTAGGGCAGTCTCTAAAAATGGCTTTCTCCCCTCTCCCTCTGCCATTGCATTTGCATATTCACATGTCTGCACACAAAAACAAGTGTGGCCTTAGTGTCATAAGTTTGAATAAGGAAGGATGCGTGGTTAAAGGCAAAGTGAGTTATGCCTTTTATAAAGCAGTTTCAGTGGCAGAACCTGCTCCCCTCTGAGCACTTTTCGAGGACTGGTAATCACAAACTGCTGCTTTGCTCAGAGGTGCTGCCGAAGATTGTATGGACATTGTTTCAGCAAAACCACTGGGCCTGTGTGATTGCTTCTATTTATTCAGTACTAAGAAATACAAGATTGAGCTTTATGAGAGAGAGAGAGAGAGAGGAAAAAAACACATTCTGCACACAGCCTAGATAGGTTTTCCTGTTCAGGGTGTTTTTATTGCTTTAAAGTAATCTTCTGATTGCTTCATGAGTAATCCCGTAATTACAAAAACAATCAATTAGTTGATCTCGATTAATCACATAGCATATTTTATCCTACTAAGCATGAAGGTAGAATGCAGGTAACTTTCCAGGTAAAGGAGGCATTGAACCTTTATAGCCACCAGCCAGGGATAGTGGTACAAATTCAAGTCTTGAGTGCTGGTTCCTCAGCATTTTGAATTACTGTGTAAGGAGCAATATACTAAGGACTCCTGAAGTCCTATCCCTTTTGTCTTGCCAGAAGCTCCCAAACTGCCCCTGCCCCACTGCTCCTCCTTCCCCTCTGCCGCAGTGGTCCCTACCTGGGAAGAGACTTTCCTAGCTCTTTGGCAGCCCCTTCCATTTCCTTGCCCCTCGCCACACTGCATTGGAAGAACGGTGGCCCCGGGAGACAGGGGAGATGAGGCCTGTGCTTGGGTGGGGGCAGGGTTATCCAGAGGAGATGCCACTGAGAGATGTTCCCTACCCGCCCTCCTTCTCCCTTTCCTTCTTTTCTTCCTTCCCTTCTTCCTCCATTTTTATTGAGTGCCCTTGACGTACTAAGCACATTTTAGGCACTTGGAATACGTTACAGAACCAAAAGAGCAAACATCTTTCTGCCTATGGTGCTGATATTCTAGCAGGAGAGACAAACAATACAAATGATAAGTAAGTAATCACAGAGCATTTTAGAAGGTGCCAAATGCCATGGGAACGACAGAAGTAGGCAGAGAAAGGGGGCTGGAATGCTGGGGTAGTAGGCGGAGCAACTGGCTGGTGTTAAAAATGGTCTGAGAAATGTTTCGGGGACACAGCACTAGGGAGTTAGGGGAGGGTGCCCTGCAGTAGGACAGGCCAGAGTCCATCCTAGCTCTGCCTGCACCTGTCACTCATATGAATACATCATCAACTTCTCTCGGCTCCTTCATCCTTAAAATAGAAATAATTGCATGTGTCATGTAGGGCTATGAGGAAAAGTAAATAAGACACCACTGGGAATATCACTGGTGTGTTTATACCACTCCTCATTAAAATAACAAGAACAGCAACAGCCACATGAAGGAACTGAAATAGTCAATAGTGTGTGTAAATCACCAAGTGCAGGACCTGGCACATGTTGGATATTCAGTACGTGTACAAATCTGTAATCATTAAAAAAAAAAACCCTGAAAAGTTTGAATGTTGCACTCTTAAAATGCATAAAAGGCATTGTTTTAAATGCATCATTTAATCCTTACAGCCATGAGAGGTAGGAACTATATTAGGCCCATTTTTAGATAATGAAACTGAGGCACAAAGAACTTAATTTCTTCAGGACTTAAAACTAGTAATGATGAAGGCAGGGTTTGAACCCAGGCATACTGCTTCTGAGACCACACTATAATTCTCCCCAGGGCTCCAGGACGTGGAAAAAAACATTCATTCATTCATTCATTCAACACGTATTTATTCATCATCTACTATGTGACAGGCCTGTGATAGGCACTGAGGATGCAGAGCCGAATGAGACAGACGGGGTCCCCTCTCCAAAACATACAAGTGAATGTGAGACTCACACTTTCTCTACCTGAGAGATTTATGTCTGAAAAGACATTCTTGACTGTGGATGATACATGGCATGCTCCACCGTTTCTGGATGTGGTCCTGAATGTAAATATTCCACCACCTTGTTGGACCATGAGCTCTAATGTCTGGCTGCAAGCACGTGGTAGGTTATCTTTTTTCATAAAAAGAAGTCTGCCTCTTCTTTTGCAGAGTCCTTCCCAGTAAGACTGTGGGCCCTGCCTCTACTGATAAGGGGTGAATCTGGTGACTCTAAGACTATGATCTCCTCATTAGATAAAGCCATCAGTTACAGAAGAGGTGATCATTATTGGCAAACCAGAGACGGCCGCTGTCAGGGAAGAATGGGCGACCACGGAAGGTTGCAAACTGATGGGTATTTAATCCTTGAACTTTGACAGCAACAATATTAGTTGAAGGTCTGTAATACATTCACAGTTCTCATCTGACATTTTCCTCACATCATTATTTTTCTGGTTTTACTTTCAAATTCCCCGAACGCTCATTGATATGAAATTCTGAGGGGAAATTTGGAACATTAACGACTTTTTAAAGCAAATGAGTAAGTGTCCTTTCCAAGAGGAAATTACCTTTATGGTGTTGGAATAAAGCTATTTTTAAAATTTATACTAATGAGGAGGCAACACGAGGTAGATGACTCAATTCCTGAGGCTGCGAGTCGGCCCACGCAGCCCCTGCAAATTCAGCCTGCTGTGGGCTCCGTGTGGCCCCGCTAGGCTGGCGCTGGTGTCGGGGAGGCCTGCGTTCTCAGCATCCCTTTTCTTTTTGGAACTGATCGTGTGGAGGACGATGTTCTGTGGCCTAGGATCACGGAGATCTCTGACCCTGCCTGGGGCTGGGGTGGCTATGTGGAGCTTCACTAAAGAAGAAATACTTGCTGTCAGTCCTGAATGAAGGGGAGGGTCTAGGGAGACAAGGAACCGGGTGGGAGGAAATTGTTTCTGGAAGAGTGAGCAACAAGGGTTCTGGTGAGCAAGGGTTCCTTTCAGAGCATCCATGCTTCCAAGTCCTGGGGTTCCCAGCTCCAGTGATGGGGGACCCATGCCCCCCACAGACTGGCTCACACCCATAGAGGTTTTCCGTGGTGGTATCTATAGCTAATGTGTATTGACTGTTTACTATGTAACAGGCACTGGCCCTGGTCTAAGGGTTTTATAACATTGGGTTGGGAAAAGTTACATTAACAGGGATCAAAAGAAAACCCAGGTTAGTCATAATAGCAATATTTGTTAACAAGCAAGCAAATAAATGTGAACACTCTTAAATGTCTATTAAAAGGGCCCTGGGTTGGTTGAAGAAACAATGGAATTGCTGAACAAATGAGTGCTACGCTGTTCTGAAAAGGCATGAGGAGTGTGGCTATAGACTATTTTAGACTAATCTAATGAGAAGAAACAGAAGAAACAGATGAAATATACTATTCAGGGGAAAAATGTAAGCTGGAGAACAGCATGTAGTATATATGCTACTGCCCGTCTACAGAGGGAGGTGAATACAAATTTATATACAAATTTCCTTTCTTCTTTTAAGAAAAAGTGGTTAAACCATAGTTTTTTTAAAATGTTGCTGTTCCAATTATCTATTTCTGTTTAACAAAATCCGTGGCTTTAAGTATTAACACCACCTCTTCCAGTCTAGGGTTGCCTGGGCAAGGTGGGTCTCAGTCATGCTTGCTGTGAGTGACTGAGGCTGGAATCGTGGATCCGCTAGAAGTTTGCTCACACACATGTCCTGTCTGAGTGGGAAGACGCAAGCTGGGGTGGGGCTGGAAGAGCTGGGGTTTCCCAGGCATCTTTCTCTCTCTCCGTGGTCTTTCCAGCTTACAGATTTCCAGGTAGCTGGTCCTATATGTTTGCTCAGGGCCCCAAATGTCTTTCCTGAAAAAGACAGCTCAAGCTGTCTTACCTTTTGTGATCGGTCTCTGAAGTCACACAGTGTCACTTTGCTACTCTTCACTTTTTGAGACAATTATAAGACCCATCCAGGTTCAGGTGACATGAGAGGAAAATAGACTTCACCTGTTAGTGAGGAAGTGGTAAGGTCTGCAAGACTGTGTACAACTAAAAACAGTTTTGTGCCCATTTCTAGAAAATATAATCTGACACAATTACCTAAAGTCAGAAGTATGGAAAAAGTACAAGGAAATAGGACAAAAAATAGATTTTTATAAAACCCTTTTTCACGAATTAGAAATGAAATTAAATAAAAAGGCAATGCTAAAATTCAAAAGCCAGAGAAACAATTGAGCCTAAATGGGTGCTCAAGCAATGGCATAACCTGCAGAGAAGAACTATTCCCAGTGACTTCAAAACACAGCAATTTGACTGCATTCATTAGGGGTATATACTGAAATGGCAATTGAAAAAAGCTAAAAAGGGAAATCTTAACTGTTTTCAGTAATACTGTTGTTAGGCTTAGCATTAATATCGTTACGTCTATTGTTGTGTGTATTGAGAGATAAAGCAAATGAGTAATTATGTTAGCTTTGAGGAGACTTAGTATTTTAAGGTGGAAAGAAGAAGAAACAGATGAAAGATCAATGAGATTATTTAAAATGCTGGACCCTAGCCCTGGCTGGTGTGGCTCAGTTGGTTGGAGCCTCCTCCTGTGCACCACAATGTTGCGGATTCGATCCCCAGTCAGGGTGCGTACGAAAGGCAACCAGTTGATATCTCCCTCTGTCTCTGTCTCTGTCTCTCTCTCTTTCTCTCTGTCTCTCTATCTCTCAAATCAATAAAAGCATGTTCTCTGGTGAGGATTAAAAAAAAAGTTGGAGCCGAGAATTCCAAGTAGAATTGTCAATATGAATAAATTATATATTTTATCTTAAAAATTCATTATATTCTGTCTCTGTCTATTAAAAGGCCTAAAAACAGTGACCAACACAGTAGCAATGAGCTTCATTAGCAAATCGACATGGTTTGTAATTACCATTTCCCACAAAATGCAACCAAGTCTCTTTGGGAAAATGGTTGATTTTATCTCTAGGGCACAGAGTGTACCAGATAAATCTGTAAAATCTTGTGATATCAAAAAGCAAGAAAGTTACCTGATGCTCTTAGGGTCATGTCATTTAGAGAAACCAACATCAATAGACTAAAGATGAGACAATTGGAACATTAAAACAAGATTAGTAATTTCAGTGGATTGAAACACAAAATTACTTATTGGTCACCTTTCAAAGATAATGGAGACCAAGTCATTATTTTAGAAACTGGTAAATGAAGGGGGGGAAAAAAAAGCCAAACACTGATTTTGTCTTTCTTTCAAGAAGCCCTAGGTGAGATAATTACATAGTTGATGAAAAGAGTTTCTCTTTACAATTAATAACTAACGAAGAAATAAAAGAATTAGAATATCATGAATTTGCAACCCCTCCTTAATGAGTGGATCTAGGCAATGGCCATCAGTGGTTGCCAACAAAAAGAAAGGGAGACCAGCAGGGAGTTCACATTCCTGAAGGAAATTCATACCACCTGTGAAGTGGTCTTGAGCCTAAAATACTCACTCTGATCTATACCCCTCCAGGGTATAACTATCTATTTATAGGAAACACAGTGGATAGTTGAACATGTTCAGTGACATCATAGGCATAGAACCAGCCAAACTGACACTGTGAAACAAACCAGATTACTCAATGAAAAGTTGCAAAGACAAAAAAAAGAAGAAGAATGGGAACTCTATGATGAAAAAAAACCCTAAGGAGATATATTAGTTAATTATAATGTTTGGCTCTAATTTGGATCCTGATTAAAAATAAGCTGTGAAATTATAAGGTACTTAGGAAAATATGAGCACATAGTGGGTATTTGTTGATATTTAGATACTTGTTATTTTTGTTCTGGTATGTTGTGCTTGTGTTAGAAAAAAAGAATTGCAATTTTTACAGACACTTCATAAATATTTACAGATGAATGGCATGCTCTGGAATGCTGTTTAAGACGAACTGTGGATGGGGATGGGTGTTCAGCTGAGTCGAGGGCAGCCATGAGTTTAATGCTGATATTGAGTGGTGGATACACAGAGGCTTGTGATGTGACTCTCCACTTTGGTGTTGGAAATTTTCAATATGAAAATATAGCAAAATAATTGAGAGGCATGAAGTACTTTTCCCCACAAAGGGATTCTCGTCCATGATTTTAGTCCATGAATACCAAGAAATGGTCAGACAGCACAGGTGTGTCTCATGTGAGCTTGCCAGATGAGCAGTGAAGGGTCACCCAGCTTTTCAATCATTTCCATGGCTCAGTTTGCCACATCTGAATTCACCAGGAAAATACCAGGCATCTACTTTCTATTGTTTCATCTTTAAATAATGCCTCACTTTCTAGGAACAAAGGGACTCATTTTTTTTCTTGATGTTTCAAAAAAATAAAACAAAACAATAGAAAAACTTCTCATTAGCTGAAAAGTGTTTTTGATTCAATTTTGAATTTAGTGAATGCTGAGGACTAAAATCTCCTTGGCCCATTTCTCCTTGGCCTAAACAATTTAACAAATATTTTCAAGATGCTTTGTCTGCTAAGGGAGAGGTGATTTTGATTCTGAATTACTTTGCTATAAATAGCCAAATGAGAGCCTGAAACCAGAGTGCTGCTTTTGCATGAAGTCAGACTATTTTAGAACTGCAGAGCCTTCTATGTGGCAGGAGGCTTAAATTGTCCACCTCAAAATTCTGATTTTAATAACGAATGGGACGAGGATAAAAAAAAAATGGTCATGTGGTTTTTATTTTCTGCATGCAATCTCAAATTTAATCCCAAACTTGAAGCATTGATAACATTTTAAACATTTGGGTAATTTTAAATTGTTCAATGCTGCACGTGATCGGAACTTCAAACATCTTTAAAATAAGTGCTTCTATTATATGGATATGTATAAAAAGTCCTCCAGAAAAGTTAAATTACCTCTCTCATCTCAGGAATAGAATCCCAATAACTTCCAGATTGTAGCATTTATGAAAAAAAAAAAAGTGAAGTGCTCTAGTCATTTTAAATTGCTTCTTACAATGAAAAGTACCTGTAAATTACTGAATGTGGCAATTTGTTCAAAAAGCTTTTTTAGATTTGTAAGTAACTTAGAGGATTTGCTGGTGAAACATTTTGGCAGGTATCTTAGATAATTTCAAGATTGAGCATACACATCTAAATGTGATTAAAATATGATATCAGCAGGTATTGACCACAGGAAAGTGAGGTGGGTTTTCAAGTTTCAACAGCTAGAGAGGTTGAAAAAGACTGTAGATGACTCTCAGGGGACCTGGGAAAGGTACTAAGAATGCAAAATAGAGCTAATTACAGAAAAATGCCACATGGCTGGCTTTGGAATGATTCATCAAACCCTTGGCATGTTCTGCTTACCCTCTGCCTGATGATAAAGTAGGGGTTATTTCTATCTGTGGATACATTTGTTTTATATCTCACCCAGGCAACACAGTTTCAGCCTTACTCTGCTGGTGCTAATTTCTTTAAAAAAAAAAAGTTAATTTAGTAAAATATGCTTGATGGGCTTTTAGGAGGGGACAGAGAGAGTTTCGGTTTATAATTTTCCAGGCATAGTGCCTTAATCATCTTGTGAACGCCTTTCTTATGGTATGTCTTCATCTTTACTGTTTTGGATAAGAATTTGTTTAGCCACAAGAGGACTTTGGTTACTGGTGCCCGAGACACCTGCAGGCTACCAGGATACAAAGGGGTTGGTCAAGGGCCTGGAACCCACTGGGTGAGGGAAAGGGATCCAGGGCAATGAACCTGAGTCAACATTTGGAAAGCGGTCTCATGATGACATAGTAATGATATAAGCCCTGTGCTACAAGTGAGGGTGGATAGACAAGTGTGTCCCACCCTTCCCCAAGTATACTGTAGAATCGAGGGGATCAGTAGCCAGAGCTAGGCTAGCTTCCTTCTGGGCGGTGTCTGAACTCTTTAGCCTTCGGGCTTCACAAAATAGTCCCCACTGTGGGAAATCTGAGGCAAGACATGCAACTTCTGGGAAGGATCAGATCTAAAAGCTTCTTTTGAAAAATCCATCAATGTCCTTTTCATTCTAAAAGAATAGGCCAGATATTGGTTGAGTTATTGGGTTGGCCAAAAATATGTTACATTTTTTTCATAAAATAAAATACACATTTTTCGTTTTCACCAATAACATTATTGATTTGGATATTTTGAGTAGGTCAGTTGTCTCGCACTATTGGCTTCTAGTGGGCGGAGGCCAGGGGTGCTGCTAAACATGTTCTGATGCAAAAGACAGCCCCACAGCCAAGAATTACTTGGCTGAAATGTCAACTGCACCAAGAAACTTTGCAAACTACTTTCGACACATTTGATCAGTCACAGCACCTTCTCCACACACTGCACAAACCTTTTTGTTTTTGCATTTAAGTTGCATTTTTACCTTTCTTGAAATAATAAAGCATAATATGCCAAAAAATGTTTCATATCTTCTTCCATCTTCAATATTAAAATGGCTGCACAAAAATTCACCAACTTTGGTGTGTTGTTTTTTTTTAATGCATGTTGGTATGACAGCTGTCACAGTACAATCTAACAAAATTGTTTCAAATGAAGTTAAAGACAGCTACGCACTACTAGAGCCATCGTACAGAAAAAAACCTAATGGACTTCTTGGCCAACCCAATATTTAAAAGAACAATAATGGGCAAGAGCAAAATAATTGTGAGAATTTATGGTGTGAGGATGGTCAAGTGCGGTGTGCGTATGGCATGGAGCCAGAGCTTCCTGTTTGCAATCAGATTTAGCACTCCGATGGGGATAGAATATTGTACCTTAGGAGGTGTGAGACAGGGGAAGACTGACTGTCCCATTTCTAGCACTGACAGTCCTGCATCCCAGGAGCCCCTGGGAAACAGGAACAGTTGGTCATCTTATCTGAGAGGTTAAAGAGGAAAGATTTTCTGGATGGGTTTTTGCTGATAGTTTAGCTTGATTGTATTGATTAGAAAGGCTTCCACTAGGATAAGGCTTTCAGTACCAGTGCAGAACCCTTTCTGGAGCTACATCCAGGAGGAGGGTGCAGGAGTTGGAGAGGAGGCTGGACCCTGACAGCTGCTTCCTCTGTGGTAACTCCTTTCGAACCAGTTGTATGGACTAGGCTTTTAGATAAAGTTTCATGGGTCAGAAGCTTCCTCAGTGAAAACGGTTGGAATTTTTAGGGCGATGGGCTTTGAAGCATGGTAGGGACAATGACTTATGGATATGCACGTTGTCTACAGATAAGAATGGTCCCTGGGAAAAGGTTAGAAGGGGCTGGGAGAATCCAGTCAAGCTGACCGTGGACTGGGCCATCAATGCACAGGTGGGCTGGAGAAAGACAGAAAGAACCACCAACCAGGAACCAGTCTCTGCTTTTGACTTTTCTATTTGTCTCCCCTCCCCCCACCACAGTTCTTCTCCGCGAAGATCTAGAGCAAGGGAACTATAACCTTTAACACCACCTGACTAGGATGATGGACAAGAAAATATGAACTTTGGGATCCCTGTCTGCCTCCCCATTAAAATATTTATAAACTGTAGGGCTCAGTGCACCTCCCAGGAAGGAGGCGCCAGAACTGTTTTTTGCCTTCATCCCGCTTTTGTTTTCACTGCTAGGCAAGAGGAAATTATTTGATTTGGGGCTGTAGGGGGTAAGGCAGGAAAATGCCTTAGGAAGCCAAAAAAATCAGCAAGAAAATTACTAAAAGAAGGAAAAAAATCCAACTGGTCATGTGTTTTCAGCAACAGGAGTTAATCAAATGCCGCTCCTTCTTACACAGCTGTATTCCGTTTGTTTTACATTATTTGGTATGTAAAAGGATTTGGCTCTGTGTTAGAGAACTAATTGCTTACTAGATATTACATGGATATCAAAATACTTTATAAATATTAATTAATCTTCACCTAATTCCCTGGCAAGCACAAATAACCAGTGGCATATTTATTGAATGTGTAAGCAATAATCTGATTCTTCAAAACTTGTTTTCTCTGCAGAAACTTTCTTATCATATCTAGGTGTCAAAATGCTTCACCTCTTTTGAGAACCATATCATATGCCATTTCCATAATAATTGTTAGAAAAATAATACTAAAGATGATGCTAAGAGTAACCATTATCATTTACCGAGTGGTCATCCTTTGCCAGGCCATGGAGTAAGCATTTCATACATACTATCCCATTTAATCCCCACAACAATCCTGTGAGGAAAATTTATCACTTTTTTTTTTTTTTTTTTTTTTTGTCAGAAGAGAGAAGAAATTTTCTCCCCTGGATGGTGGCAGGGTGGAAATCTACTCTGTACATACCCTACTCTGTACATAAAGCTCCTAAGAGCCACTATGCTGCACCTTTTCTGACTCTCACATTAGGAGAATACACTTGGCCTTGTGCTTGTTGACTCCTTCCTTCATTTATTCAGAAAAGGGTATCTCTTTGAGGGCCAGCTCTGTGAGAGAGACACTGTGCCAGGCGCCGTTGTGATATGCGTCATTCTGAATCTCGAGCGGTGATTATGGAAGTCAGCATCTTTGCGCCCCCACGTCCTTCGTGGCTACCGAGAGCAGCAGTGGTGTTTGCATCAGGCATGGCACTTGGCACAGCGAATCTTCTTGAACCAATGGGGAGTAACACAGCGGAAGCAAAGAAGGGGACCTACAGTTTTGTTTGCTTTGAAATGGGTGAGGGGTGGGAGCACTGAGGAGATTAGAGAATGCTCTCTCTTCTCTCCTAATGTTCATCATATGTAGTCACATATTTCTATGTGTTCTTACCTGTCAGTGTCTCCCTAGCTTGACACCCCATGACTGCAGGGGATATATATACCTGTTTCTTTCAGTAGCATATACCTACCACTTAGCATTGTATCTGGTCCATAAACATCAGTTAAATTAATCTATGAATTATTCTGTGCATGGAGAAAGGCCAGTTCAAATGATAGTATGCACGTATTATAATGGCCATGGAAATAATCCCAATCCCGAGCATAGCCTGGCTCCTTCCTGGAATGCACAGAACTTTTATGTGGCAAGATTGGAAGGGCTATTGAAGGAAAACTGTCCCACTGATATATTGTGTATAAAAATGTACCTGGTGTTAAAATGGACCCGGTATACAGAAGGTGATTAACAAACCTTCCTTGGAGCTGCAACTGTACCATGTCTTGTGACCCAGTTTCCCCTTTGTTCTCCCTCACTATCCAGGGCCTTGCGTCTCAAAGTGCGGTCCATGCCCCAGCCCCATAAGCATTCCGTAGGAGCTTGTCAGGGATGCAGAGTTGCAGGTCCCACGCCAGACCCACTGAATCCGAATCTGCGTTTTTAACAAGATCCCAGGTGATTTGCATACACAGAGGTTTTGAGAAGCCTCAATCTAGGGGTTTCTTTGCAGTCAGTCAGTGATTGTGATTTGCAAATTGTCAGTATTTCAGAAATCTCAGCTGAAGTCATACATTTATCCTGCGCTAGGTCGACATCAAGTTTCTCTGCTTTGAGCCAGAATTCTATCAACTCAGTTTGATAGGTTTTCTAAGATGCTTATATTTGACAATTATGTATATTTTTGGTTTTCTTTTAAGTGGCAGGGGTGGGGAGGCCCTGGGAAATGAAGTAATTATTACTTAATAACTGTAGTTTGCTTGGAAGACCAAGATTTTTCAAAGAATGAGAAACATCAAAAGGAAGCAACTGAAACAACACAGAGCGTTCCCGATGATGAAAGGGCTGAGGACCCCAGCTGTGGGTCATACAGCCACAAGCCAACCAGCCATGAAGTAAATGCAAGACCAAATAACAGTCACGCCCAGGTCATGTCACTTATGAAACAGAAAGGGAAAATAGAAAACAAGTTCTCAAATACAAATATTTCTCTTGATCCATATGCTTTCATGGAGCTGGCATTGTGCAGACAACCTTCCTAATGATTAATTGAATTTCTCACCTTTTGTTCAGATGCCTTGACTCCTTGGTTTTTAAATAACATCTAAGGGCAAAAAAGACCCAGGACTCTGTTGAATGACTTTTCAGGATGCAATGACACACAGAAACACCCATGCTCCTAGGTTCCCTCTGTTAGTGGTGAAATTATATCAAAGATGACCTTTTGAAGAAATAAAACCCATTATCACATGAAACGTGGTAGCTATAAAAGATCAACACTTGGAAGCCAAAGCAAAATTCCACATATAATAAATTAATTAGAATAGAAGTTACACAAAACCTAGACCTTCTGTGTGATCGTTATCTTATAATTACCTCTTCTTTAAAACTAGAATGGAATCTTTATGTATGAAGATATTACTGTTGACCCTAAATGCATTAAGAATCAAGAAGACATTTTCACATATTGAAAATAAGATTTGATTGAGTGCTTGCAAGTGGCCTAGTGAAATCTCATTAAACCACTGTTTATTTTAATTCCTTATAAATGGCAGAATATTAGCCATTAATTATAAACATGAAACCAGTTAGAAAATAAATTTTGCAATGGCTAGAGCTTTCTTTTCAATCCAAATGAGTGCATTGTCTTTGATAATTAAGTGTTTTAGAGCGAATAGGGACTCGTGACTTTGGTGTAACTTTTTACCTTCTCTTCCTCCCTTTCTCATCTTCTTCCTTCTTTTTGTTGCTCTAGCAACATGGTTACAAAAATCCTGATGAAAATCAGAAAATGCAGTTTACTAAACATACCTATAGACTGCATGAAGCCTTCTGTCATTATCTGCAGTTCTAATTAGATTTATAAATCATGTGTATGACTCACAGTGAAACATATTAATCTAATATGCTTTCAACTAGTACCACCACAAAAAATAAAAAACAGAAACAATAGCAATTTGAAATCATGTTGATAACATTGCCATGTTACAATAGACTCATATATCTAGATCAGTTAGCACTGTTACTGTGAAATGCAAATGGACAGAAAGAAAATGAATTTCTTGACCATCTAGTGGGTGTCAACCACGGAAATAATATCAACATTTGAGGGCACTGCCCTGACTGGGTGGCTCAGTTGGTTGGAGTGTTGCTCCATACCCCAGAAATGTTGCAGGTTCAATCCCCCATTGGGACGGATCCATGTTTCTCACATTGATGTTTCTCTTTCTCTCTCTAAAATCAATACGCATGCCCTCAGATGAGGATTTTTTAAAAATTGACAGCACCAAGGAAAACAGGCAGATTTTGTTTCAGGTGACAACTTCCATTATTTGAACTGACGCTAGGAGACTATATTGGGAAGAATTTTGATGCTGGATCTGGTAAAAATCATAGAAATGTAACAATGGATTAGCAATGTCTGTTACATGAACAAGCTAAAAGATATGACACATTTGCTATAAAATTTCTGCTCTGGAATTATACCTTCTCATCCTGAAATGCGTCAGTATGTTTTAACAGCCCCCCAGATGGTAGACAGAGGAAGAATCGTTGTGAGAGGCCAGCTGACACCAACCCATCTCCCAATAGCCTTCTTTGAGTTGTATGGCAACCAAACATCTCAGGCTTTCCAGGGATTTCTGATTTCAGATGTTAATATAAATACCATATTGTGCCATGTATAATGCACACTTTTTTTGCCCAAATTTCTGAGGGAAAAGTAAGGATGCACATTACACATGGGTAGTACTAATTCTGTATCTATATGTTTTAAATTCTTTTATTTATGCTGATGTGTTAAAAGTGTAACTCTAGAAAGCAATAATGATGCCTGTATGCAAAATAATATCCTGGAATACAATAATGGGTTTAGTTTCTAAATACAAATAAATAAATAATTGAATTAAAAAATTAAAATGAAAGATTTTTTTTCCCTGAAAGTTTGGGCAAAAAACGTGCGTATGCATTATACAAAGCAAAAAATGGTAATTGTGTAGCTCTTCCTGACTATGGGCCAAGCACATTGATGAGCCTATTTTTCACTGACCCTATGAAATAGTTAAATGTGCCCTTATCGTGGATGCACCAAACTCCAGCCCTGGACAAGAAAGTGTCTCAGTCGAAGCTGCATAGATAGTAAATGGTGGCATGAAGAATCTTGTCTAGGTCTGCCTGACTTCAATGTCCAGCGTCAGTCCTAGACCCTAATGGACTCAATCCAAGAACCTAATGGCCTCTTGCTATATCATTTGATCCCCGTGGACTCATTGAGTTGTCCAATTTTTATTTTGGAAAACATACTCTGAGTGCTTTCTTCTGGTGTTCTATTAACCACCAAAGGACTTGTGTTCCTTTTGCAACCAGTAGAGATGGAAATTTGCTCCTTCACTATTCTTCTCTGTGGCTGAGGAAGAGCCTAATGCCAATCCAACCACTTGGTAGAATCTATCTGCAGTCCACTCCAGCCTCCTAGAATTCTCAGGGGACACCTGACCCAGAACCAAGGCTGGAAGGAAGCCCCTACTCTAAGAGCCCACAACTCAGGGGCTATGTTGGAGAGAAAAGAATTATGGCCATGGTGAGGGTCTTTTCACAGTTGATACCAATATAATGTAAAAATGTCTTATAAGGAAGCTTAGAGCAGATGAATAACAATGCTATTGGCATTTTTGTATTTAACAGTACACCTTTATGCAGAAATGTATTACTTGCTTCATGGGTGGGGAATTGTCTCTGAACCCAATCAGGATTAGTCACTGACCCATGACTATTTCATTTTTAATAAATAATAATTTTCTCAATTCAGTACTAGCAAGTTTGCTCAGAAGATAGGATATGACTGCTTTTATTTCCTGTATTAATAATGCTCTGCATCAGAGGATTAACTCTTGACACACTGAAAACAATTCTTCCTAGTGGAACCTTGAGGTCTATTTTTTTCCCCACTTGGCAGGTTGCTTGTATCTTTCAAATGAATTTAAAGGTCAGAGCCTCATGCATGAAGGATGGCTGAACTACACTCAATCTTTGGTCATTTGTGCTGAAGGAAAGGCAAGAGAGTGACTCAGACCTCCAGAAGGACCCAATCCCTTATGTGTTCCTTTTGTTTATCCATCCACAAAGCACCTACTCAGTGCCAGGCATAGTATCAGGGCTATCAGACATGGTCATGTGGCCATAAGAAAGACTCCTGGAAGGAAGAGAAAAAGCAGAAAATACAAAGGCAACTTGCATTGCTGAAGCATGATAATTAAGATATGAACTTTGTAGTCCTACAGGCTTTCCTTCTAGACACACCTTGCACCTTTGCAGCTGACCAGCTTTGGGTCTGAGCCTCGCTGTTGTCACCTAATATACGTCTGCTCACACAGTTGGCCCCACAGAAGTGGACTGCTGGGTCCATGGGGCTATATGTTGGATGCTTTGAGACATATTATCCTCTGGAACAGAGGTCTTCAAATTGTAGTCTGTGGATCAAATTCAGCCTGGCACCTGTCTGCTTAGTTAGCCATATGCTAAGAATGGCTTCTATATTTTTAAACAGTTGCATTTTAAATGCTTATATAAGTATACTGACATAATGTCTTCAATTTTACTTCTTGGTCCACAAAGCCAAAACTGTTTACTACTTGGCCTTTTAAGAAAAAGTTAACAGGCTCCTGTTCCAGAGAAGTACTATACAACAGAAATTTAATTTCAGCCACATATACCAGTGTAAGTTTTCTTGTAGCAATATTAACAAAAGCAAAAAGAAACAGGTGACATTAATTATAACATATTTTCTTTAACTCAGTGTACCCAAAGCAGTATCATTTCAACATGTAAGCAATATAACCATTACGAATAAAACATTTTACATTCTTTTTTTCATACCAAGTCTTTGAAACCAGTGCACATTTTGCTCTGACTGCAGATCTTGTAGGAACAGGCTTCCATGTTGACCAGCAGCAACTCTATAGAGTCTGAACTAGTTTATGCCCCTTTCAGTGTTCACAGAGGCAGCGCTGTGTAAATTTCCGTCTTTCTTTTCAAAGTCACATAGTACCTGGATTTAAAATCCATGTCTACCCCACCTTGCAAGGCAGCGGCTGCATTCTAAGCTGCAAATAGGGACCCCACCCAGCAGATTTCCTGGGGGAAGTGACTCCAGTTGCTCTATCTCTCGATGAGATGGAATGATCCTCTTTCTGACTTTACTCTTGCGCTATCATTTCCAAACCCACTGCTGTTCGGTTGACTTATGAGGAACGGTGTGTAACTCTAGGATCCTAGGCTGTGAGGAATCGCTCTGCCATGGCAGAACTGACCAGTGGCCTCATCACCCTGGTCTCCAGATAGAACTTTGCCCAAGCTCAGAAGGTCTCAGCTCACACAAAGTGGGAAGCTGGAACTGCTTCGCTGTGATGATCAATCTACATGCGTGCTTGCCTCCAGCAAGCCAAGGTCATTTAATTTTTGGCCTGAATTTCATCAGCTCGATCAGTATGACAATAAAATGAATATATGTCTTGGTCAAACCGGGAAGTGTGCCCTGTGAACACCCCGGGAGGTCGTGCTCCAAGCCCTAGGGCCTCCATGTGCAGCAGAACCTCATTCGCTCAGGCCCTGCTCACCAGAATTTACCACCATTCACTCACAGCATGTGTCATGTGTCTTTAGTAAAACGTTTGAAATGTCTTTTTTTTTTCACTGCAGCTTTCCAGGGTTTTGAGTGTGAATATCAGCCTTGCACTAAAAGGTGCTTCATTCCAAGTTTGTTGAAATAATGAGTGATTGAATGGTGAATCATCTCCACTGTGATTCTCAAACTTAAGGGTATTGAATAACCCGAAGGGCTTGTGAAAACAGAGGGTACAGGGTCCCACATCCTGAGTTTCTGCCTCAGTGGGTCTGATGCAGGGCCTGAGACTCTGCATTCCTAACAAGCTCCCAAGGCGTGCAGAAGCTGCTGGCCTGGAGACCACCCTTGGAAAATCACTGGTCTAATTTAGCATGGCGTTACTTCCTTTTTTATTTCACTCTTCCCATCTCTTGTTAAAATTCTCTGTCTGCAAACCTGCCCAGATAAGTCACCCAGTTCATGGTGTCTCCAGCTTAAATCTTTTATATATAACCACATTCTCTTCGGTTACTAACTTTTATTTAAATCAACTTACTATTTGGTATACATATACTTAGAAAATTTTCTATCATTACCCTAAATGGAAAATCAATATTGCTTACTATAAATAGGAGGTAAGCATTAAAATAAGGACATAATTATTAAAATTAAAAAAAAATGTTCATCTGAATATACTACCTAAAATAATTTCACACACCGCAGTGGTACATGCAACCCACTGTGAGGAAAACTAACAAAGGAGATCAGGCCTAAAGAGATCTTTTTCTTCAAAAGAACGCAAATAAGCTCTGGAATAATGCAAATGATAGCATCTTGGCATTTTCTGCTGCTGCTTTGAACAGCAGACATCACCCTCCATTCTTAGGCCATGACTTCCGTGGCTCTGCATTCCAAAATGCCTGCCACGTGGCTTCGCCGGGGCCTACCCAACTCACACTCTTTGTGACAAGATGAACTGAATTCAACTCAACCAATAATAGTCATTCTAATTTGCATTTTCATAACCCACCCTTCCATTTTCCAAGTGTGACTTTCATTTTTAGGACAGAGTTATTCAGTCAGTGGATATGCAGCCCCTTTAAAGGGATATTTATCACCCTTGAAAAATCTTATTGCCAAATCTTAATAGTCTTTCTTACAACAAAGCCTCAAATTCACTATCTAGATTAAGAGGTAGAGCTTGAATGAGCTTTGCTGGAGCATCTCATGATAAAATAGATTAAAGTCTTAAAATGGGCGACCCTTTGTGGCGGAAGTCAAGCAAATATGCAAAAATACCTCTGAGTTTCCCGCAGGCTGTGTGCACGCTGTGGGTGAGCCCCGAGGGCCTGTCATAGGACTGGGAGTGAGACCCTTCGGGTACTCAGTCAGGCAGGCTCAGCTGGATGACCTTGAATGAAGTACAGAAACTCCCTGAATCTTAATTACTTCATCTTTAGAATGTCTGTGGTGGTGATGTCTGGGAGGGTTTGCCCACCAAAGAGACTTGTGGTGAGGAGTTTATGGTAAAGTCCGTGTAAAGTGCTTCCCCTGGGTCCCGGCACAGAGCAAATACACGAAATACAGATTTGTCGTTTGTGTCAGGGTTCCCCAGGATTTAGGGTATAGTGACACTCATGGCTAAGATTTATTATACGGAAAGGATACAGAGCAAGATCAGCAAAGGCAAAGGTTTATGGGGTGAAATCTGGGGGAAACCAGGCATAAGAGTCCTTTCCCAGTAGAGTCCCCCAGGATGTGCTCAGCTCCTCTAGCAGTGAGTCGTGGTGCATGTGAAATGTTGCCAACCAGGCAAGCTCACTAAAGACTGAGTGCCCTAGGTTTTTGTTCGGGGCTGGTCATATAGGTACCTTCTGCCCTGGTACATAGCAAAATTCCAGGCTTCCAGAAGGACGTAGCTCCTCAGCATAAACCACACTGTGCAAACGGTTTAAGCACAGTGAGATACCCTTATGAGTTGGGGTGGTCAGACCCCTCCTGAAATCCAAGTGCACAGAGGCCAGCTGGGAGGCAACCTTACAGGCAAGTCTTTCCAAGGCTGCAGTCCTAGATCTGCTATTTTAACTCCTTTTTGTGCAGCATTTTGGCCATCGGCCTCTTCCCACTCTGTGGGCTCACCCATTGTGCTGCCCTCCAGCTGCCCGGGCCTTTCTCCCACCAGTGGGTATATCCCTGCGCCAAAGCCTTGCCTTTGCTCTTCCTATAGCCTCTGCCTCAAATGCTCTTCCCTGACCTTGGCATGACCAAGTCCTCATCATTCCCCTCATTCAGCATGCTTGCCCAAACAATATCTAAAATTTCCCCCCTAACCCCATCATTTAGTTTTATTTTCGCCATAGAATTTATCACTGAAATTAACCTGTATTTATTTTCCGCTTGTTCACTTATATCTCTTCCCTTGGAATTAAGCTCCATGAGGGCAGAAAAACATATTTATTCTGCTTACTATGTTATCTCCAGTGTCTAGTACATGATTGGAGGTAAATGACTAATATTTGTCAGATGGATTTTGAGAATTATGAAATATTTAATTGTTCTCTATCCCTAATAATTTTTTTAAAACCCTATATCCTTCCTGTTTATTAATGTAAAGTATTTTCTTTAGATATCTAAAAGTTCTTAGAAAACACTGAACTTACAGAAATTGACCCAAATAATATCATGGAGAGTCTGGATGCCTCTGGGCTTTTCAAATCCTATTTTTCCACAACAGCACCTCCTCTGCAGGAGCCTAACTCATGGTAGGCTACCTACAAAGTGTGCGGTTTTGTTTGCACTCAGGGTAACTGTGGGGTGTCTCTGTTTTCAACAGCTTGGTCTAGACTCTCCTGGTGGTTCTCCAGTTCTGCGATTGATGTCACAGCTAAGGAGCGTGCTGAGCAGCTTCCTTGGTCCCCCCAGGTCCACTCTTTATGCTTTCCCACCTGTTCTCCTCCCTATACGGTGTTCCCCTGCCCACTGGCCTTCAGTAGGCTTAGTCCATGGGTCTGCAAAGGTTTTCTTAAAAGGACCAGCTGATACATATTTTAGGCTTTGCAGGCCATAGGGTTTCTGTCACAACTAGTCAACTCTGACACTGCAACATAAATGCAGACATAGATAACAGGTAAATCAATGGTCATGGCTGCATTCCAATAAAACTTTATTTACAAAAACAGGCAGGAGGCTGTGACTTTCCAATCAGTGCTTTAGCCAGTGGGGGAGAAGGACAAAAAATCAGAGAAAGGGAGGAGAGTAAGCTTCCGCAGGCTGCTGTGTCCCTCCACTCGGAGTCCCTGCTCCTCTCAGCGAGGCCCCTCCATGTAGCTCTCTCTGTTCCGTCTGGACCTTCAGTTCTTTGATGAGATGAAAGTGCCCCACTGTTACTGGTTGTTATCTTTTGCCCTGTGCCCCTTCTCCCCAGTGCTGCCCATATTTAGCTAATTCCTGTATCCCTCTCTTCAAATGGCTCAGTCTGAGCTGGGGCTAGGGTACCTGGGACTAAGCAGTTTCCTGCGATATTCAGCCTTAGAAGATAAACATCCCAGATGGCCCCGGGAAAACCAGGGCAATTGGTTATCCTCACTGAGACCCAGGCCTCCCTCCTCCCTAGTCTCTTCCCCACTGCCTCAGTTCTGACCATCAGCACCTCCCACTCGGATGCTGGCCTTGCTGGCCCTCTAACAGACAGAGTGGCCCAATGGGTCTGTGGCCATCAAATAGCACCTCTCTGCTCTAGCTTAGTCCCCCTCAGAGCGAAGTCTGGAGCTGACGTCTGACTATCTAGGGAGACTTTAGTGTGTTCTCCAGCCAAATGTGGAGGCCCGTCACGTGATCATACTTTGCACTTTATAATTTTTGATGATCCTTTTTACTCCAAATTTTGCTAGGGGTGGGATATACCATTTTTCCCTAAGAAGAGTCAGACTTACTTTGAAAGACCAATAGGATTAGCAGAATCTTTGGTGATTACATTAATCCAGCTTGAGCTGAAAATATCCCAAGGACTGACTCATGAAACTTCAGGTAATGGAAACTGTGGACTCAAGTAGACATGAGAAAAAAATATTTCATATCCTTTTCAGACCATTTTGGCTCGGATATTTTCTTTCTTCTCATCCTGAAACCTGATGAATGTTTATGCCTGATGGAAAGAATAGACTAGCTTATCCTAAATTTAGTGCAGTAATTGTAAGGGAAGGGTGTGAGTTAATATATTGTATCTAGATATACTTTTTTAGTTTGTTTTCAGTGAGAAGCGGGTTGAAGAGTCAACCTGCCTGCTATAGCGATCAGGGAGACGGATGATCCTTTGACACTGCTATGAAGTTGAGGAGAGGATGTCCTCAGTCTTTGGAGACCAGCAATAAGCCACTTTTATCACCCTAAAATGTCTGTGCCTTTGAACAAGCAGATTAAGAGGAAGGACCTGATGCTTTGAAAAAATATGAACTTCAGTCATGGAACAGGCTGACTCAGCACCTCAAAATCTAGAAGACAGTATACAGGGAAGCAGCTTCAAGAGACTTTTTATGGTGGTGGTCTTTTCACTACAACAGAGACAACTTCTCTGTGACTTATTCAAGGGAAACTTTTTCTAGGAATATTAGTAGAAGAAGAACCGAGGCTGGTGCTCAGAGAAGCCAGGATGGTAAAGTCAAAGGATGAATGGGGCTGGCATTGAGAAAAATCTATATAAAGATAAGTGTAATCCAAGAATCACTTTTAATTTTAATTTAGGACTCCAATGGCACAACTAGTATAAGAAAAGGCAAATGGGACTTGTTGCTGGGGACAAAGAGGGAGGGGCTTGGACTGAGTTTCTTTGGAGTGAAGCTCTGCCCATCAGGGGTTGTCCTTACCATCTGTGGAATGTTGCCCAGTTTGATTCCAGTGCCAGCGCTACTTCAAATCCAGATATTTAGTAAAAAAAAATCAAATCCTTGATATTTAACTGTTAGCAATTCGTCCACACACGAATGGCTACCTAAAAGCTATATGGCCCAGATAGGCCCTGTTGGCCATTGTAATCTGCACCCTCTCTGTTAGAGCATGTGCGTGGCTGGAACAAAGTTTGCAGTTGATGTTTGTTGAGCGAGACTAGTGCGGCTGTGGCTTCAGCTGCTACGTCTGTGTTCTGAACATTAGTATGATACTATAGACAAACTTTCAAGGTCAAATTGATTATCCTTCAGTTTGGCAAAGCGGCAGCTCCCTAATTATGTCAGAAGGCAGGATTATCTCTGATCATTAGAACTAAGACTCTGCGTAAAACTTCAAAAGCAATATTTAAATAACACACAGTCACAAATCAAGGATTCCCTGCATTTTCTTTTACTATAAAACCAAGTTATGGTGGGTCATTTTGCCCCATTAGCCAGGGTTTTCCAGGCTGTTTTAACACATATGTAGTGGAAACCCCTCCTTGATTACAAAAGGTCACCCCATCAAAGCGAGAAGACCTACTTGGTGTCATTGTCATCCATATTCATAGAGGCCCTACAGAAGCCCAGGGAAGTTCTTGGCCCAAACGACCAGAATTAAGAGCTGGCATGCCCACTGCTATTGGAGCAGCTCAGCCCATGGGAGCCAAGCACGCACAGCTCTGTGTCCAGTGGCTCGTGTTGGTAACTTGAAGCTGACCATGATTAGGGAGCATTTAGACCACGGAAACTGTGAAACATTACAAATCAAGGCTTTTATTTCTTAGAGAGCCAGTTGTTAAACGTTTGGGCGGACTCCTCTGAGTATTCCTCACTGCTGGAGGGCCTCTGTTTTTTCCTTAAAACCTGACACCACCTTATGTTCCACTTAGACATTATGTTACTATCTTGCTACTCTAGAAATATAAAGCAGAAAAATTGCACATTAAATTATTTTCTAGTTCCTGTCTTCTCCAGAATTCATACTCTTTATAAATAAAGTTAGTATCAAAGACTTCAGGAATTTTTTTCATCAGGGTATTTCTGTCTTGAGACATTTGAGTCCTCCTGCGGAGCAGCACTGCAGACGAGGGTCAAGGGTTACCATTTTTTATAGTCCTTCCCTGTGCACAGCTTCTTTTGTTTAAAATATAAGAGCGTATAAGCAAAATCATCTAAATTGCTATGTCTAGGCCAGTGGCTTCTCTAGTGATCTCCCTCCCACCCTCCAGCATTGAGTTAATTGTGTTCTTCATTTTATGATTTTTACTGGATTACTTACTCTATTCTTACGCTTTTAGTTGTTTTTAAAGTAGGTATTTACATGTCTTTCCCATTGTGTCCTGTGTTCCTAAAGGGGTCTTGTCTTATGAATTTTTGTGTATCTTGGCACTGACATAGAGTAGACACCTCATACGTGTTCCTTACATCAACGAATGAGTCCTTCAGAATAAGATTGATTGGCATGTAAAGAGCGGTCATTGCGAGTCCATCTGATTCAAGTGAGCAAGCGTTTGGAGAAAATTCTATCTTAACTGTACATCAGGTGGTTAGGATTTAAAGAAAAGATGCAAATTCTTACACTCTGTCCTGGGGGAGGGTATGTGGTGTTCTGCCTAAGGTAATCAATTCCTTGACTTCAACACCGATTTTTGCTGGGCTATTTCTTTTCTTCTGGAACTCTCAAGGAAAGCACCTTTAGCAGAAAAAACAATTTAACAAGATAGACATTTAGTTCAATATAAAAATTTTCCTGGTGTGAAAAAATAAATTACAAAAGGACTTTGCCTCTGAAAGATAATTAATAAAAACCTTCTAGTGTGATGACAAATCTGACATCTTGTCTAATGTCTGGCAGAGAAGAAAGTGTTGAGAGTTGCACAGTTAGAATAAAATGTTCCACTTCACAGCAAGGCCAGGCAGGATATGATAATTACTTCTAAGCAAGAAAACGTCATAGTCTAATTATTAAATTGACACAGCATTAGGGCCGTATCTGTAACTATTGGCCGTCAGTGGGGTCTTCGTTTGGATTTTCCTGATTTTACAGGCGAGCCTTGCTAGGAATGCAGGTGATTATGGAATGAAATCCTCTTGGACGTTTGGGGGTTTTGTTGGTTTGTTTTTATTTCAGTTCTATTGAGATATAATTAACAAACAAAATCGTTAGATTTTACAAGTGTGCACAATGGTGATGGACACACACATCCATTGTGAAAGGGCCCCCTACTAGTTATCTAGTTAGTTAACACATGCATTACCTCACGTATCGATCACATACTTTATTTTTATTGTTTGGTGAGAAGGCGTGAATCACAGCCTCCAGCAAACCCCCACCATCCAGCTCAGAGTTATCAGCCGCAGTCCCCGGGCTTTACGTCGGAGCCTCAGGCCCTCCTCCTCACAGCTGGCAGGTTGTTCCTTATCGGCCTCTCCCTATTTCCCCCACCCCTGGCAACCCTTTTCTACTCTCTGTTTCTATGAGTTGGACTTTTTAAAAAATATGTATTTCACATATAAGTATTTGTCTTTATCTGGCTTATTTTCGTTAGCGTCATATACTCAAGGCCCATCCGTGTTGTTGCAAATGGCAGGATTTCTTTCTTTCTCATGGCTGAAAAATACTACGGATATATGTTTCATGTATATAGGAATTTAAATACATGTATAAATATGTATAGGTCTGAGCAGCTCATGGGCTGTCTCACAGAGGAGCCCGTCTAGAAGAAGACAGTGGCCGTTTAACCAGTGGCCGTTTCCCGGCCCCGAGGGCTGTACCTGGAGCACAGACCCCTCTGCTCGCCCCAGGTCTGCTGGCACCCTCTCGGTGCCCGGGCTCCTGCAGTTTAGAAACGGCATCAGGACAGAATGTGAAAAAGACCGAGGATGTTCTGCAAGGCAAGTCTGAGCGCTGAGGGAACCGTTCACTAAAGTGGTGATTGAGTTGGGAGGGTGGCCCAGGTGATAGACTCAGACACCAATCTTCTATTGGGCTGCATCCTCGAACCTCAGACCTATTTGTCTAGTAATTCTCTTATCCATTGTCTTCACAGGTTTAGGGTTCTATGTGTAGACAAGTCTTCCAGTGCCTGGCACACAGTAGGCATTTAATATTTGCTTAATTGAACTTCCTGAGACTGTTAAAGCTCACCCAAGAGTATCTCCTATAAAAGGACCTGCTTTGCTTGACGTAAGGGAAGCAGGTTTTATCTGGCATTTGGCACCATTAATCCAATCACTAGAATTTTATAAATAGACATAGATATCACCAACTCTGGGGCAAGTAGAGCCTCAAGTTTCTACTAAGGGCCAGCCAACCAAATCTTCCTAATTAAATTAATTAAAATTCTTACAGAAAAGTGTTTTTCTTTTAAAATTTCCCAATTGAACCTACTTTATTAATCCTGGAAAATTAATAGTAAAGAGTTAATTCCATTTAGATAAAAATTTTGATTTCACTGAATGGATTATTTGTGGCTCTTTTAAGCCAGATTTGAGGGGGACATGCCTGGTCAATTTAATCCTATTTCGAAGTGACAAAACATTTTCAAATAATCTTGAAAACAACACAGAGCTTGTTATCCCTGCCAGGTTGCTCACTGTTTCTTCAACTGGCAGGCCTCGGTGTTTGCACTTACCAAAGCCCTGTGTGGAACATTCTTTCTTGTACCTTACCACTTTGAAAATGTCAGTCATCTTTACAACATGGCCTTATCTGTGACACAGTCCCAGCTCCTGTTCTTATCCAAAGAGTGTTGTTCCTTCTTCTGTATTTTCATAACACTATACATATTCCTCTACATTACTGTAAGTGATAATGTTTGGTAGCATGTCGCACTTATTAGGAACCAGTTCTTATCCTAAACCTTTTGATTTACATTAACTCATTGAACCTTAGAGCCAAAGAGGTTACCTACAAATGTTGCCTGTATTGTACAGAGAAGTTTAGTAACTTGCCCAGGGCAGAGAGAGGTTTAGGGCCTTGCCCAGGGTCTCACAACAACTGAGGGTAAAATTGGGATTTGAATCCAGGTAGTCTAGCTTAACAATTTTTGCTTTGAACTACTTCCTAATCCCCAATATATATAAACTATTATATTGTGTTATGTTATGTTATTTGCCTATATGTCTACATTTCCTTCTAGATAATAAATTTACCCAGGGATTTGTTCGTTTCTTCATCTTAAACATCTAGCCCAGTGCCTGGCAGATAATAAAAATTTTTGATTTTGAGTAAGGGAATTCATGAAAAAAATGAACTTAACCACTCTGTCATAACAGCAGATCGAAATGCCCCATCACTTCAAAGGGACAATTGCTCAGACGAAAGCAAAGGGACGATGCTTGTTCATGCTCAGTAATGGAGCCCTTAGACTGTTATTTCTATATCATGACTTTCCGACGGCCTCGCCTAAGGGGTTCCAAAGTCAAGGCCCTGTTCTCATCTTCCTGCTTTTTCTTCTTCCCTTAATTTCCCTCCACCCCTCCTCCCCCTTTTCCACCTCTGTTTCTGCCCCCAAATTATAGTTGTTTTCTGAAAAAACCCGGTAAAGTAATCCATATTTTCTGAGTGTCTACAGTGGGGCTAGCATTGTGGTAGATGGTACAAGTTTCCTATGGCATCTATAACATTGTTACAAGCTCAGCAACTTAGAACAAAACACATGGATTATCATACAGTTTTGAAGGTCAGGAGTCCAAATGAGTTTCAATGGGGTAAAATCAAGATTTCAGCAAGGCTGTATTCCTTCTGGAGGTTGTAGGGAAAATCACCCCCCAGCCCCCCACTTTCTAGCATTCTCTTGCTTTCCTTGGCTGGTGGCTTCTTCCTATACCTTCAAAGCCAGCAATGGCAGGTTGAGTCTCTCTCACACCAGGTCACTGAGACCTGGCTTTCACTGTAACATCCCCTTCTCTAATTATTCAACTCATTTTTGCATTTTCAAGGATCCATGTAATTACATCTAAGTAATTCAGGGTAACCAGGTCAGCTGATTTTCATCCTTAATTCCCCTGTGCCATGTAATCTAACATATTCACAGGTTCTGGGATTAGGGCATCTTTGGGAGACCATTATATGCAGCTTACCTTTTAATAATTTGAGGAAAAGATACTGAGTAGCATTTAATTAGAAATAAGGTTTAGAATATTGATCTCAAATTGTATAAGAAGGTGACATCAGGACTCACCAAACTTGGAAGTATTATCCCCCTATATTTTCCCAAGAATCACAGAATTATTTCTAAGCATCTGTTACACTAACAACCAAGAAGATGGATGACATGAGCCGACACAGCGAGGGCCTCCATGTGCTGCTGAGTGTGTGCACGTACATACACGAGTGTGCACTGCGTGCATGTGCGTCTCTTTTCTCCGTGCTTTCCCTGTGGGCAGTGCGCCTTTGTAAACCCTGCCAGGGCTCTGGGTTTTTAGTCCCTGGCAGAATAAAGAGTCAATCAAAATACAAGGCTGTAACATTTTTATATCCTGCAAGTCAGAGATAGTAACCTTTCTTCCCTGCCAATCTGCGTCCCTCCCAACTGACTCCAGCAGACCCTCCTCGACAGGAGTGGAGCAGGGGTGCTTTGCAGCATAGGGTAAAGTAACCGTCCCTCCACGCCAGTAGCAAGAAGTGAGTGAGTCAGTGAAAGAAAAACAACAAGGCGCAGGAGACCCTGGCGAGTTCTTTTGGAAAATACATTTCGGAGCTGGCTTCAGAGAGGATGAGCTCTGAGGTTGTCCACAGCCTTCTGAGATGATTATCTGTGGCAAGAAGTTTCGTTTTATGTATGGCTGTTCGAATACAGTCGTGTCAAGCTTTTCTTCAGTTCATATATTTTCCCCTGGCCTCTGGGGGGGACCTGTGATCCTGTAGTGCAAAGGACCCTCTGCCTCTACCCCTTCCTGTTGACTGTAGAGTCAGCCAGGCAAGCTGCTGCACCAAACCCGCCCTGGTCTCGGGGACTGCGCACGGCATGTGGAGTTTCCCTGCGGGGCACTTCTCCCAGGTGCTTGTCCTCTAAGCAGTGACTGACTTCTGGACTCTTTCTGGTGGGCGACTCTGTCATCGTGGAAGCCCTTCCTTGCCATTTGCACAGACGGGAAAGGGAGGACATTTCAAGGGTGAGACCAAGAAGTGATGAAAATCCTTTCACTCTCTTCCTGTTGACCAGTGCTTAGTCACATGGCCAAAATTACTGCAGCAGGGCACACAGCTATGGGAACTCTTGTGACAAGTAACTAGAGACTCATAACAAGGAAAGTTCTTTGCTTGAAGAGTCTATTTCCAAAGTCTAAAACAGGGTTGCAAACTCAAATGTGTAGAGGGCCAGACAGTTGTGTAATTGGGTCAGTGAGTGGGAGCATGAACACGGGGAACGGTACAGACAAGGACAGCTCAGAGAGGTGTATGCTACATAACATGATAATTTAACTTTTATGGCAGACTGCCCTGGCTAAACCAACCGCCTCTGCTGGCCACATCCATCCCATATGCTGCCAGTTGGAAACCTGTAGTCTGGGACAGAACAAAAGGTACTTTCCTGGAAGCAAACTCCAAAGTTGGCTGTGTTCTTGAATCAGTTACCTGTCAGGATAAACAAAAACCTTTTCGTTTAAAAGAGAAAGCTCAGAACAGCAGCAAAGAAATGGAAGCTAAAAAGAAAATCAGGTATAAAGAGCATGATTTCTCTTCATGCATAGGTTTAAGGCAGTGGCTCTTACGCAGCAGACAGAGCTCTGAGATGCCATTTTAAGGACGCGCGGAGTCCTCCCAAAGCAGCGCAGCTCGGCTCACAGCAGGCACTGATGTTTTTATTGCACAGCTGAGCCTGAGATGCAGATTCCCTCCTGACCGCTGCCTGATGCGGGTTCCTGAGGGTCCCTTTCCTCAGGGCATTTCTGAGCACGCCTACCACTGAGCAGTTTTATAGTAGCCACGAAAGTAATATTTTGAGGATATTTATAAATGTCCACTCTGGGGAATATCAGTGAATTATGTATATTGGTTTAAACATAATATATAAATATGCTTCTACTCCTACTAAGAATAGTAAGAGCAAACATCAATTGAGCCACTACTATATGCCTGATGCTATGTACGGCTCTTTATAATAATTAAATCACTTAATCCTCGTAATTACCTCTAAGATACTGTTTTTCCCCCTATTTTCCATCTGAAGAAACTGAGATTCAGGGTCACTTGCCCAAGGTCACAGCTGGTACACTGGGATCCATATGGAGCCAGCGAGGCTCTGCCCTGTGCTTACCGTGCAGCTGAACCTGAGTCTGGTTTCAGAAGCGGACTGGTGGTAATTTTCAAGGAATAGAAATCCTTTGGTGATTAAAAAATGTGATCGCTGCTGAACTTTCACAGGTGTATGGGTTGCCTGTTGTTAATGAGCTGCAAGCAAAGGCAAAAAGGAACAAAAGAACCATATAGAATGATCGCTATTGCCATGGCATTAAAGATAAATTTGGGATGTTGCTCGCAACATATACTCTGGGAATGTTAGAGAGGGTTTGGGGAAAAGCATGTCCAGGTATTATTGCTTGTAAGAGTGACATCTCATGTTGCTGGAGGAGGCTCTTGTCTAGTTTTGGAGTAATGTCCAAGTGCTCATTTTCAAACCAGTGAAGGACGCTTCTTCCTATCCCACCACCAAACTCACTGCCATTGAACTTGAAGAGCAGGTGTCCATGACAAGTTCATGCACAGACGCTATTTGAAATCTGCTAAAATGTCAAGGGCAATAGCTATAGCTAGAACATTCTGCCACTACTAAGTAGTCAGATATTCAACTTTTAGGAAACCCTAAATTAGCCTGGGTTCTTTTTTAAATGCAGTTTTGTCAATTCAGGGATGTGTTACATGAAACCCATAGAAGCACAGAGGAATTCATGTGGACGCGGAGAGTGTGCTGGTTAAAAAACCAAGTTTCTATTCCTTTCCATTTACTCAGCTAATTCTGACCCACCTTTGAGATGGAAACAGAAATGTCCTTCCTGTGGGTTTACTTTCCCTGATTGCCCAGCTTTTACATGCTCCTGAAGAGACCTATAATTTTCTTTCAAGTTAAAATTTAATTTTCATCAATAAATCAAATTATGATTTGTTAGTGCTTCTTGCCTCTTCTCGTTCTCATTGACAGTTAGCAGTTACTGGCCGTTTATGTTCTGTACCCCACCATTCTACTTGCTTTATCTGCAGCCCCCCATTGCATCTACCAGCCCCTCCCAATGCACATCTAATTGTCCATATTTTTTTAGATTTGAAAACTGAGACAGAGAGTGGCCATGAAAAATGCCAAATCTTCCAGTCAGTAAGGATCAGAACCAAGATCTGAATTAAGTGACGTGACTAGAGCTTCTCTGTAACCTCCAGGACAGCACCTGGCTAAGTGCTCACTGAATCCCAGGAGTTTAATAAATATTGGGGCACAAGTGAGTGAATGACTACAGGGAGTAGTGGACGAATACATTATTTGACTAGTTCTTACCTCGCGAAGTCACACCTTGCCCAGGAGAGTGCTGCATGCCTTTATATTATTATATTTTATATTATTAATAATATAAAAGCATGGAGTGACCCAAGAATTTGCAAAACAAAGCTGAAGCCTCTGAGGTTCCTCCCACCCCCGAGGGTCAGCAGTTGAAAAAGGCTTATTTTTCCTTTACGAGTCCAGAGGAATCCTGAAGAGAGTGTGCCAAGGAACCAGAATAGAGTGAGCTGCAGAGACAGAACAGTGGGGGACCCCTCTCACCCACACACTGTAAGCTCCGATTCTCGCACTCAGGACCTCTGGAGAAACGTCATCTCCTGTAGCCCTGTGGAATGACTGGTTTACTGGTCTGGAATTTGAGGGCAGAATTAGCTGATTAGAAGGTTAACGTATAATTGTAGACACAGGGTGCCTGGAGACAACCTTTGACCATTTGCTGTTTAACTGAATTAATGTTGGCCAGTTATAGATTTTCTGCTTGCAAAATTGCCAGCAAATTATTCTGAGTCCTGAATCTGCATTCTGTGTGTGCCAGATGGGATGTCAGCATTATGATTGCTTCAGAAGTGATCCAGCTAGAGCCTGCTCTCAAAGCAAGAGACAGCTTTACAAGCAGAACTGCTCAGACGCTGACTATAGCACCCTTCCCCCTTTAATTTGAGAAAGATGGTCTCGATCAGGGTGATGACTCCCATTTCAATTTCTCTGATGTTTCTCAGGCTGGACACACCGTAAACCTCCAGAGATTGATTCTTGCTCTTCTTCCTTGGGGTTGAGTGCATCTCAGAGGGCTGGTATTTAGAGAGAAACCTCAGTTCCATGGTTGCACAGCTTCCAACCTTTTGTACACTCCTTTGAGTTTGCTGGCGGGGATGACAATGAGTCTCCATCGGCAGCCTGTGTACAGTGGTTAAGACTTTGTGTTCTGGTATCAAAGTTTAGCTTCCCAAGAAACAAACACCCAGTCAAGGATTTGAGTGCAAGCAGTTTTATTTGGAGAGTAGTATCAGAAACAAAAACAAAAAAACCCCAGGAATGTGGGTTTTTTCGTTCACTTGTGCCCCAATATTTATTAAACTCCTAGGATTCAGTGAGCACTTAGCCAGGAAATGAGCCAAGGAAGAGAAGGCAGCTAATGGATGGTGAGTTATCAAGTCAGATATCACCGTGGGAAATGGAGCTCAAGTCCAAGTGGAAACTAGGAGACAGAATGTTTGCCTCCTAGATACCTCACCTGAGGGATGAGGGAGCTGGGGTATTTGTGTACCAACTCTCATCAGTTATGGTCACGGGCTGCTCCTGGGGATGTGAATTTTCAAACATTCTCTGCTGGTACCATGTGCAGGTACAGCAGCCTCCCACAGGTTACAGAGAAATATCTCAGGCAAAATGAGGCAAAGTCCTGTCCACGTGGAAAGCCTGAGGGGTATGAGAGGAGCTTTGACCGTGGGTCCTTAAACCTGGACTCAGATTCTGGCTCACCATCCTCAATGTCGATCTTGGGCAAACATGTCAGCCTCATTAGAATGTCAGGCCCCTTGTCTGTAAAATGTACATTATGCTAGGCACGTAGATACATCGCAGGGCTATTGTGGAGATTAAAGGAGATGATGAATCTAACAACTTTAGCACAGTGCTGGCCATATAGGAAGGGATGAAGAATGTTAACAGTCACATTTTGAGCATATGGAACATCTTCTCTGTGCCAGTAGATGTGGTAGGTACTTAGTATAAAAGGTGAGAAAAGAGAACTAATCTCTATCTTCATCGGACTTAGAATATTTGCCTACAAAAACTACAGACATTTCTTACCTTACTATAATAAATTACCCCTTGTCCAGGGGTGTTCCATGCATTTTTATGTTCCAAAAATATGTATCCTAAATTTTTGAACCCTGGACAAAGTGTCTCGAAGATTTGCAAAGGTAAAGCTGAGCTTTTGGAAGAAATTGTAAATTTTAAATTTTCCAGTAGCCAAATTTACATAAGTAAAAAGAAAGTGGTGACATTAATTTTAATAACATTTAGTCCAATCTATAAAATATTACCCTTTCAATGTGTAATCCATATACAAGTTATTAATTAGATATTTTACTTTGTTTTTGGAATTCAGTCTTCAATATCAACATGCATTTTATACTGACACTTTCAGCTACATTTTAAGGGCTCTGTAGCCACATGCGACTCATGGCCACCATATTGGCTCATGAAGTTCTAGTGGGCCCTAGATTCCTTTTAGAAGTAACTTCCAATGAAATAGTTTCGTTTTTCTCCTCTTCATAGATGACGGTGCTCCTTTGCATCCATGAAACTGAAGTTGGTTTTAGCTCAGGCTTCTTATGAAATTGACAGATACTGTAATGAAATTTTACACATGGAAACCACAGTGAGATTCTTAGCAGGTGTAAAAATCTGACGAAGTTATTTCTTGATCTGCAGCTGAATGGAAACTGCCACAGCTGTTCCCATTTGCACGTTTTCCAAATCTCACTGCCAAAACAAAATTGTTGGCAACTGCTGGAGAAGTATCAACTTACCTCTTCATTTGGGAAATTAAATTAAATCCTCAGCTCATTTCTAAAAGTCACAGATTTGGTACAAGTTAGTAGGGCAAACACATGAGCTGCTATTAAAATATTGATGGCTTCGGTTTTCTCAGGTGCTGCTGCTAACATCTGCAGAAGATTTGGATTGCACTCCTGGATTTCAGCAGAAAGTGTTCCATGTCGATCAGCCAGCTGAATTCATCGAGGACCAGGCGATTCTAAATTGTAAGCAATGCCGCTTGATGTTTTTGGCTTATTGTCATATTTAAATTCAGCAATGCCTGTTAATGTACCTCAGGATGTGGTGTTCTTTAAATGGTTTTCTGCTCGTTATTCTTGATACTCTTGATATAGAGTGGACGGTCTTGAATTAGAACCTTGCCAGCTAAGAGGTGAATAGAGTGACGGGTGTCTCTTTTTAGTATTTTATCATTGGTGAGTATTTCCCAACTGCTCCCAGAAAAGGGGACACCACCTTCCAATGTGAGTACTATTCTGTGTGAAGGAAACAAAATCCATTTTACCTGGGCAGATCCCTGAGAGCAAAACCATTGCCTTCCTGTTGACTTCTATCTGTGGTTTGTCATCCATGGCATTAGATCAAAGTAAAGGTGAGAGCAGGATGTTGGCTTCTCGGAATTTTTAGGCATAGGAATTCAAAACTCATTCTTAAGGCTTTAAGATGGTTTTCAGAAAGATTCAAAACCTCCACTGGGTATTCTGTGGGTTAAACTCAAATCCCGCCCCCCACCCCGTTTCAGTTAATTTATTTAAAATATGCTCAGACCTGTGGTTATAATATATTCCTGTTTTTTTAATACTGATAATATATTGTTTAATCTTTATGAGGGCATGGAATACATTGCTAAATGCATAACAAACATAGTTTTAGCACAGTGGAATTTAACGCTGATGTTAGACAAATAACCATTTAATTGTAGGCTCTTGAGCACTCTTCTTTAACATTTGGGAATGAAGGCTATGAAAACAGTGGTGTAATTTGGTCAGATGCTCTGAGGTCCCTTCAGGGAAGATAATTGTACATTTGCCCCTATGGCCTCAGGTTTGCCTTTGAGACTAGCCACATTCCTTCATTCCTGAGTGATGCGGCTGGTGTGTTTAAAAAAGTTAAAAAAAAACAAAACAAAAAACAGCCTGCTTGATTGGATTGTTCTGTGAGGCTGGAACACATTTAAAGAGTTGAAAGGAACACAATAATGAAGATGCAATGTTGAGCATCAAGGGAGTTATCCAAGGTGAAGCCCAGGCACATCTTGATGCAATTACACCAATGAAATCATTTCAATAATTAGAATCTGTAATGACAAGGTGCAGGACTGGCACAATAAGTGCATTCCAATATGTGATTTCATATTAATTTGATCCCTGAGTGTGACTCCTGGGTCAGGCCATCAGGAACCCTCATTTGTCTTTTGATTCTGCTATTAATCAGAATCAATACATTTCAAACAGAACTTGGTTTACGAGAAACATTTTCCTGGCTCTCTTCTCATCTGTCTTATCTTCTCTTTTCCTCTCTCTCTCTCTCTCTCTCTCTCTCTCATACACACACACACATGCACACACACACACCTTTTTCTTTTCCAGTGAATATCCCAAATGGTATCTATTGAGACATTTACATGCATGGAAATGTGAAACCACCCTGAGTATGAAAATTAATAGTGTTGGTATGCAAAGCAGGCCCATAAATGTGATTGCTTCTGTAATCTTCACTACACCAAACAGCTTTTAATTCACTGCTGAGAAACGGGAAACAATCATACTTTGGAGGATCTTTCTAATTTAAACTAGACCATACTGTACATTCCAGTATCACACTTTGAGGTGTGTGTGTGTGCGCGTGTTCTTTCAACCCCCTAAGCAATTAAGTGGGTTATGGCTGTTGGTTCTGTGTAGGCTAGTAAGTGGTAAATGGCACTGGGTTGATTATCAATGATAACACATTCATGAAAAGTCAGTGATATGGGAATTGAGGATAGTTAAAAATTTATATATGAATTTGTGTATCAATTGTTGGATCGGTAAAATCTGACTACCACTCTCAGTGAAACTGTAGGTTCCATATATATTACTAGGGTGCAAAAATACAGAGAACTGATCTAATTCGGAACTTTTGAGTTCACCTCAAAGCAATGGACATAGGTTGCTGAGTACAGACCCTGTGAATAAGGTTAATTGTGCATAAATGGAGAACAAGGTTTTTATACATTAGCAAATGCCTATTGAATATTGTCTGGAAAATCTGGATTTCCAGAAGTAGTAGCAATATATTACTATATTCCACTTGGAAGAAAAAATAAAATGCCCCAAATATTTTTCTTAACCAACAAACATTTTAAGTCTCTCTCTCTCCCATTTCTTTCTCCCTCTTTCTCCCTCCTTCTTTCTTCTTTCATTTTAAGTTTCTTTCATGCATTTCTTTATAGTTCAACACAAGACCCTTCTGTCTCTGAAAAACTTGCTTAACTAAGAAACCAATGAGTGGTGAGCGCTCTCATTTTGACATAAGACTAGCATCTGGATGAAAACAAGAAAGGATCAAACAAAACCAGAAAGCGTTAAGATACTTAGATATTTGAAGTTGAGTGCTAGGATTCAGGAAATGGTAGGGATATTTTAAGTGGTATATAATCTGATGTTCTAGGTAATAACAGATGTTAAAAGAAGTCGGGTTAGTGATATTACTTTGGGCTTTTGTCATTTGCATTTTTCCATTTTTCCTTTATCTTTGCAATATTTAAGAGCTTTGGTTTCCAATCATTGTGATTTCTATCTTGTCGAAGGTATAAACACAGCATGATCAATCAATTGATGTCAACAATTTTCACTATTCTATAAAGTTGCCTTAAAGTGTTGTCTCCTTGCCTGACAGACCTCAAATATTTGCTGATACCCCAGACTCAAATTCAACCAATCTGTGTTCAGCTTTTAGCAAGTTACAGAGAATGTTTATTCTGTCCACAGCTTCCTGCTCTCTTTGTTCAGATAGCAATAGTCCCTTTTATCTTTTTTCATCTTTCTCCTCAATTCTCAATGACTTATCTTTTTCTACCTTAACTGTTACTAATGGTTACCTCCACTTCTTTTATTTCCCTAATATTTTATTCACTGTTCACTTCAATACATCTTTCCCTCAGTTGTTCCAAAGCCTTTTATTTTCTTCACATCCCAATAACTCTTTATTCTACTCTCCTTTCCACTAACTATACTTGCTTTCGTCTTTAAAAGGCCATTTTTCAACAAGCTTCTAGGATCAAAACAGGATATTCCACCATTTCTTCTAATGTAACCAGGGGAGCACTTTCATCCTGTCTCTCACTGTGCAATGCAAAGCCCCCAACTCATGATAACTTGGGCAAAACTTTCCTGGCTTTATTTCAGTCTTGAAAGGTGAGCTGGAAAGGTGTTTGTGGTTATTCCTATTTTTGATGAGAAGTACAAGAAGAAAGGGGAAGACAGCTTAGAAGGCAGAAACTCAGAAAGGAGATAACCTATTCAAGACCTTTAGTCTTCTGGAGGAATCTCTGAGGGGTTCATGGCAGGAGTCCCTGGCGACCTCTGACACCCAGAACTATTTTGTATTGGTTGGTGTGGTTGCTTCTCTGGCAACATGAAAACCATGCGATTTTGGTAGCCATCATATTGACACCATGAGATTTGGATCACAACCCTGTTTATAACCTCCCTGCTGACACCGAGGCTCCAGAAGAAGAGCTGGCTGGGAACACTTAGCAGCCACCCAGCTGATGCAGGGGGAAGAAAAAAAACAAACAAAAACAAACTGAAAAAAAAAAAGCCCCTGACTTTTTGCGTAATACAGAATGACAGAACAGCATGTCCTGCTCTGGCCCTGCCAACTCAGACATAACTTCTGGCATTTTGGAGGGACCTGGGATCATCACGTTTGCTGGGGAAAACCATACAGATGACCCTCTTGCCTCTGTTAGTGGGAGCCATCTCCAACCACCAGTGTCCAGAAGGGACACCCCAGTGGCCACCCAGCCACTATCAGGCCAGCACCTTGCTTCCTCCCTTGTCCGTCTTCTTGGGTCACTCCTCTTAGCCCCCACATGCAGAGAGATCGCCACAGCTGAGTTCACCTAAAATGCAAACTTACACATATTTACTCTTAATAAAGAATGTGCATTAGTCAGAACAGGCTTGGCATCCAGCAGTCCCGGGGACCTAACAGAAGAGAAGTTTATTTTTCTTTGAGGTCACATGGATGCAGATTAGGCTGCTCTCCTGGGTAGCCCTCCTCCAAGTGGCTGCTTTCTGTGCAGGGACTTGAGGACCCAGGCTACTTCCAACTTGGTCCTACCATCTTGTGCCTTCCAGTCACTCCTGTGTCACCACGCTGACAGATGGGGAAACAATAAATGTGGGGAAGTCACCCCAAGTGCTGAGTTACCTCAGCTCACAAGGCACATGTATCATTTCTGCTTCACTCTGTTGGCCAGACCTGGTGATAGAGCCAACTGAAACAGAAAGCGAGGCTGGAAAATGTACGGGAACACTCCTGTTTGGTGTGTGCTCACAACCTCTGCACAGATCCTAACGAAGCAGTGGGACCCAAGTCACAAAGAGACTCCTGAAGAGACAGAAATAGGCCACGAAAAGGGGGCAACTGACTCAGAGTAACTCAGGCCCACATGGGAAAGAGGACAAAGTTCCAGCAGGAGAGCAAGGTCACGCACCTGTGACTACCTCCTACTTTTCCAATCAGGTCATGTTCTTCCCTGAGCCCGTCAGCTGCATCCCTGCTCCCCTTAGAAATGCCCAAAGGAGGGACCTCACCTTCTGATGGTTCTGATCAGGACGGGCTCCATTCGCATCCTCCTGGTGATTAAGATCACGTAGTTTTAAACTCACATTGACTAGGGTTTAAACATATGTCAGTCACATGTGAGCTGTGTGACCGTGAGTGAGTTATTTGAATCTTCCAAGTTTGAATTATATCACCTCTCTAAGAAGGATAATGACCGTCCTTTCTTCTGGAGTTGATGCAGTAACTGATGGAAAATGCTTAGAACATAGCTATGAATAAATGGCATCTGCTTTTATTATTACTATCATTATTACTGTTGTTATAATTATTGTTGTTTTTATTCATAGACCTTAGATAGGTTCAATTTCCTTATAGTAACCATCTAAACATAGCTATTTAGAAGATAAATTGTAGGCATTAAAATTCTGAAGAGATGAAGAAACATCTAAAGGAGTGATCCTAGGATTTGAATTTCATGGACCAGTAGATTTTTCTTTTTTTAATCTTGAATTGATAAGATTACATTTTAAAACATTATCGTGCATCCAGATATGAAAAAAGAAAAAAGCAAGCAAATAAATAAGATGAATACCCCCATTTACTTTGGCCAGAATTTTCTTTTAAAAGGCCATTTGGCACGAAAAACCAAACAAAACAGGAATAAAGACTAATTACAGAAGAGAAGGTGTTCCTTTAATTTGAGCAAATTTTGCTTTGTAAAAAATGCAACAAAATATCCTTGTTTACCTTATTTTGGTGGGAAATCACTAATCTAAAGCATTAGGTGACCATTATGTTTTTCACTCTTGACTCTTCTGATAATTCTTCGGAAGTTTCAATATGTTCATTTTTTGGGAGAGGCAGGGATAACTCTTAAGAGAGGTCCTCATGAAGGGGTGTTTGCCTATGCTGATTCGAAAAGAGAGAGCATTTTTATAAACTATAACAAGTGCGCATACACTAAGAAAAAAAGGTGGATTTTTAAAAGGCACTCCCAGTGCTGCCCATTGAGGCATCAGTGGCTTTCACAGCCAACCTTTCCTGTGCATCCTCTCAGTATGGAGGGCCCCCTTGAACCTTATCACAGTTATTAGAGGGGAAAAACACTCATGTGCATATTTTATAGGTGAGGATACTAAGGCTGAACTAGGTGAAGCAGTTTGCCCAAGGTCACATCGCTTGTGATTGGTGACGTCAAGATTTGAGCCCAGGATTTCAGTGTCCTAGCTTTTATCCAAGTTCCCATCTAGTGCCTTGTAGTTTTTGTTAATGTTGCTGGTAACATATCAAGGAAATTTATCACTTAATTTTCCCATCCACGTTTATCGACCTGGATGAGATAAAGAGAAAACTTCGTACTGCATTTTATTTTTTCTGTCCATAGCCAAATTTATTCTTCCTCTGTAATATAGAACATTATAGAAAAATTGCCACTTTTTTCTTGTTTTGGATGGATCCAGTGACAAATTGTTAATGACCCTGCATTCCTGGCCTTCCACCCTCCCCATGAGTTCCTTTAATCAAGGCATTGCTTGGTCATCCCACCTTGACACTGACCTTGGTTAGGGGCGGGTCATCCATGGAGTGCATCATGTTGCATTAATCACATTTATACTTAACATACATGAGTCAGGGCTTTTGAGGGTGTTTTTAATTGACTATAAATCAAACGGGGAACTTGAAAAATGAAGGCAATTAATGAAAAAGCAATGTGAGAGGTGTTTTGCATCCCAACACAGGAAATATATCGCCAGTGAATTAAATGTCAAAACAAAGGCCCTTTTGACCCTGCTGGAAAGATTTCATTTGGATGGTAATAAATGAATGAACTTTCCAGCCTGGCAGGTGGGGAAAGGCCTGTTTCCTGCGTTCAGGTTGACTTGGGCTTTTCTCTGTCTATATTTTTTACCTTTAAAAGCTTTCTAAGTTCTTTTGTTTTTGTTTTCTGTTTTAGTGATTTTAAAAAAAACCCTGATAACTTCCTTTCCATTTTCTGGTTATGCATCACACTACTAGCTTATATTTACTCTAGGTTTAGGAGATTGATTAACTGATGGGTGAAATTATTTAATCGATTAATGAAATTATTTATACAGTCTGGAAAGATCTGAATAAGGTTGAAGTTTCAACTGGTATAGTTGTTTTAAGCTATTGTGATATGCCAAGAGACATCACTCTGATGTCACTTAATTTACACCATCATTATGAAGGCGATTATACTTTGGATCAGAATGTGGAGTCCTATTTACATTAATGAGAGTTTTTCCTATATTTAAACAGAGTCCTATAGAATGTAATATTTTTACATGCTTGCCCTTTCCTCTCACCAACATATTTGTAACAATCCAGTAATAGTCAATTAATATTTATTAGGACTCTCATAAATGAATTATATTAACTACCTCATTTCATAAATGTAAAGTGATATAATAAAATAACTGCAGAGTAAAAAGAACACATATACAAGTTAGGGGGGATACAATAAAATGCCGGGGGTCCTCACATTTGACTTGGGTCCTACATTATACTTTGAAGATTGGGAACCACGCAATAGCAGAGTGAGGCAGCTTAGGAAATGAGGAATGTAGATGCAGAGTGAGCCCCCTCAACATTTGTCAGGAGAACAGGAGGAATAAATAGACTGGAGGTGTCACACTGTCAGCCCTCGGGCTGACTTTGCCCCACAGATATGTCCTGTTTGGCTGCTCAGCGTGGAAGCCTGGAGTGCTTAATGAAAGGAATTTGTGGTCCACATTGAGAATTTCACTTTGGAAAATTCATAACTTCTGGGGTCTTGGTCTCCAGAACATAGATCCCAGAGGCAGGCAGCCTGGATTAAAATCTGCTAAGATCAGCCAGTATCAGCGAAGGATCTTGGGCAAGTTAGAGGGGAAAAAAGCTCACTGTACCTCAGTTTCCTAATTTGGAAGATAAATGTTAAAATGACAACAACTGGGATAACTTCTGAGGGTTAAATGTTAATCCGTACACAGGGTCTGAGCTGGCTCTAGGAACACCTGGACCTAGAGGCTCTGATGATGTCCTCAGCATCCCCTTCATTCCTCGGCCCCGCTTTCTGTAGCGCTGGTGCCCCGCACTCTCAGAGGACTTCCACCAGGGTGGCCACCGGAAGCTCCAGGCTTTTATTCCTCCAGCTCAACAGCCCAGAGCATCTCTTTTCCAAGTGTTCTGGCAAACATCTCGTGGCTAACCCTCTTGGCCCAGCTTGGCTCATTACCTATCCCTGAACCAATCACGATGTGCCAGAAGATTTGCTATACTTCTTGGCCAGGCCTGGGGAAATAGAGAGACCATTCTCTGAAGGAAACGGGTGTTGCTGCGAGTGCGAGAGCAAGAGAGTCCGCCACGAAGCGCTTTACTCTATCGCTAAGGCCCCTTCCAGCACCCACAGCATGTGCTTGAGGCCTGGGCTCCGTGCATGAGAATTTTTAGAACCCAGCACACAGGCAAATAGAAATGTCTCTTAGGTGGCAGGGGATGAGGACAGAATGACCCCAGGCTCCTCACTGGTGATGCCGGTAAGCAGATTGCCTCATTAGCACTGTCAGATTCTCAGTGCTGCCATATGGCTTCACTCTTCAACCTGTTGAGTGTCTCTGCTCACATAAGTCTGGGGCTGGGCTAAATCTCTTTTATCTCTGTTTTTTCCCCAAAGGATTACAAATACAATACTCCCCTTCTTATGCACTGTTTTGCCATCTTCAGTTTTTGTTACCCACAGTCAACTGCCATCTAAAAATATTAAATGTAAAATTCCAGAAATAAACAATTCATTGGTTGTAAATTATGTGCCATTCTACGTAACACAATGAGATTTCACACTGTCCCACTCTGTTCAGCCAGAGATGTGACTCATCTCTAGCTCAGTGTCTTCTCACTCTATGTACTCCCGTCCATTAGTTACTTAGCAGCTGTCTCGGCTAAGAGATCGACTGTCTCAGTGCCACAGTGCTTGTGTCGGGGGGCCCTTATTTGCTTAATAATGGCTCCAGAGTGGAAGAGTCGCGGTCCTGGCATCTCAGATATGCCCAGAGAAGCTGTGAAGTGCACATGTGTACATACAGGGGGAAAACATAACGTACAGGGCGTGACAAAGGCATGGTTACAGCTGTGTGGGAAACACAGTTGATCTTTGTATTATTCATTAATTATTGTATTATTTTCTATACAGACAACTATAAACCTACTTTTGCCACATCCTGTATATAGGGGTCAGTAGTATCGGCAGTTTCAGGCATCCACTGGGGGGTCTTGGAACACGTGCCCTGTGGGTAAGGGGGGACTGCTGTACAGGAACATGTGGATGTTATAGGAAAATCTCCTAATTTAAGGTATTAGAGCCACATGAGTTGGGCTTCTTAATGAGTAAGGCATATCGAAACATAAATTGGGAAGGATTAAGCATGACTTTAAATAGTTTGAAGAGGCAGAAGATCTCACCCTTTAACTGATCAAATCCACACACATTCTAATAATTATTGTGCCCTCTGTCCTTTCATCTTAATTTTCATGGAAATTTTTGTTGGCTTGAAAGCAAAAGGGCAAGAGGTACTGGCTAGTCAAAATACCCCTAAGTACTGTTTGCATTAACCAAACTGACTTTCTCCTTGTGAAGACATAAGCGGATGTAGAAAAGGAAATAACATGCGTGGTGTCCCTGTCATTTGTTTAGTCCGTTATGTGAGAAACACAGCATAGTCACCTACCTTACTCCGGGCACTGTCCTAGGACCAAAGGATAAAACTTTGGTCCAGGCACAAAAGATGCTTCTGTGTTAGAGATTTTATTCTCGTGGAGAGAAGGGACAGGTATGATAGAAATAAATACTTAAGAAAACAGAAAATGTTATGTGAAAAGCTGATGATAAGTACCATGAAGGAGGTAAGGCAAGGTCATATGACAGAGATTTCTGGAAGGCTGCTATAGAAAGGGATAGCTAAGGGAGTGTTCTCTGAGAAGCTGAGACTGAATTACCAGAAGGAATTGGCCAGGTGAAGACTGGGTCTGTAAACATTTAGGCAGAGAGACCAGGTAGTGATGATGAGAACAGGTTTTTCCCTTGGAGCTACTGTGGTCCAAGAAAGGGGATACCATTTTATCCATTTAATCAAGTCAACTGCCCTGTAAGTAGGATTGTAAATCCCATTTTATAGGCGAGGACATAAAGGTTGATTAAAGGATCCAGTGTCTCAAAAGAAGTGCCAATGGCGCAAATTTGCTCTGATCCCCTGACTCTGCATGTTCTCTCCATATGAAATGCTATATCCACTTCCCTCCCACGCCAGCGCTCCTGTCCGTTCCTTTGAGAACAGGCTGGGTTGTCTCTGAGAGCCTCACGGGGCTGTTGGTGTGGACCCGAGTTGGATTGCTTATCGCTTACAACATGTATTATTTCTAGCCAGGAGTGGTAGGGCAGTAGCCTGCCACATGCACGCTGCTTATAAAGCCTGGTTGACTTTCTCATTTGAAAGAATAAGGCCAGAGAGGGGAATGCTTACAGAGTGATGCTGTCGGAGTGGGCAGTGCTGTTGTCTACCAGAGGCAGCACAGAGAACTTTTGATAAAACATGCTTCCTCTGAAATAGGACACATGTTCTTCCCATTTCCTCTGAGTCCCTCTTGCATGTATTTTCATGCTTCAGGGGCACATGCCTCCCTCCCCCACCCAATATCCACACATACTGTCCCCTCATGTTTAGTGTCTTTGGGCTAAATGTGACAAGGATGCTCCCTGAAAAGCATTTGAGAAATTATTCTTCCCAACCTTAGATCCAGATGTGTTTATGTGTTTCAGGATTCAAGGAACTAATACAGTGCATACACTTTACATTGCACAACTCCACCGGAGGGCCTGGGGCAGCATCCTGTAATAAAACAGACATTTCTGCAGTGAATAATGAATATTTACTCTAAGTAGGATAAACAAGGACCACAGATATCATCCCGTTAGTTCAGGTTGGGTTTTGCTGCCAAATGAGTTATGAAAACAGTTTGGGTATGCTGAGCCTCTTGGATTTCAGAATCGTGAACCCCACTCCTTAGGAGAGCGTTCCCTTGCAAAGCTGTAGTCCTGCATCCTGCTAAAACTCCCCGTTGGCTTCTTCCCCCTCAGCTGTTTCTGGGGCCACAGAGTGTGGTGGTGGCTGAACCTCCAGGTTCCAACCACCACCCCCACCCCCAGAACCCTGCTTCTACTTGTGAGCAACTTGGTAAATGATGTCTTGGCAGGCCATCCCTGGAAAGTGGCCAACTGCTGCACCAGCCTATTTTATTCCCATTTGAAGCCAAAACAGTTGTCAGCCATCCAGGTTCCTCTTAACTGTGTCAGCTGATTCTGGAGACCTCCCAGAAGATCTATTTTTAGCTAAAATTGCTTTTCATTTTCATATGTATACATCAAATTCCATGAGGGCAGGGGTGATTCCAAATGAGGAAACATTGATTTTGAATAACATGAAAGAAATAACTAGTGCTTGAAAACAGTTCAAAATATGAGTCAAAACCTCCAACAAATATGGTTAGCACTGCATTTTTTAGTCAAAGGAAGTTTTTCATATTAAAAACAGAAAGTGAGGCTGAGTAGGGATAAATCAGGATAGAAATTCTAGGCACTGAAGAAGGAAACAAGAGTAATAACAGGGAGGACTGAAATTAGGGGGTTACTGGGATTGTCAGGTGGATGCCCATGGGGATGTGGCTCCGTGGTCATTCCCAATGTCCATGGGGGGCAAGGACAGCTTGGAGGGCATGGACTAGACCCAGGCCCTTGTCTGCCTTCAAGAGGGATGAAGGAGCAATAGCATGGAGTCTGGTGCATGGCAGCTCTGATTAAGCTTCCAGGAGTCCCGTTTGTTTTGGAGCAAGTTCAAGACAGTTCTAGAGTGAATGCGGTCTAAGAAAAAGATGTGCATAAAAATTGTTTTTTGTCCAAAGTGGTCTGTTTTGCTTTTGGAATAGGCTAATCCCATTTTTGCTCTCATCGTGCACACTTTCGATCAGGCCCATTTTCACGGTGAGCATAGCCCGTTTGTACACCCAAGGAGCAGTTGTATGTTCTCTGTTGGAAAGCACTTTGTCAGCTACGTTTACAATTTAGTGACTTTATCAGTTCTGATAAACCATCACCAACTCAAGGCTTTAAACAAAGGGATTTCATGAAAGAAACTGTGTAGCTCACAAGGCCTCACAAAGAACAGAAGCTAAGAAGTTCCAAGAATTTCAGCAGTGGAAACCCAGAGAGAGTTAGAATAGTGCCTTTCAATTCTATAGCGAAAGCCCAGTTTTTGTTTTATTTTGTTATATTTCATGCATCGAAGGCTGACACTTTTCGTAAAAAATAAAAAAGTCAAATATAATTTTGATAAGTTAGAAACATGACTCATAGTAATATAAAGTGAACACAGGTCCAGACTCATCAATAAAAAGGCAGACTGCCCTGGCTATTGTAGCTCAGTGGATTGAGCACAGACCTGTGAACCAAAGGGTCACTGGTTCGATTCCCAGTCAGGGCACATGCCCGGGTTGCAGGCCAGGTACCCAGTAGCGGGTGCACGAGAGGCAGCCACACAGTGATGTTTCTCTCCCTCTCTTTCTGCTTCCCCTCTCTTTAAAAGTAAATATATAAAATCTTTAAAAAAAAAAAAGCAGACCAATGAGATGACAAGGTCTGATTCAAGGAACATTTGAAAAGTAGGAATTTGTAGTCAATTTAATAATAGAGAAATATTAGAATAAGTTTGCTGGCTTACATATAAAGCTGGTTAATATCTTACAAGTCAGTGACTGTAACCACTGAGGTTATTTTTCCTACTGAATATTATCTGCATTTCTACTATGCAGAAATCTACAAATTAACATGTAATTTTACTAAATCTGCAAACTTCAGTGAGATGAGTGAGTTACATTTTCCTAGACAATTAAATAATCCCTAACTGGACCTGTGAAATGATGCCTGTATATGACTTTGAAAGAACTTCTCCATCCCCAAACACATTTCTGTCTTTGAAGTTTTAAACAGTTTTCTTAATAATAAAACATTACCATAAAAATGAAAATAAAGATGGATATACAAAATAAAAACTTTACAGAAATTAGATTCAATAGGCATAATATTACTCTATTAAAGTGCTTTCCGTCACTGTGCTCGTCCGGTCATGGGCCCCTTACAAGAGTTTAGAAACTGCTCTGTGGACCACACTTGTAGTATTTGGACACCTTTATAGGAATAGCTGAACTTCGAATACCTTCCAGCTTTGGGTGTCTTTATTCAATGGAAGAGAAGCTTATTGACTTGGCATGGTATCAAGGGCCCCCTCTGTGATCTGGGAGACAGGTCCAACAATTGGAAGCTCAATCCCTGAAAATAAGGGTTCCAAGTGTTACTGGACAGCGGACCAGGCCCTGAGCGGGCCTGACTAAGGCCGGCCAAGAGTATGTGGGTTCTCGAGTTCATGTAAGAAGGGTTGCATAACACAAGTCCAGGTGATTTTAAGAGGTTGTTTATTAAAGCTGGGGCCAGTGAAACGAGGAAGGGCGTAGGGCAGAAGAAGCAACAGCAGAGCCCAGGCTGGGCTGCTTTAACTCACTGGGAAGTCAGAGAAAAGGGGACTTTGGGGACAGGTTCGGGGATTAGAGTGGGACAGGCTGCCACTGCCCATTGTTCCCCTGGTTGTAAGTCTCTTGGGGTCCCATAGGGTTAAGGACACCCAAACCCTAGTGGTTTATTTTGCCAGTGTTGGGGGTGGGGGGAAAGCATGGGCATGCTCTCCAGAGGGAAAACACACATACGCTGGGTCCTTTGTCTTGAGGCTTTTCTCTCTCTGTTGCAGGCAGGAATCTTAGGGGAGGTCTCAAGGGAGGGTTTCAGCAGAATAGTCATCAGTTCTCCAGGTGTGCCCTTTCAGGGTCGTGGTCTCCACTGATTGGTCAGTGCCTGGGCAGGGAGTCGTCAGTCACTGCAGTTGGTCCTGGTGTCGCCTACCTGGCTTTGCTGCTTTTCTGGGCCTGGAGCTGAAACACAATGGAGGCCTAGGTGTCATCTCCTGGGAGGGGACCTTCTGCACCTGGCTGTGAATTGCTCGGCCAGCTGGTTCTGCTCCATGACTCAGTTTCCCTGTTCTGCTTACCAAGGGATTTTCCCAACTTCTTACTCTCCTACTCACAAGCAAATAATTATCAAAGGCATTCATTTTGATGTCTGGCCAAAACAAGCTGGGGCCCTGGGCAGCACTGAATTCTGACTACAGAGGCAAGGGGTATCTGTGAGCCACCGTGTCCAAGAACCACTGCGTCCGACATCACTTAGACTCCCACATTCAGGGGTTCAGTCTTTTGGCCAAACAGCTCATAGTACAAATTCCTCAAAAATCACCAGACCACTCTTAATAAAGCAAAGGTACATTTATTAAAGCTTACTTCTCTAAGGAACACCACCTTGACAGAATCTTAACAATGTTTCAGTAGGTAGAAGTCTGAATGGATATTTATAGGGTTTGGGGGAAGGGTCTAGGCTCTTGTGCTCTAAGGTAAGGAACTGGCATCAGATAAAGTTGATGACATACTAGCAAGGTCTTTAGGTAAGTCTCGAAGCAGGTCTTATAAGTATTTTATTTTTTCATAAATGAGTTGTTTGTCCAAGTAGAACTATTCCTTCAAGTAGGCTGATCTTCGTTAATTTCCTCAAACAAACTAGAGCTTTTATAGGTTTACAGTCTTATCTTTCTTGGGCATAAAATCAAGTCAGGCTGACACAGATGGTCATAGTTCTTTGTCTTTGTAGCTATAGTGTGTTGATGTGGGTGACCTCAGTTCTCAGTACTTGATAGCTTGTAATTGTTCTAAGTCAGAATTTCCCAAACCTCTGTCTATGGAAAACTGTTCTACAGAATGATAATAGGAGCACACAATGGAGGAAAATGCTTTGATGTTAAACAAATTTAGGGAATGCTAGTTTTTGTCTGTGTCTTTGTTTTGTTCCATTTTTTTAACAGTAGGACCACTCAGCCCTTTAAAATGTGAAAATGCACAGTCAGTGTTCCAGAAGGTCTAGAACTATTGCAAAAGAAAAGTACACAGGTAAATTTCAATGAGATCATCCCTGTGACTTGAGGCACAAATCCAGGTTTACAAGAAGGCTGGAAGCAATTCTATACTCACCCTGGGGTTGAGAGCAGAGATGATTCCTGAGCCCCTCCTGTGGCTTGGGGCTTCTGACAGCCTTCTAGACTGTCAGGATCTAACCCATTCCCAGTCTCAAAAGAGCCCATTCAGTCCTCCCTAAACTGCAGAGCCTCACCCCATCTGTATTTTAGACACTTCTGGTAGTGTCAGAGTGCAAAATGTTTTCTGCACTCACCTGGGCACCAGGGAAGATCCGAGCCTCTGACTCAAATCTTGCCTTTCTTCTTGAGGAGAGGGGAAGGTGGAAATACACATATGTGTAATTTATTCTTCCTCGTTCTGGTGAGCTCATAGGAAATAAGATAGAGTAAAATGCTTGGAAATATATGCACTTTTACAATATAAAGTTCTTTAGCGTGATGGTTATGGACTTTTCTAAGTAAAGCCAGACTCTCTGAGATCCGGGGAACCTTCGCATCTTGTCTACCTGTCTAACTGCACTCCCGTCTTCTTCACCGGGGTTACAAAGGTCTCAGAGTAGGTGGGAAACTCTCCTCCCTGAAATCCTGAGTTAGCTCTACCTACCCACGGCTTATGGTTACATGTTTGCATGTTTGCATCTCAGTAAAGCCTGGCTTTCAAGACTTTTGTTTCACTAAAGTCTTTAGGCTGAATATGGAATCCTTCACTCTCTTTGAATTCCTGATTCAACATCCTAATCCTCCCTCAGGCACCAATACCTCTGGCAAAAGATGGGAGAGGTCAACTGGGAAAATTTGAAAAGAAAAGCGCACAGGTAAATTTCAATGAGATCATCCCTGTGACTTGAGGCACAAATCCAGGCTTACAAGAAGGCTGGAAGCAATTCTATACCCACCCTGGGGTTGAGAGCAGAGATGATTCCTGAGCCCCTCCTGTGGCTTGGGACCTCTGACAGCCTGCCTGTCTTAGAATGCAGTCAGCGAGTAGGTCAGTTTGAGTGGAGGGGGAGGCTTCAGTGTTGGCTCCTGGCAGGGAGTCAGGGAGCAAGGGACCGCCTGTTGGAAGTTTACAAACCTCGAGGAAGTTATTCGTGAATTGAGCACGAAAGTCCTGATAGTGTTATCTTTACCACTGCAAAGTACCAAGACTCCATCTTCAGTATTTATGCCCTTAGAGGCGTCACTGGAGTATCTAGGTTTGAGACATGTAAAAGTAGGTCAGGTCTGATTTTTCTGAGCATCTAAAAAGAGTCAACAAACAGACTTTGCAATGACATAGTTGCTGACTAACTTCTTGGAGGCTACAAAGGGCCTTCTATTTTCTCAAGTGCCCTCCCATCCCATAATCCCGACATCAGCTACATCCATGATCAATACTTCCAGTACGTTCCTCCTGTTCTTCGTCAGCTCCCACCAGCTCCATAATATCCCAGGAGGAGGTGCCAGCATTGCCTGGGGTTTAGCAGTCGGGGCCCGTGCTGATTGCCACCCCAGCTCTGGTTTTCAGGGTATCTCTGGGAGACACACACCCAGATCTGAATGCCAGCTCTAACTCTTAATAGCTCTGTGACCTGGGGAAATTGCTTAACTCTCTGAATTTCAGCTTCTGCTAAGAGACAAGCATTCAAAGAGATGCTGAAGAGAAACACGGGGCTGACACAGAGCCACTGCCCAGTAAATGGCAGGTATTTAGACCAATTAATGTAATTGGATGATGGGTTCCCAAGCCTCACTTTGAGCCCTGTGAGTAAATGGCCCATGCCGAAAACACATACAGATTTTGTGCAGCCTCTCCCTGTCGCTCCACATATCTCCCAATTTAATGGGGGCCTCTCGCCTCTTGAGTACAGCACCCTCTCTCTCCTACCCACACGATTACCCCACAAACTGGTTCTCAACACGAGTACCTGGTTGAGTGTTCTGAATGTTTTTAGCATATTATTAAAATGTTTGTTGTTGCATTTACATAGTACTGGGCTGGGCTGATTGCTTCATATAATGATGCCACTAAAGTGGATACTGAATGTTTTGCCTGCCAAGGCCCTTCATCTAGTTCAGCCTGAGCATATATAAAAGTGATTTGAATGGGAGCATTTGCTCTGTTATTTTGGTGATAGATTTAGGGAAATGGAAAGTAGAAAATTGCTTTGTTTTTGGACCTATTCCAGGTCCATCCCAGTTATGGGTAATGCTTGCTCGGTTGACTGAAGGAGGCCAGCTGCTATTCTAAGAGCCCAAATCAATGGCCAGTGCTGCCTATTAGCAAGCTTGTCATGCTCGCCACAGTGAAATCGTCTTGTAATTATGAATTAACAATTTCTCTATTATATGTCAATATGATGCTATTTTTTACAGGTTGATCAGCCCTTCAATACTAATACTGATATTAAGGTCAGCTTTACTTTTATGATGATGTTCTTCAGAAGATTTAGATATAATTCCTGGCCTCCAGTGAGGGAGTTCACACTCCGACCCTCAGTTTCCACATCTGTAAAACACGCTGAATAATGTGCGGCTCCTGGGGCTGTGAAAATCCAATGAGCGTCTCCAAGGGCACCTTTAAAGCCTGTACGCATTACCGTCCGATGCCAGTGCCTCTTTAAGAAAGGCTTCTCTCTGTGTTTATGTCAGTTCTTTCAAATGGAATATGTAGTTGCCCTTGTCATTTCCAACATCAGTGTTTTGTTGTTGGTGGTGTTGTTTTTCTTTATTCTTGTGTAGTGTGTTTGACAAAGTCACATGGTCAAGGGTGACTCAGTAGCCGGACTTATCCAAGACTTATGCGGAAGGGTTTGGGTCTGTGGAGACTTTAGTCTGCACCCCTGGGTCATCTTGCATGGGCCCCAAGCCTGCATTTTGGGTGATGTCATGGGTTTGAGTCTCCAGAAAGCCGACTCTGAGATGAAGACTGGTGTGGAGGAAGTTAGTTACGGAGCCTTTTGGGGGCTGTCACCTGTGGGAGGGAAGGAGAGGAAACAGCTTTGGCTAGAGATGAATCTGGGCTCTGCTGCAGTCTCCCCAAGAGCTCAGCCAATCCCCTGGGGAACTCTGAGACCAAAATGGCCCTTCAGAGTGACCTTGACTTGGGGTGAGGGAGCTGGGCCTTGATAGCTCAATGGTGATCTGTCATTGGATGTGGGCTTGGGGAAAGGAGCATGACCTTAGGATGCTCTTTAGCCAAGGCAGTTCCTTAGAGAGCTGACAACTTAAGGCTGTCCCCTAAGGCTGGAAAAGTAAATCCTCCACCCTGAAGACAAATCTCACAGGTGTGTTAGGGCATTCACTACACTTAAGAGGAAAACAAAGCCATCTGGTGCCCACCAGGCTGCCATTAGTTACTGCTGCCCCGAGGGACAGACACCCATGGTCCTAGTGTTGTTGCCTGACACAGTGGTGGGAAAGAGTGGGTCCACTGGCCGACTTCTCTGTGGTGTTATAGCTGATTAGCTGGTACATGGCCCCTGCACCCTCTTCTCTTCCCAGCCCCTACCCCTTCTGAGCATGGCACCACCTGGATCCATCCCCACTTTCTGTAGCAATGCTTCCTCTGTTTTAAAATTTTTAAAAATCTGTAATCCTAATTCTTCTCTGTCAGATGTCCTATCATGAGCTTTCAGGTGTGATTATTTGCATGTGTGTGTGTCTTCTTAGGCATCTATGTCTGCATGCATTTAGGTATGAGTGAGTCTACCACTCTGAATGAAAGTCTTTAAAAGCAGGTGAATTTTAGTGTGCAAAAATAGAAATATTTTCTAAGCAGAAAAGGAGCCTAATAATTTTTAATTTTTTAATGAAATGAAAATAGACTAACATTTTCTAAAAGAATATAATAAATACTATACTGAGTCATAAAAATAATTTTTTGATCCATCTATTCAAACTCTAGAGAGTGAAGACAGACAGAATCCATCTCAGGCACTTGAACATGGGAATTAATTCTTGTTGTAATAGAGCATGTCACACATTTTAGATATGTTAAGCTATTTCAGATGATCCTGGCAAGAAAAGGAACGGCTGGATTCTTTGGGAAATGTTTACAAAATATTCCTCTTGCTAACATCAGTTTTTCCCTTGCCCCTTTGTATTACATATGCAACCCGAACTCCCCATGAATATCAAACGCTGAACTGAAAAAGACAGTCCTCAACAGAGAAAAGAAATCAAATTTAGTCAATGTCTAATGATGATTAAGTTATAAAAGTCACCTAAGGACAATTCCTTTTCTTTTACAATGTTTTTATTTTACCACATTTGATGGTGTATTCCAGAGACCCAGTCTTTAAAACTTTCAAAAAAATACACACACACACACACACACACACACGTTTTTTATAATAGGGAAAATTCATAAACAACTCATAACTCATGGCAACGTTATACAAATTCTGGTGCATCCATATGACTGAGTGTTATGTAACTGTGAAAAATATTTAAAGATGTGGGAAAATGTCATGATTGAATGTTAAGTAAAAAAAAAAGCAGAATTCAACACAATACATTTTTAAAACCAACTAGATATTAAATGTAAATTTTGTTTTTAAAAAGCCTACTAGGATATATGCCCCTGGCAATTCCTCAACATTAATATCAGGCGTATTTATAAAACATTATCTAGTTAAATAGTTCATGGTTTTTGTAGCCTAATGGTACAGAAAGGGTCAGCACATAACTATTTTCTTAGCAAAATGTTCATTTTTGAAAGTAAGAGAGAACAACATGTATTTTCTATACAAATCTTCATGCCTTGAGGATTTGTCCATTGTCCTCTGTGTCCCTGAGCCTCTTTTCACCGTTGCTGTTGTCTGTTGGCTAGAGCCCCCCTAGGGAGGCAGCACGACCAGTCTGGCGATGCTGGGTCAGCCCAGGCTCTGCCACTTACTAATGGTGTGGCCACAGACTGGTTGCCTAGCTTCTGTGAATCTCACTTTTCCAACCCGTAAGATGGGCGCACTAATCGTACCCATTTCCTACTTGTGAAGAAGATTAAAGTCAGTGACGCACTGAAGAGCAGAACAAGCCTGAAGCGCACGCTCTGCACTCAGTAAATGTTTGCTGGTGCCACCACAAGCGCTGATATTACTTCATTGTCAGCCATCATTCGATGTGTTTTAAAGACAAGAAGTCTTTAAAACTTCTTAACTACAGGCAAGAAAAAATGATCGAAAAGCATTTTTAGCCTCTTTACCGCTTCATCCAGGAATAGCTGAAGCACATGTATCATTTAGCTACAAACAAAAAGTCAAACATCTACAGATCTTCCTCTTTTTTTATTTTTTTGACATGCAAAACGTTTTTATTGAACTCATTCTTTTTTTGTTTTTCTTTTTTTAAATATTTTATATTTATATATTTTTATATGTATGCCATTACAGTTGTCCCATTTTTCCCCCTATATCTGCCCCGCCCTGCACCCCATTTCATCATCCCCACACCTCTTAGTCCTTTTTCTCATATTTCTGCAAGGTCATTGACCCTAAGATATGTTTTCCTCACAACAGACTGGAGAGAAGTGGGAGGTAGTTGTGCTCCACTTTAAGAAGAGCAGTCAACAAAAGTAAATAGCTAGAGAATATAAAAAGAATAACATTCTGTTATTTGGGCTTCAACATTAAATTTCATTATTATGTAACTTGTATTTTATTATAGTGGTGACTGACTTCTGTGAAAACTGGGTTGCAGAAAGTCATCCCAGTGTATGTTAATTTTCTAGATAGACATTCTGGATTTCTATTTCGGCATTTTCTTCACAAAAATAACATTACATACATTAAAAAAGATATAGGAGGCTGGAAATCAGAGGTCTATTCAGAAAAAAGTCCAGCCATTGTTAATATAAGGAGAACGGTTGCAATCATTGATGTAACCTGGCAGCCAAGGAGAGTGGGCTAGAATGTACATGCGTGGACAATGACAACTTCACTGTACTAGTCAGTGGGGCCAATATGCGCTATTGAGTGAGCATGTGTACTGTGTGGCCCTCACATTCAAAATGACCGAGCGAGTAGAGCAACGGCTCTGCATCAAATTTTGCGTTAAGCTTGAACACTGCTCTGTGGAAACTATTCAGATGATTCAGAAGGCTTTCAGGGATGATGCAATGAGTGTAGCACAAATAAAAGTGTGGCACAAACACTTCAAAGATGGTTGAGAATCTGTTGAAAATGACCCACATTTTGGAAGGCCTGCAACAGGCACAACACCTGAGAATGTTGAACACGCACAGGCTGCAAGCTACAAAGATCGGTGACTGCCAGTGTGAGAACTAGAAACTGATCTGTGGATTCCAAAACTACTGTGTGAGGTTTAGACACAGGATTCTGCATGAAATGTGTTGTGGCAAAATTTGTTCCATGGCTTCTGCTACCAGAACAGAAGGAACATCGATCGTGCTGCAGTTGCTAATAACTTGATTCCATCCCCTACCAATGAACCAGGTTTCATCAAGAAGGTCGTAATTTTGAAGGGGACTGAGGTGTCTTTGTCCTATGTACAGTGTTTCTTGTATCTTGTATCTTCTTCAGCAAATGTCTCTATTTTCCATAGTGCATGCCCAGATACTTTCTGGACAGACTCTATGTCAAAATATTAGCAGAGGTTGTCTCTGAGTGACTGGAGTAAAGGCAACATTTGCTTTCTCCTTTGATTTTATCTTTGTTTCCTTTTTAGAGTGAGACTGCATTATTTTTATTTTACAGAAATGATTTTGATTCTTTAAAAATCCCTGCCTAACAATAAGCTATAAGAAAATGCCTTAAGTTCAGCAAACTTGATTTAGAAAAGCCTGAACACACACACACACACACACACACACACACACACACACACACACACAGATTTTTTTTTTCTTATATAAGATTCACATTGGAACTTTTAAAAATAAATAGCAGGAGTTTCTAGAGCCTGTAAATTATTATTCAGTTTGCCACCTCTGTTTTCATAAGTTACTGCCACGGCGGGAAATAAGGAACACAAGTGTTACAAATACTAACAGCATAACGAGCACTAACCTTTACTAGTAGAATATTATTAGAAGCAGGCAAGGTTCAACTGCCATGCCATGAATCCGCCCAGCCTCCTAGGAGGCGGGTACTAACATCATCCCCGTGTGACAGATGTGGAGACCACTCACTTCATAATGTCACTGGATTCAAATCCACTCTGTCGTTACCTGTACTGTCTGACCAATGCTTATGCACGAAAGACGAACTCGGCCAGCTGGCTGAAGTGGTCACCTCTGCAGGGAGGGTCACAGTGTTCTCTCACTTCTTAACTCTGCAGAAAAACATATGTGGAGGGATCAAGGGTGATTTTTTTTAGCTTTTTTCCTTCTTTCCTTTTCCTCCCACCCTCCTTCCCTCTTCCTTCCCTCTTCCTTCCCTCTTTACCTCTCTCATTTGCATCCCCTGTTGCCTCTCCTTTTCCTTCCTTTTTGAAAAAAATAAACAGAAAGGGCATATAAAATCTGGTCTTTAAAAAAATTGTTTACACTTTTAGGAGAATTTTTATGGAGCCATTTTTTCCCTGTTTACTCTCTCTGACATGAAGTATTTCTTCTCTCTTTCTTGGGATATTAGGAAAAAATAATATTGTGATTTTTTAATGGAACTGTTTAAATGAAGGAAGCAGGTATACGTCTACCCCTTCAATTCGATGATTTTATAAATCCTAGGCTTTGACTCTAATGTGTGGAGGTCTGAAGCATCCTAGGATCTGTCGTCCTAGGAGAGAGTTCACTAATTTCAATTATCTGGATTTTATTATCACCTTGTATGGGTCGGAGATGGAATTTTATAGAATGCCATCACCTGAGGGTATGACAGTGGGGTTTCATGCCATTAAATCCAGAAAGTACAAGAGGAAGAAGAAGAAACGAGAGGGCTTAACAGGCATGCCAGCGTATTTGTGGAAAATACAACCTACTAAGCAGCTATGAGAAATAAAAGCAGGGAATGTCTACTTGTGATATAAGCATGTGAACTCCTTTCGGTATTATTTCATCATCATCATCATCATCATCATCATCATCATCATCATCTCACTGCAGCTGTATTAGTAACAGGGGAAAGAGGAAGCAGCCCAACATAGGTCAAGCTCTCAGACTTGAGTGTATATCAGAATCACCTGGGGGGATGCGCTGGCACTTGTGAAAAGTGCAGGTTGCCAGGCCTTGTTGTTACCGGACAGGGGCGCAGGCCCTCAGCGGACCTGCCTCGGGCCGCCTGGTAGTCTGTGGGCTCTTGACTTTGTGCAGGAAAGGTTTCACAACACAAGTCCAGGGGACTTTTAACAACCTGTGTATTAAAGCTGGGGAAGTGAACCAAGGAAGGGCTTAGCCTAGACGAAGCAGCAGGGAGCCCAGGCTGGGCCGCCTTAGCTCCCTGGGAAGTGGAAGAAAAGGGGGTCTCAGAGACAGGTTTAGGGCTCAGCCGGGGACAAGCTGCTGAGCCGCCACTGCCCGTTGCTCCCCTGGTTGTAAGTCTCTTGTCTCTTGGGGTCCCTTAGGGTTTAGGAGATTTATGCCAGTGTGGGGTCAAAGGCATGGGCATGCTCCCCAGAAGGAAAGCACACACACACTGGATCCTTTGTCTTGAGTTTTTGTCTCTTTCTTGCAGGCAAGAATCTTTGGGAGGTCTCAGGGGAGGGTTTCAGCAGAATAGTCATCAGTTCTCCAGGTGTGCCCTTTCAGGGTCCTGCAGTCACTGCAGCTAGTCCTGGCCTCACCCACCTGGTTTTGCTGCTTTTCTGGGTCTGGAACTGAAACATAACAGAGGTCTAGGTGTCATCTCCAGGGAGGGGACCTTCTGCACCTGGCCGTGAACTGCTCAGCCAGCTGGTTCAGCTCTGTGACTCAGTTTCCCTGTTCTGCTTGCTAAGGGACTTTCCCAGCTTCCTACTCCTGCATCGTTATGCCCAATGGTTCGGATCGAGTCTGATTAGTGGTGGTTGTGGGGGAACAGGGATCTGCATTTTTGTCAAACATTTCAGTGATTCTGAAACAGACGGTAGAAGGACAACACTGAGAAACGCTGATACCTGGCCCATGCTTTGTCACCTGTCAGTCTAGATACTGTGCCTCTTTCTGTGACCTCTTGGATGTTACATTTAGCCTAAACTTATATAAATCAACACTGTGCTGGAGAGCTGCTGTGAGAATTAAACATGAGCATGTCTGGGATGGTGCAGCCTCTAATATTCATTGTATTGTCAGTAGAGAGCACATCTGGGGAACACATCTGTCCTGGAGATCATCTTGGTCACCACTACCTCCCCAGTCCTCACTCTGTGTCTGGGGCCGTGTTGGGGCTTAGTGAACACCCCGCATATTGATAAGGAGCTCATGGCTGGAGTCCAGGTGTTTTAAGTCCAAATCTTGACTCTTCTATTCACTGTGTGATCTTGGGCACTTGGTTAACATCCTGCTGCCTCCGTTTCCTCATCTATAAAATAGACATAATTATAATACCCACTTTTGGGGGCCTGTTGGGGGAGTGCATTAGCAATTACTATAAATAAAACTCTTTCAGAACAGTGTCTTGAGCACATGCTGTTTCTTTTCCTTCCCTCTTTCCAACATGATGCAGATGCAGTCTAGTAGTTGACAGAATTTTAAAGCAGAGAGCACCCTGAAGAGCCTCTGCTCCTGAGGGAGGGAAACCTGCAGGTATTAGATGGGTTTGGCAGCCAGCAGAGGCGTGCTGTCGAGGACGAGAGGCTCCTTGGGGTAGGGGTGTGAGGAGAGAAAACCGGATTCAGCTCTTCTAATTAGAAGAGCTGACAGATACAAAATGAGGTGCCCTCAGTTGTTTGATGCAGCAGACAAATCAAGATGTTTAGTTAATAGTAACAACCTGGTACTGATAATTTTCAAGTCCTTAAAGGCACATTATGTGGCCCAGGGTAAGCCAAGGGACAGTGGAGGAAGTGAGGGAAGTCAGGGAGAATCTATTTCCCATGTCCCTTGTTACAGCATTTGACTCACCTAAAGTTAACACTAATAGAATATTTGCTCAGAAATGCCATCACTGAAATAAATGCATTAAATTTAAACCCTGATTGCCCCAATTCATCTGTTATGCAATTGGGCTGAAAACAGCTCAGACCTAAAAAGCATTTCCAAGCTTTTCTCAGCCAACAAGACTTCAGCCATTTTGTTTTCTCGGATTGTTCAGCCTTGTCCAATTTTTGGATTAAAGTCCTTTGACTACGTTAGTGGCTATACTATTTTTCCTTCAATCATAAACTTACAATATAAAGTCAAAGCTGTGAAAACAACCTACTGTTTCTTCACATCCTTATTTTCTAGCCAACTATGGGTTTAGACTAAAGCTCTCCCCTTTAGGAGAAAATCCCATTTGCACATTTTCTTTTGGTTGGCTGGACTTACGCAGACTCTTGGGTGATATTCAGGAGGCTGCATTGTGCTTTGCCTGTGTGTTGGAATTTTTCTTCTGGGACTATATATAGCAGTAGAAGGACAATATTGTTCAGTTCTTGCTCAACCTAGAACTAAATTGCCCTTTTGCAAGAGACAAATACAAAGACCATAACAATTTGAGCACAATTTTTTGCTTTGCATTTGTAATTCATTTTAATATGAAATATATGCCTGTAATTTGGTTACAGAAGCAATACATTGTAGAAAATTTGGTTATTCCTGAAACAGCACAAAGAAGGAAATAAAATCATAAGAGGACCACTAAGAAATAATGAGTCTTATAGTTTTTTTCCTGGCTATTTATTTGTCTTTCCATTTCCATCCATGCTTCCATCTACTCTCCCATCTACTGTCCTCCCACCCATTCATCCTTCCATCCCTCCTTGTATATGTCCATTCAATCTTCTATTCACTCTCCTACCCATCCATCCACCTACCGGCATTTATCCATCCATCCTTCCATCTATCCATCTATTCATCTTTTCATCTCTCCATCCCTTTATACTTTCATTTATCCCAGGAAGAAATAATAGTACCTCAAAGGTATGGTATAATGGTTAAGAGTACAGACAATCCAGTGACTTGCTTTGTGTATTCAAATCCTGGCTGTATCATGTACATTCTGTGTAACCTTGGACAAGTTTTTATGGCTTCCTTTCCTCCTTTATAAAATGGCATTAATAATAGTGCCTACCTCATGCAATTGTGTCAGGATTTAATGATATAATCCATCTAAGATGGTTGGCAAAATGCCTAGCATAAAAGAAGTTCTCAGTAAATATTAGCTATTCTTATCATTATCATTACTCTTGCTTATTTTATAGAGTTGCCAAGATCTGATAAGGGAACATATAAAAATACTTAATACAATGTCTAGCTATTATAATTACAAATGTAATAATAAATATACACATATTTACAATATGTACATAAGTATATTTGCATACATACAAATACACTCATAAACATTTTGTTTATGTTACTGATATCCATCTGTTTTATAAACTCATTTTAAATGCTATTTTAATGGCTGAAAATATTCTATAGTACAAGTATTTGTAACCAAACTGTTATAGCTATTCATTTAGACCAAATCAAATTTCTACTGTTATTAATAATGCTGTGATCCCTATTCATACTTATTTCCTTAGACTAAATGCCTAGAAGTGGAGTTGCTGGTTGTCTGTTGTACACAATTTAAAGCTTACAATGTTGCCACAGTGCCCAGCAAAAAGTCTGCATCACTGTGCGTTTCCATCGGGATACAATGGCCTGGGCTCTAGGCAGCCCTATGTGTTATCTCCGCAAATGTTTGCCACTCCAGTTGACAAAACATAGCATCCCATTGCTATTTTATTACTTGTTTTTATTTAATTACCAGCAAAATTTGCCATATGGTTTTTTACCATGTTTATTTCTATTTCTTAAAACTGACAACTTAAAGTATTTGTGCATTTTTCAATTGGGGTGTTTGCTCTTTTCTTAATGATTCTGCCAGTTTAAAATTTTAACTTTCTAATAGGAAGGTTTTAGAATTTACTGTTCTCCAATTTATATAAACTGGGCAAGGGCTATCAGCAGTGCTCTGAAACTTTCTTTGGGTTTGCTGTGACTTCCTACGGATTATTGTATCCCTTTAGCCAACACCATATTCAACCAAGTGCTATTGAACTTGAACACATTGTTAAGTGCCCCAGAAACTTCTGACTTCCCCACCTTTTAGTGGATTCCTTTTCATCACTATGATGTTTTCCTGGTCCTTCTAAATACCAAGTTCACTCTGCTCATTGAAGGAAAGTAATATGTAACAATTAGTAGGTAACTACACTTTTTACTATGACTGTGTGTCACCACTTGGTGTGGGTTCCTCTTTCTTTGTACTTCTTTTTAAACTTGTGCTTGTTAGACAGGTCTCTATACAATGGCATTTGTGCAGGAGATGTTTCGTTTTAAATATGGTGAAGAAACTATCAAAAGATTTCCACTTAGTATGTGGGGAAAATCATTTTAGATTTTTTGCTTAAAGATTCATCTTCACTAATGGTCTAACAGAAGTCACCTGACTTTGCTGTAAGGGGGCAGATAATACCTATTTTCAGCTTTTTAGGCCACAGAATTGACTGAGCTCTGTGGTTGTAGCACAAAAGCAGCCATAAGCAATAAGTAATTAACATGCCTGCTGTGTCCAGTAAAATAATACAAAACAGGCAGAGGTCCAATTTGTTTCGTGACCATAGTTCTCCAATTCCTGGTCTAAAGAAGAGAAAAGCATGGCGTAGGGGACAGTGTAGGAGGAGAATACTTTTTAGTTCATTGCTATTAACAGGAAGAAGCCTTCAACATATCATGGCCGTGGACTTGATTAGGTAGAGAATTCCCTGAAGAACTGGCTTTCTTTCCCCCAGGCCTTAGAGAATCCAGCTTGGGGAAGATCTGGGTAGAAAACATGTGGCAAGATGAAGAAAAGAAAGGAAGAATATTCCAAAGGTCTCGTTCCAGCAGGGGACCGAGCCATAGAGGCTCCTAAAGTTAAGGATGGCTCTAAAGCACGGTGAAGCCCTGCTCAGGAGACACAGCATGGAGACCTTCATGGGTCCTGGCCCCTGAATTGCATTTCGGAACCTCAACAATTTCCAATTATTCCAAAAATAAATGATTTTACCTAAAAGGACTAAATGTTAGGCATTTTACTTGCTACTCTTGGTAGATTTTGTTTTTATTTTTGTTTCTTTGGTTAATCCTCAAAGGCACTATTTTTCAGAGACCAAGTTCCAAAAAACTCCTAATAACCATTTGGAAAATGACAGACATGCTCTGCAGGCCGTGTCTCTCTGTACCTCCATGGCCTTGTCACAGAAAGGAAAATCAGATCGGGGCCTCCATTACCTCAGCACAGGCTGCCTTTTCATAGTAAACTTCACGAAATCCAAAAGAATAAAGGAGAAATGTTTGATCTGGCTGTGGCAGGGACTATTGGCAAGAAACTGGATTGGGGGTCATGGGACCCATGTGACATTCATCAAATCCCTTCTCCTCTGCATGTCTCAATTTCTTCCTCTGTCAGATGAGGGGACTGGACTAGGAACAGAATGGCAAACGTGTGGCAGGTGTCCCATCACTCTGTCCTCATTACCTGTGACAGGCATTGCGGCCCTGTCACCGCATTCATCCCGGTTACCCAGAGAAGTGCCTCTCAGGCAGGCCCGCCTCAGGTGACTGTCCCCACCCAGGTGGCGAGGGTCCCGGAGGCCCCACATGCTGTTCAAGCTCTGTGATCCTCACCACGCATGGATCTCAGGCACGTTCTGTGCTTCGATGGGGGTTATTTGTTACTTTGGACATCTCTGAAAGCATCCTTTAGTTAGCTACCCCTAAGTGTAGTTTGCCCCTTAAAATGTAAACTTTGCAGTTTGCCTAAGTTTTCTAGGAGCAACAGTTTCCCATTTTCTGTCTTGTGGCCTGTTATAAAATGTCTGTCTGGAGAAAGCTGAGGAGGTGGGGGATAGCTTTCCATTCACCCGAGTTAATGTTTCATTGTCTGGGGTGGGGTTTTTTGTGTGTGTGTTTGTTATTTAAGAGAATTTTTAGCTCTGGCTGGTGTGGCTCAGTGGATTAAGCACTGACCTGTGACCTAAAAGGTCGCCATTTCAATTCCCAGTCAGGGCCACATGCCCGGGTTGTGGGCCAGATGCCCGATAGGGGGCACACAAGAGGCAACCACACATTGAAGTTTCTCTCCCTCTCTTTCTCCTTCCCTAAAAAATAAATAAATAAAATCTTAAAATAAAAAAAGAGAGAATTTTTATAAGAATTTATTTGGACCAAACTGATAACATGCTGGGAAGTAAGATCTTAAATGCTCCCGCGTGGGGAGTTTTAAGATCCTGTGCCTTTAATAGATTTCCTGGGCTAATAGTTTGCCTTATTTACTTCCCGAGGCTGTAATCATCATTGTGGCTGACCATTTTGATAAGTTACATCTCCGAAACGTTCTCGTATGAGTGAGAGACACTCTTTAGATGATTATTTTCAACTCTGTTTTCAGTCAAGAAAATGATTCTCACAGAAATTTTTTTCTGTTGTTCAAAAAATACCCCTCAAATATTTAAATGCCATAATCTTTTTAATCCTGAAAAAATATGAATTGATTCATATATGAAATTAACCACAGCACTGTTGATTCAGGAAACTTGTGCTTCTCTCTCTCTCTCTCATTCTCTTTCTCTTTCCTCTCTCTCTCTCACACACACACTCTCACACTCTCCCTGGCTTCAGAAATGAATTAGGGTGACTCACTTTTAGAGGAATGGAATAGAGGGAAAAATATGAGTAGAAAATTGGGATGAAGTTGGGGCATCTTGGCACCCATTCTCTCTATCATGTACAGACCTCAGAGATGGTCTGAAATTTTGGGGTCTTGTTAATAGCCAAAACCAAGAGGAAAATTTTTCCAGGTTTTTGGTTTACAGTGTCCATAAGATAAAACCATTGGTCAGATAATGCTTCTACTTCCTTGGTATTCAGATCTGACAGACATTTCTGTTGTGGATTGTGACATAGGAGGAACACATGATAGAGTTACTTCTGCCTATGGCATGTTTAAATATTGCCTTAGACAAAACAAAGAAGTAAATGAAGAAATCTCGTGTGTCTTTTTTAGTTGTTCAATCTACAAGTCTTATTCTTCTAAATTTAAAGAAAGAGTGCAGCTATAAAATGTGGGCATCTGAAGGACATGATTGATTTAAGGTTTTCTAGTGGGAAGACTATTCACAGAGAAGTTTGTTCAAGAGAGCAGGCTTTTCTTTGGGAAGTGGTATAAGCTGCAGAGCTCCATGGGAAATTGATTTAAAACATAAATGCATCTTAGAATACTGCCTTCCAGCACTCTTTCTTTCTTTCTATCTTTCTTTTCTTTTCTTTCTTTCTTTCTTTCTTTCTTTCTTTCTTTCTTTCTTTCTTTCTTTCTTTCTTTCCTTCCTTCCTTCCTTCCTTCCTTCCTTCCTTCCTTCCTTCCTTCCTTCCTTCCTTCCTTTCTTCCTTCCTCTCTCTCTCTCTCTCTCATCTGTGATACTCCATGGACTCAATGTTATATCTAATTATACTGGCTCCAAAACACAAAGCATTAGTATCTCAATACGTTTCCAGTAAATCACTGAGTCTTCATGATTCTTGATGCTGATTTCAGGCACAGAGGATCCTTTGCCAGAATCTTGATTTAGACAGAATAACAGGCATCATACTTAGTGTGGACAATTCATGAGCTGGGAGCCTGGTCCAAAATAGATGCTCAGGGCAGGAGATCTTCACCAAGACTGCCCGGAGCTGCCATTGTCTGTAATGGGTGATGGCACAGAAAGGACTGTGAGTTTGGTCAGTTACCACCGCTTGCAGCCTCAGCTTCCTCGGAAGGTCAGGGGCATAATGACCATCTCAAATCCCTTTCTTTATTGTATCTTTTCTAGAGTTGGAAATAAATAACAGCTAGGCTCTCTGAGATCAGCTCTTCTAGTACCTCACTGGAATCTGAGGTCTCAGCCATGGAGTCATCGATAGATTAAATTGCTCTGTACAAAGAGTGATAAGTGGCATCTTAGTGTAGCGTGTGCAAGGTAAACTTGCATTTATCATCCTCTTTAGTCTTCACAGAAACTATAAAGCTGGCAGGGAGGATATTCTTTTCTGCATTTGGAGGTAGCCACCTGAAGCCCAGAGTTCAAGTGACTAAGGAGGGCTTTTTGTTACTTGTTTTTATAAATTGAACAAAAGAATTAGCCCATTCCTTTACTATCTCAGAACTCACTTCACACTGCCCCCAAGTGGCAGCATCCAGCACAGCTCTCATCAAACTCCATCCCTATCAGAGGCTCTGAGTGAAGTGAGTTTCCTTCTGGAACTTACTGTGAATGCCTATTTTCTGAACTCTTTCTTGGAGACTCTCATTTCTTGGATATCAAAGAGGTCCTCCAAGAAAGACGTAGGTTTTGTGGAACTCAGCAATTCCCACTCTTTTTCTTTAAACAATAAACAGAGTTCAAGTGCCTTTAGAAGTAGAAAATAAACGTTTCCACTTTGGAAAGTCATGTTGTAGCGGCATGGGCACCTCTTTAAGGCTAAGACTCAAGAACTGTCCTGCATTCACCTTAGATTCCCTTACAGTTGGTATAAGTTCCTACTATACTCAACACATTGTTGAAAATACTAAATTCATTGGTTGTATGCCTTGGATTATCCAGAAGATTTCACATCAAGAAGAATGCTCCATTGTTTCTCTGCCCGCTTATACACTTGTCAGACACGTTATCATTTTTTGCATGAGAAAATACTGTCCTAGTAGAATCAGGAGTGATCAGTGTTCCAGAGAATTGTGTGTTGTGGTTGCAAATACCAATGACCACGGTTGAGTAGACCCTGGGTTACACTTATTCCTATGGCCCTGACCTGACAAACAGGCCACACTTTAGGTTCTCATATGATCAAGCAAAGTAACAACACACTCAAGAATGAAGTGACTTAAAAATAGCAGCTCCTATGACAGACCAGCAAGAATGCAAACACTTGCATGTGTGAATGTTTCTCAAAGCTTTGCTCAGCCTTGGAAAGTGGCCCCATCATAGAGGTGAGCCAAGTAAGGGCCTGAGAGCGCTACCGATGCTTAGTACAGTATTGACCCCTCATTTATAACTATCAGCTCCAAGCTCTGTGACCTTGTCCAACTTACTTAACCTTCCTGTGCTTCGGTTTCCTCTTCTGTGAAAGAAGGATAATAATATGATTTCCTGCTAAGGTTGTCATAAAGAACATAAAGATTAAATGAATTAATATGCATATACTGCTGAGAACAGTGGCAGGCACAGAAAGCACTCCATATGAATTAGCTGTTATTATTATTATATAAATTCCTTTCTCACATATACACAGCATATATGCATGCACACCCATGCACCCTGGTCTCACCCAGCTTATTCAGCAAGATTGCTTTTGGATGACATTTGACCATTTCCAAAAATCAAATCTACTTTCCATGAACAAAGATTTTTTCATCATAAAATTTATTCTAAGGGGTTGTGTTGCCTCCTCTGAACACAGTTCTCATAGAGGAGACCAAAAATGTTTTGGGCAAATAAATATTTTGGCAAATATACCTGGTTTGAGTGAGTTACATCACAGATGTCTACTTTGAAGGGGAAAACAGTAATTTCAGTGTACAAATTATTGTCTCATTACTTCATTACATACCAAAGGAGAGTTTGTGATATAATGTCTAAAAAGTATAACAAAACCACTGCAAGTTGTTCTGTCATTTAGCATTTAATTAAAAATAACTAGGAAAACAACTAATTGAAATGCTCAGTGCAATTTTATTTCTAATTCAACAATATATTGACTGAGTTTTCCAAATTACTAAAAGCATTCAGGCAGTTCTGGGAATTTGGATGTAGTAAAGACCCTTCAGCTCTTTTTTATTTAGAATGTTGGCATTTTACACCAGTGTCAAATATGATAATTATTTTTCACAGATATTGAACTTAATAGAGCAATTGCTAAACACATTTCTGCGTTTGGCTCTCCAAGATAAAGTTTGTAAAATATGCAAGCTATGAACAGTAACTTGACTGTGTACTTGCCTGACAATTGTCTAAGAAATGTGCCCTCAGTGAACGAGAGGGGGAAATAATGAAACCAGACATCAAAGTCATTGCAGTCCTAATTGTGGGCAATCTCGATCCCTGAGTTCCATGTAGATTAGTTATCATAGATTGAAAACAAATGAGCAAACTAAAGAGATAAACCACACAATCACTAGAGCCAATTAGATATTCAAAGGAAAGTTCTGTTTTTAATATGTTGCAAAATCACACAAATACATATGTATTAGCATCAGCAGTTTTGACAGATGTGGCTTACAATGGGAGGAAAGCAAAAATACAGGGTCTGACACAAATAAAGCCCCTTTTTTATTATAAAATCTTTTCTCAGAAAATCATAAGCATGTGATTCTGTAACATAACAACATCACACTCAAGCACACCATATGACCTTTTAGGTGAAACATTCAAATTAAAACTATAAATTATTACACCCATATTATTACTCTACCAACCACACTCAAGCAGGTGCTACTTCTGCTGGACCCTGTAGATCCACGCAATTTTAATATGGCCTAAGAAACAGCGAGTTATAGTAATAACATGCTGAATCTTCTCTCCAAATTGAAGTGACTGCAAAGCAAACAAAGTTGGAATATGAACAGAATCAGTCATGGGTTTCTAATAATTGGTAATGTACAAATGTGATTCATTTATGATAAAGCACAAATTTTCTCTGTGGCTAATTGCTATGCATTGAATGTTTGTATTCCTGAAAATTCATGTGTTGAAGCCCTCATCCCGAGTGTGATGGTGTTTGGAGGTGAGGCCCTTGGGAGGCAATTAGGTCATGAAAGTGAAGCTCTCATGATGGGATTAATGCTCTTATAAAAGAAGAGACTCCAGAGAGATGATCTCTCTTTTTACCATGCGAGGACACAGCAAGAAGGAAAACAGGTTCTCACCAGACACCAATTTACTGGCACCTTGATCATGGATTTCCCAGCATTCAGAACTATAGGAAATAAATGTTTGTTATCTAAGCCATCTAGTCTATAATATTTGTGACAGTGCTAAAATGACTAGGGCAGTAACACTTGGGGAAATAAAATATACCAAGTATTTCCAAGGTGATGAAATGGCTTTCTCTTTGGCACACAGAAAATCAACCTCTTTATTTTAGAATTGGGTTGGGTATACTTGCCAGGTCTGGGCTGTTCTCTGCTTCCTCTCGGCAAGATCCCAGGAAGTGAAGCCCTGCACCTTACAGGAAACTCTGTATAAAGGCAGGTGGCCTTTAGTCACTCCGTCACAGCCCTCTATCCATTGGCAGGCAGGGGTCTGGCCACATAGGGCCTCCTCTGGATCTCAGTTTCACTCACCACTACATCCTGAGCACACTGACCTTCTTTCCACCTGACACATCTCCAAGCCCCTGACTCCACCAACTAACTTCTTTCCACTGCTTCACCTGGGTCCAAGTCAGTACTTTCTGCCTCGACCCAGACACTCCCACTTCAATGACATCCACCTGGTCTTCATGCTCTCCCCTCAACAATCCATTCTGCAGAGAGCAACCAGACACCACCACCCGCCATTCCTAAACAGACCTATTATTTCCTGTGTAGCCTCAGGAAGTAGCCTGATCCTTTGCCTAGAGGCATTCATCCATCCATTCTTTCATCCAGCAATGAGTACATGTGCGCCAAGGTGTTGTTCTTCATGCTGGGCAGATAGTTGGGATAGAGTTCAGACTCCAAGGCAATGGCATTTTAGTGGAGGAGACAGTCGACTAACAAATAATAATGTAATTCAGGTAGGGATAAAATCAAGAAAGAAAAATAAGATAGAGTGAAAAGTGATGGGAACACTATAGATCAGATGGCCACAGTAGGCCTTCCCAGTGGGGTCGCATTTGAGAAAAACAAAAGTAAGAGGGTAAGCTATACAAAACTGGGGGAGCGTGCGCTAACCAGAGGTGGCCAATAGCTCCAGTCTTTGCAGGTCTGAGGAACACCAGGAAGGAAGGAGAGGCTGGGGGCTAGTGAGCGAGGGAGAGAGTTAGGCAGGGGGCATTGCAGAGGTGGGGCTGGTAATAATACTGACGTGTGGGGCCTTTTATTCTAGAATAAGGAGGCTGAACTTTATTGACTATGATAGATTTCTTTTTTCATTCAGGTGAAATTTACATGACATAAAATTACCCAATTTAGAGTGAACAGTTCAGCAGCATTGAGAATATTCACAATGTTGTGGAACCACCACCTCTATCTGGTTCCAAAACATTTTCATCATATCCCACAGTTAGTCTCCAAATTCCCTACCTCCAGCCTCTGGCAACTATCAATATTGTTTTCTGTCTCTATGGAGTATTGATTTACCTATTCTGAAAATTAAAACACACACACACACACCCCATCATGTCACTTTCTGCCTTAACATCACTCCTTTCCTATCATAAGTAGGCTCAAACCCAAACTCCTTAGCATCCTCTTAACTATCAGGCTCCTCCCCAGTTTTCTGTCTTACTTCCAACCAACCTTTGCTTTGCTCTTTAAGACCCAGCCTCACTGGTTCTTCCCCCTGTCCTTTGAACACACAGGACCTTGTTACTGCCCTTGCAGGTGTCATTCCTACTGCCTTAAATCTTCATGTGTCTGGTACTTCCTTGTCATTCAGGTCCCAGTTCAGGTATCTCCTCCTAAAGAGTCCTTTCCCTGATTACCTCCTATCATCACCCTGTATTCTTTTTATATCACAACTCACAATCTGATTTCATTAATTTCCTGACAAGAACAAAGGTTTCATGGGAAGCAGCAGGCTTATCATCTTTGTTCATTGGTGTATGCCCAGCACTTTCTGTGCAGTGCCAGCCATGTTGATGTCGGGATACTCTGGGTCCTCTGTAAAGCAGAGACCAAGACAGGAGGAAACTGCAAGGAATTTGTTAGGGAAATGCCTGGGAGGGAAAATGAGAAAGGAGCCAGGAGGCTGGCCCAGCTGTCAGACCAAGATGCCAGTGTGACCCCCAGTAAAGGGGTTGGGGAGGAAGGCAGGCTGGTGGGAGCACCTGAGATTGTAGTGCAGTTCTAAGAAGTTCAAAAATGCTACCAGGGAGTTCTAGGGCCAAAGATGACCAAAGTCATGAATTCCCCAGCAACGACACTGCCTTGGTACCCTTGTTGCACTCAGTAACTGGCTGGGAGCAGCATGTGGAAGAATGACCTTGGCAAGAAATGTGGCAATGGACTTCAGTGAGCAACAGCTTGGGTCATCGATAGATAATTTCCCTTAAGTTAGAGATTATGGCCACCACAGAGGTGTATACAAAGTATCAGTTCAGTGAATGAGTAATGAATAAATGAGTGAATAGTGGGGGAAAGTGGTAATGGGAAAATGGAGACAACTGTACTTGAACAGCAATAAAAACAATGCAAAAAAAAAAAACCAATTTAAAAAATAAAATAAAAACTGATCTAAAAATAAAGTTTATTTTTAAATAAAAAAAAAGAATTACTCCCTCTTGTTATATTTATACCTTCCTCTTCCTCATGTTTTCAGCCTCACTTTTGGATTTGTTAGCTACTTTTTTATTGAGCATCTATTATGTTCAAAGTCATTTGCCTGCGATGCCTCATTTGGTTTTCATAGCAACCCCAGGTACCTTTTTTATCCATCCCCATTTTCATAGATGAGGAAAATAAGGTTCCAACAGGTTAATTTGCCCACGCTCAGAAGCTACTAAGTGGCAGAGCTCTGTCTTCTAAAGTTTATTCTTAAAGTCCATACCTGTAGCTCTTAATGCTATACAGTATTGAAGGATAGTAGATACAAGTGCAAAGAGATACCCTGCCTTGCAGAGGGGGGTCCCAAAGACAGCAAGGAGCTGGGACATAAGAATGAATCCCAGGCTTAGGCCAGGTGACCAAGATGTGCATTTATGCATTTGTATTGATCAGTCCTTCATTCATTCATTCATCGTTCACCATTCATTCATTCATTTAGCAAACACTTGTCAAACATTTTTGCATGCCAGTCCATGGACTAAGTCTTTTTTTTTACATTTCATTTTATATTTTTAAATATTTTATTAAATTTACTAAGGTAACTTAAAATCTATGTCTTTAGAACACTTATCGTAGGAGTAGCAGGGGGCCTTGAAGCGCTTGATGTGTGGCTGGCTTATGCCGAGATGTGTTGTACGTAGCACATACCCACTGGATTTCAAAGAGTTAGTGTGGAATATAACTGTGAAAAATAAGCCTCACAAACAGTTTTTACATCATTATGTATTGAAATGATAATTTTGAGTTATATAAAGTTAAATAAAATATATTATTAAAATTAACCCCACCTGCTTCTTTTTACTTTTTAATATGAGCTGTTAGACAATTTGAAAAGCACACCTGGCTCATTGTATGATTCTCCTGTACGGTTCTGGTGTATCAAACAGAAAAGACAAGCACTTTAATAGTGCAGACGGCTCTGAGAGTGCAGAGCGAGGAGCAAGTGACTGTGAGGAATGGATACAGAGATGGCGCATTGGAACTAGGCCTTGATGAAGGAGTTGGAGTTTGCCTGGTGCATAAGTGGGGGATGACATTCCAGGCAGATGTCAAGGCATGGACAAATGTGTGGAGAAATGCAGACAAAAGCTGCTTCCAGTAGTTTGGGGCTGGGATTCTGGATGAGGCTTTTGCCTCAGTTGGACATAAGAATCTGGGGAGCAGATTCTGAGCTGAAGTTTTTGTGTTTATTTATTAAGTTGATTGTTTATTAAAAAATGCATATCAGTTGGTTAAAGCATCATCCTGATACACCAGGGTTGCAGGTTTGTTCCCCAATCAGGGCACATTCAGGAATCAACGAATGAATGTGTTGATAAGTGAAGCAACAGATCAATGTTTCTCTCTCTGCCTGTCTCTTGTTCCCTTCCTCTCTTAAAAAAAAATCAATAAAAAAATTTTTTTAAAGTGCCCTTGCTTTCAACTAGTATTTGGATATGGGCTGCCTGGGGAAAGGCGGAAAGCTCAGGCGAGGGGGCTCTCTGCACTCAGGCAGTCCCTGGTGGGGACAGAGGACAGGGTGCTGATTCAGCAACCCCTTCCTGCCTCCGTGCTCAGTGCACAGGATCTCACGTTAGCTGAGTGGGTAAGAGGAGGGTCAGGTTTCTGTCATGTCGGGTGGGTACTTTGGAGTTTGTATAAATTACAGCCAAGGCAGTGGTGAATTTGTATGTGTAATGCATTTATCCATGGACCCTAGAGTACACTAAAAGACAATTTCTTGGTGTTTAAAAGATTATCCTTTTAATAATTCATTGATCTTAACAACACAATACATCAATGGTTTACACCAAAGCCATGTTTTATCTACAATGCACTTCGAAATTGAAAGGTACCATAAAATAGCACTTAACTTTCAGAATCCTTACGTTATCTAAAGCTCAATTTCATATTTGTTTGATGATAACAAATATCCTGTCTATTTTATTATCTAGTATGATTTCTAATTTAGGAGCTCAGGAATAAATGAGGTGATGCCTGCAGGTGGATAGCATGTGTGTGTGTGGTGAAACATGTGGGTGGGTTTGACCTTATAGTTTATTGATGGCATTTTCACATCAGTTGATAGTCATGCAGTGAGACACATCTGCATTCCTATCTCAACTGACCCATTAGCTGTGAATGTCTGATACCAAATGTGTGGGGTTTTCCCACCAAGCAATTTCCCAACTGTCTGGACATAACTGGGTGTCCTACAGTTTAATTCATTCTGACACTAACTACTTGGACTTATCAGAGACCCCACGGATGAAGGACCAAGTCCCAAAAGACTGTCCTCACTTCAGATGCCAGTCACAAGTAGTGGGTCCCCAGGTTACCTCCATTTTTATCTGACTCAGCTATAAATCGAGGGTTCCCACAAAGTCCTTTTCAGGTTTGATAATTTACTATAATGGCTCACAGAACTCAAGACAATGCTTTACTTGCTGTTACTGGTTTGTGATAAGGATATTGTAAAGAATGTGGATGAAGAGATACATAGGGTGAGATCTGGAAGGGTCCTGGGCACAGGAGCTTCTGTCCCCATGGAGTCGGGATGTGTCACCCTCCTGGCACATGGATATGTTCACCAACCTGGCAAACCTTCAAATCTCATGCTCTATGGATTTTTATGGAGGCTTCATTATGTAGATAAGACTGAGTGTTAACTCAATCTTAAACCTCCCTCAGCTCCCAAGAGGATGGAGGTGGGGTTTGAACATGCCACATTCCTTATGATGGCTGGGTCTTTCTGGGGACCACCCCATTCCAAAGTTACACTGGAACCCACCAATACTTGTCTCATTAGAAAAGAAGATCTTCCCATCACCCAGAAAATTCCAAGGGATTTAGGAGCTCTGTGTCAGAACTGGGGCAGAAGCCAAATACAGGGACTGGCAGAAGTAACGCCTGCTTGAGTGTGGTTGGTAGGGCAATAATATGGGGGTACTAATTTATAGTTTTAATTTGAACATTTTACCTAAAAGGTGTGCTTGAGTGTGATATTGTTATGTTACATAATTATATGCTTATGATTTTTTAATAAAAGATTTTATAATAAAAAAGGGGCGTTATTTGGGCCAGACCTTATAGCTACTTCTTATGTCACAGCATTCCTTTGACAGCAAAGGTATAGACCAATAATCTCCTCCTTTAAGAAAAACAAAGTTATGCCTTCAGCATAACGAGAATTTAGAATTAGTCAAATTTCTCTTTCTTTTTACTTATTCTTTCTTGTCTCACTATATCCTGGAACCTGGCATTCTGGGTGATGATTGTACGCAAGTGATTTCAAGGGCAGAAGTGTCACCAGTGTCCCTCATTGCCTTGAGAATGAAGGTCAAAACCATATGATCTAAGTATTTAGCTCTTCTCTACCTCTCCTGCCCCCTTTTACATCTCTCTATATCTCTCTTTTCTCTCTTTCTCTCCCTCTTTCCTCTCTTTCTCTCCATCTTATCCAGAAACTTGACCCTGTGTTCACTTCCCCAAACATGCCATGTTTGTTTTTCCCACCCCAGTGCCTTTGCACCTGCCAGTCCCTGTGCCAGGAATACCTTTTCCTGAGTCCCTTTGAGATAATGAATTCTTAAATTCCACTTAAATGCTAATGCCATCAGAAACAAACAAATAAACAAACAAACATTCTCTGACTTTCAGATAGGCTCTGAAGTTTCCCAATTCCACAGCACTTCCACTTTTCATAGTACTCCCCACTCTCACCAATATCCGTATCCTGATGGGTAGTACGAACCGGCAGACCCTTGCCCATCCAAAGCGTAGCCCGCTGGCTGCTCACTGCATGGACAGTGTGAATAAGGGAGTGACCATAAGTATAAATAAAATATCACAGACAGGCCAAGCAGAATAAACTCTGGAGCTGAGCTTTACTTGGATATTGATGATCATTACTGCAAGAGTTTCAGCGAATTGATGAGGCTGCAAGGCAGTTTGCCCTGGTTCGAGGAGTACACCAGCAATGAAATAGAGAAGACAGATAGGGAGTAAACTCTATCAAACAGCTCGGCTGCCTTGGAAAGTTAAGAGATAGGGAAATAACTTCAGAGGTGGGTAGAATTGAAAAGGGGCTTTTTATTTTTTTAGTTTCTCAGAATAAATAAGCCTTAAACATATTTGTAAGCTGCCGGGAAGTAGCCAGTGGAGAGGAAGTGATTGAAGATGGAAGAGAAAGAGAGGGTAATTGATGGAGCAATGTCCCCAAGGAGACATGAGGGATGACATCAAGAGGGTGGGTCAAGAGGTGAGCCTGGGAGAGGCCAGTCCGAGGCAGGTGATATTTCTGTCCAGCCTTTCAGCTTTGGTGCAGAAGAGGGAGGAGAGCATCAATCACTTCCTTTCTGGCTGGGTAAGTGCCAAGAAATTCTATGGCAGAAACTTCCCCAGGCAGGAGGCTCGGAATTAATTGTGAGGATTAAGCATAAACCAAATGGAGCAGAAAGTCCTAAGCACTAAATCCCAAGAATAGAGCCTTTCCAGATCAAGGATATGCATCTGAGAATGATCAGGTAGCCCCGAAAGCTGCAGGGGATCTCTAGGTACTTGGAGATCACATTAATGCCCGCTCAAAGATCATTTCACATGGGCCAACCTGTATATTGATTTTTTTTTTTTTTTTTGGCTGTGACTATACTTCCAGAAAGAGAGCATGATCTCTGGAATCTGTCTGGGGAATAAAAATGTCTATAAAGGAGAAAAGGATGTTTTTTGACCTTCTGCTGGCATTGTTCTGTTGTTCTTGTCATAGCTTGTTTGCTAGCAATGCAAGGTCTCAAATGAGGAATCTCCTTGCAGTCCTTCCAGTATGATTCACCTGATTAACACAATCTTGGTAGAATTTAGAGGATTTGCCTGAGGTGTGTGTGTGTGTGTCTCTGTGTGTGTGTAAATGAGTAAATGAGATTCTAGGGTAGCCAGGGAGCAGAGCTGAGGGCAAGCTGGCCTTGTGCTTTCTCTTGGAAATGGGCCAAGATAGCAGTGCCAAATTAAAATATAAATATTTGGTGAACAAGCAAGTGCATGGGCGAATGCAAGAGTGAATGGGTCCAAGAGTGAGTAGAACTGCTCATGGTGCTCTAGGCTCTAGAGGGCTTTACTCCCCAAACGAGCTCATTGCCTGGGACATGGTAGATGCTTAGTATTCTTCATATAATAAATAAATGGATAACTGTCATGTAGCCAACAAACATTTTGGGGTTAAATGAATTAGTACTTGATAAATACTTATAACAGAATTTAGCATATAATAAGTGCAGCGCAAATGTTAGATGAAATGGATATCAGCTATATACCACACCTTGTGCCGATTTCCAGAATTTAACAAAGCAAAACAGGTCCTGCCCTCAGGGAGGACATTTAGAATCCAATGGATGGTTTCATTGCACTTGTAGGACATCATTTCCATCACTTTCATCCGTAAAGAAGGTTTTCTGTGCTGATGTTTTTCACACACAGGACTTCTAATCCTCCCAGAAAATCTGAGATGTATTAGCAATCTCCCTGAGCCAAATCTTAGAGATTTCTTTCAGGGATTTGCTTAAGGTTGCACAGCTATTGGGTGGCAGAGCTAAGAATCAAACACACCTCTGTCTGATCCCAAAGCTTGGGCCATTTTCCCCATATTAAGCTGTCTCTAATTTGCCCATTTTAACATAGGAAAGAACTAAAAGACTCATGTTGTTGGATCTGAGGTGATTTGTGAAAGTTTGACAGTCATTTTTCACAATACCTTTAGACCTTACATATTTATGTGCCCTAACCCTCTAAACCAGTGAAACATGGTTCCCTGTGTTCTGAGGGTACTCCCCTATGAAACCTAAAATGATCAAACCTACTGGGAAGAAGGGTTCCCTTAGGAGTTGCTTTATAAAATAAACAGAAATCAATTTTGACTTGTTTTTTAATCATGATAAATGAAGCCATGTTAGGGGGGAAAAGTCCCAGCATTAGTTGAGGATCATTTTGCCAGGATGCATTGGTCTTTGACAAGCAATTAAGAAGCCCTCTGATTGTGGCTGGCAGTGCCACGGCTCAGCACACTCCTGATTAATTCTTATTTTCATTCCTTCCTTGGGATTTATTTACTCATTTCACCTGGAATCTGTTTAGCTTCTTAACCTTTTCCTTCCCCCTTTCCTCATGTGCATTTTTGCTTGGCCCCCTGCACCGTCACCTACCCACTAACCAGTGCCATACTCATTTCTGCTGGTGAAATGCCACACCATGTTGTCGTGCACTCACTGTGCATCTATTCATTCACTTAGTTTTCTGTCTTTGGAGTCTTTCATGGTAGACATCTCCATCTCAGACCGCCTTGGTTGACCTTTTCTATTTTCATCTAGGTATGCTTGCAAAATGTGGAGAATGTCTTACTTGGGTCGCTTGGAGAGAGGGGTTCATATGACGTACAGCAGGTTTTGAAACACATAACAGTGATAAGTCTGAAGCCTGAACAAAATTGATGGGTCTTGGAGAAGCTACAAAAGAGAGAATCAACATTGTCATCTTTGTCTTCATGATTATCAACTCTCGAGAACTTTTTCTAGTCCGGATGCTGTGTCTGAATCTTTCATCCTTTATTTATTTTAATCTTTGCAACAACCCTATGAGGAAGGCAGTGGGATGAGGGCCTCATTTTATGGACAAAGTGACTGGGGCTTAGAAAATTTAAATCGTGTGAGCCCCTGCCTGAATTATTAATAGGATAACCCACAGCAGACACTAACACACACAGCATCTACAGCAGCAGTGGCCCCGGACACTGGTGAGACTGAGTCTGCGAGGACACCGTATTGAATCATCAGTTCCCCAGAGCTGAGATCTAAACTGCACCTCCCTTCTTGACCTGCCGTACTTGGGGACAGAAGTGAATTAGTGCGTGTTTGGCCCTATGAAGAATTTTCAAATGCTCTGCGTGTCCCCAGTGGACTGTCCAGCGTGCACAGTGGGAACACTCTGTCATGGTCTCTGAGCTTTGTCCTCAGCTATTCCTACCATGTATTAATAGCTCCTCCCCGATGTGGAGCCTTCCAGCTACACACCCTGCCTTTCCCTTTCTCTCACCCTTGGGACTTGAGTCCTTGCCTCATCCTCTTGGTGATTCTGGTTTTCTAGTCCTGACCACCTCTGGGAAATATTTCTCCCAGTTCAGTTGCCCTGGGAATTTTCCCTGTGGAACCCAGACTCAATGTTTTATCTAACTTTTGGGGACAGTGCACACAGGGAAAGGGAAAGGGACATTTGTAGTGTACGACATGTGTTGGGGCATTACAGAGATGGGCCTGGAATGATCCTTAAGCATCTTGATGAAACAGGTTTATTACCTGGGTTTCATACATGAACACTCTGAGGCTCGGGAAGGGACAGATCACTGCAGTCCCACTAGCCAGGAAGAAGTGAACCAGACTGGAACCCTGGTGGCGGGCTCTGCCTGTTGCCAAACTTGGTCTCTCCATCTCCCCTCCCTTCTCCCCTGGAAGTCATAGGATACTGTGATTTCTTTCTAAACTGCTTTTCCCATTAAAATTATCACCTGCCATTAAAATATTTAAGCACACAAATTAACTGGTGCTAATTATGATATTTCAAAAGATGACAAGCAATTTAGAGTGAGATTTAAAGGAAAAAAGCACCTAAATATAACTTGGCATCTTTCCTGATAAATAGAAACCTTCGTCAATCATGACTTTATCTAACCCTGATATGCCTCAGGTCTAAACAGAAGAGAACATTATGACCCCTCTACCATTCTAGCAGGCTCGGAAGCATGTAAATGTTTTTGGAAATTCTGGTACCTCAGAACATTTTGGTGTCCAAAGTCATTACATGTAGCTTTCTATTGAGTCTCTAACCTTGTCTCTGAAGAGAAGTTGAAATGATGACTTTCAACTTAAATTGGGAGATATTGAGGTTTCTCTTAGATACCCCTCATTAATTCACATCTTTCCAAACCCTTTGTCCTTTTACACTTTGTGGTAAATTAAGGCAGAGACTAGGATGGTGTGGTCTTGGAGGAAGGGAGCCCTACCTGGATGTACAAACATGCATCGTGGTCTTTGTTCTAAGCTCTGCGTCGCTCCAACCTTTCCTCCCGTCAGAGCAGGATGCACCATGAAGCACATTAACTAGTGATCAGTGTTTACCAGAGACAGCCTTCCACTCCTGAGCAGCCGGGTGACTTGTCTAGCAGGCCGTCACTCCTTTTGAGCCATGAGGAGAGTGCAGCATTTGAACTAGATGAGCTGGGGTTTCCTCAATGGCTCCCACATCCCACAGGCTTCGGCTCTAATTACAGCCCTTTGGCCCTTCCCTAGAAATTCCTCGCTGAGTCTGTGAAACAAATAACAGTGATCTTCCAGGGGGAGTGGGAGGAAGTGAAGGCGGCACTGTTAGCACAGTGAACTGCTATTGTGGAAGGCAGTTTCCCAGAACCACCCCATATATTGAAAAGAAAGGAAGAGGCTGAGGGTTGTTCTGTGGATTGTTTCTAGACCTACTTACTTTACCAGTGATGATACTGGGGCCTAGACAAGTGAAGGAGCTTACCCAAGGTCCCACAGCATTTCATAATGTCATCTAAACACTTTAGAGCAAAATGGGTTTTACCTTATATCTCACCGTTATTTTTAAGGAAATGTGACCATAAAAAAAAAAAATTAGAATGTTACAAAATGAATCCTCTGTGTGTGAGAATTGTTATACATGTTAAAAAAAAAAAGACTAGTAAAGAAAAATTAGAACTCCCTGAACAAAAATGTTCAAAATAGTGACTAAAGAAAATACAGGGTCCGGCACAGATAATGCCCATTTTTATTACAAAATCATAAGCACGTAATTCTGTAACATAACAATATCACACTCAAGCACATCATATGACATTTTAGGTGAAATGTTCCAATTGAAACTATAAATTCTTACACCCATATTATTACCCTATCAACCACACTCAAGCAGATGTTACTTCTGCTGGACCCTGTATGTTAGAGACCACGTATCCCTTGGAGCAGTGCAGTCTGAAACAGATTTAATGTAAAACACATAAGTAAGTTTAAATTTTCTAGTAGCCATGTTAAAAAAAAATTAAAAGAACCAGGTGAAATTAAGTTTAACGATTAATTAAATCATTATTTAATCATTAAAATGATTAATTTTAATTTTAATCCAATGTATCTAAAATATTATTTCAATATACGATTACTATAATAAATTACTGAGATATTTTACTATTTCATATTGTCTTTGAAATCCAGTTTGTGTTTATTTCACACTTTGTGCACATCACTGTTTGGACCAGCCACGTTTTTCGTGAATGATCACTTTGCTTCTCCTCTGTCTCTCTGTGTTGTATGTCTCTCCTCTTTTTTAAAAAAATATATTTTGCCCTGGCTGGTGTGGCTCAGTGTATTGAGCACCGGCCAGCGAACCCAAGGGTAGCTGGTTCAATTCCCAGTCAGGGCACATGCCTGGGTGGCAGGCCAGGTCCCCAGTAGGGGGCGTGCAAGTGGCAACCACACATTGATGTTTCTCTCCCTTTCTTTCTCCCTCCCTTCCCCTCTGTCTAAAAATAAATAAATAAAATATCTTTTAAAAAGTGTTAAAATAAAATTAAAATATATATTTTATTGATTACACTATTACAGTTGTCCAAATTTTCCCCCTTCACTCCCCTCCACCCGCTACTCCCGTTCCTTCCAGCAATCCCCCCACCTTAGTTCATGTTCATGGGTCATGCATATAAATTCTTTGGCTACTCCATTTCTTACACTGTTATTAACATCCCCATCTATTCTGTACCTACCAATTTGTACTTCTTAATCCTTGTGCCTTTTTCCCTATTCTCCTCTCCCTCCTCCCAACTGATAACCCTCCAAAGGATCTCCATATCGGTGATTCTGTTTCTGTTCTGCTTGTTTGCTTAGTTTGTTTTTTAGATTCAATTGTTGATAGTTGTGAATTTATTGCAATTTTAATGATCATAGTTTTGATCTCCTTTTTCTTGTATAATTCCCTTTAATATTTCATATAATGGCTTTGTGATGGTGAATCTCCTCTTTTATAAGGATGCCAGGCATTGGATTTAGGACCTACCCTCGTCTAGTGTGACCTTATTTTAACATAATTACATCTGCAAAGAACTATTTCCAAATAAGGTCATGTTCTGAAGTTCTGGATGGGCATGGGTTTGGGCAGAACAGGGGATACACCACTCAACCCAGCAGAGCTTTCAGTAAAGGTTTTCTCCAAGATTCTTCAGTGGGCCTATTGGTAACTTAATCTGAAACGTAGAATTTTAGAAACAAAAAGGGTATCTGACTACCACCTAGTTCACTGCAATCCTTTCTTTGAAAGGAATTTTCACCACAATTCAGTCCTAAAAAGAAAACAGAATGAAGCACAGGTATGTGTTAAGAGGAGGAGAGGAAACCCAGAATGACCTGTGACCCCTCCCTTTGCCCCTCACGAGGCTCTCAGAAGGCTTGCTTAGCATCCCTAGGGCCCCATCAACCTCCCCTTAATCATAACCCGCTTATTGTACAGATCTAGAGCAAATGGTAGAGAGGTGCGGTGAGTTCTCCCAAATTATACCACAGTGTGAATCTGAGCCTTACCTCGACCGCGAAGGGTCCAGATGCTCAACCCATCCATCTCCCCATTACTAGCAGGGATGGGTGACAGAAGCCACTGGTATATTTTTCTTTGGAAAGAGAAAAACAAAACATTGCAAAAAGCAACACATTTGCAAAACATCTTCTGTTTTGCAAAACTGTAAAAGAAAGTTCATGGTGAGGTCAAAGCCATGACAACATCTGTGCTGCCTCCTGTGGATTTTCTGTCTTCAAACAGAAGAAGAGTTCAGCCCAGCCACCTCTGGGCCAGTGTGTGAAGAGGGAGCCCCTGTCAAGGACTCTGTTCTCAGTTCTTCCTGCCACAGCAAGTCTGCCTGGGATCTGCTCCAGTTCCACTTTTCAAGAGCATTTTGAGTATTTCCCTCAAAGTGGAGACAGTGTACCTTTGAATCCAAACCATGGTCTGAACCTTCCAAATTTCTTTTTTAAAAAAATTTAGCTCCTTCAAGTTTTTTTTTTTTAATTAATAGCCTTAATTTTTAAAGCAGTTTTTAGGTTTACAGAAAATTGAGCAAATAATATAGAGAGTTCCTCTATATTTCTACTCCCTGCATTCATACTTTCCTCTATTAATAACATTTTACAGCAGTGTGGCACTTTTGTTACAATTGATAAAGCAGTATCAATACATTATTATGAACTAAAGTCCATAATTTACATAATGATTCACTCTTGGTGTTGTACACTCTGTGGGTTTGCACAAATGTATAAGGCATGTACCCACCTCATGGTAGGTAGCATGCAGTGTACTTGCACTGCCTTAAAAATCCCCTGTGCCCCTCTCATTCATCTCCCTTTCCCCCAGGCCTCCTAATAGCTCATTTCTTTTTCATCACCGAATGGCATTCCATTGTATGGATGTTCAAACTTACTTTTCATGATTTTAACCTGTAAAACCACTCTCTGTTTGTACCCGAAGCCAGATCTACAGCAAGATTAGAGGGTCCTTCATGGGCACAGCCTGTTGTGCAGGAGGAAGCGAACCCAGCCCCACGCCATTTGCCCACTGGCTTGCCTTGTGTCGGGAAATATGCTGCTACTTCTCTCTAATATCCTTCTGGAGAGTTTTGTTTTGCTTAATTTAAGACAACACATTATTTGGGGAGATAAGATTTTGGATTTATTGTGCTCATGATTCTACCGGATCACTTTACCTATAGAAGAGTCCTGAGGAAGAGGAATTAGGGATGGGAAGAGGCTGGGACAGTTCTGAAATGAGGAAGGGACAAGAAAACACTTGGAACCTCGACATTCCCCAGGATATTACTCCATGGGTGCCAAGGGCGATGAGGAGATAGAACTTGAGAGAAAAGGTGCCTTCCTATGGAATTGACATTTCAAAATGATCCAGAAAGTGCCGGAGGCAAGACCAAGTAGCCCGGAGGGTAACAAACATCCCTCCCACAAGGGCAGGGTTGCTCATTGTGTGGCTGGTGCAGCCTGTGGGGGCCAAAAGCGCACCTTCCTGCAATGAACATGGAGCCCCAGGTTTTCATAAGCACCAGCCAACCAACAGCCATTGGCAACAGATAAATGCCCTTTTAAAACACATATTTAAAACAAAGTTTAGGGGCTGTATATGGGCTCATTCTGATTTTAAATAATTCAAAAAAAAAACAGAAGCGCCCCTTTTCTCCCTGTAACCATAATCCTCCCATAATAGAGGTAGCTGCTTTTTTTAGTTGATGGATATCTTTCCAGAGCTTTTTCTGGATATTTAGATATGCACATGTATGGCCATTGATGCCTAGAGGTTTGTGAAATGGGTAAGATATGTATGATACTACTATTTGAAATTTTCTGCAATTTGCATTTAAGTTTTAAGTCCTTTTTAACTGCTGCATAATATTTTTTCAAATAGCTATATTTACACATGATATCCACATGAGGAGGTAGGCATTTATTCCCAATTTTTACTATTACATATGTTGTAGAAGTATTAATATTTACCAATATCTGGTTCTTTTCTACTTCCTAGCTATAAGAGATCATAAGAGATATTTCCCTTGCTTTTTGATGTTAGCCATCTCCATGTCACTGGATCTGACCACTGAAATGTGTATGCAAGTGGCCTGTGTCACTTTTAGGCCAAAGCATGTAATCCTCCAACCCTCTCTTCCATTTCACGAGACACTGTTTCTTAGTTACCTGGGTCCTTGGGTGTCTGTGATCATCAGAATCCTGCTGCTGACTTGCGTGGGATGTGGGATAAAGAAAAGAAATAAATCATCATTGTTCCCAGTCACAGGGACTTCGGAGCTCTTTGCTATCACTGCATAGCCTGGCCTGTCCTGGCTGACCCTTGGCGACGAGCAGCCTTGTGTGTGCTTCTTTCTGCACAGATGACCGCACTTCTCCAGAAATAAATGTCTATTGCAAAGTCAAAACCTTAGATTGCTTTTAAAGCATCTTTTTATACATCCAACCCCTACCTTTTGTCCCTCGGCCCCTCTGCACTCTTGGTTTTAGACTCCTTTCTATTATTTATTCATGGTTTATTAGATAAATGTCTTCCCCAGATAAACCAGGAGCTCCCTCGAGTCTGCCGGTTCTTTTGCCTAAGCCTCCAGTGTTAGTGATTGTTTCATTAAACTCTAATCTCAAGGCTAATCCCTGCTGGAAAAATGTGTTCTGTCCTATAAGAAAGCTCCCAGGCTCTAATTCTCAAACCACTAAACAGGCCATGTGGGTGTTTAGTGGCGCTTATTGGTGATCATGTGACATTGTTATTTCTCTCTGCACATTTCTCGTATGATTCACACTGTATAAAATGATTACCTTTTGGTTTGGGAGGTACTGAATTAGAGAATGAGATTTTCAAAGCCCTATCTCCTTCTTCAGAGCACAGTAAGGGTGTTTATTCCTACCCAGAGGGCCAAGGATGCTGCAGGGTTCCTAACTGATGAGTTCATTTAGGTCTGAGCTGTGCAGCCAGTGGGGCAGCAAATAGGATTTTTTTTTCCCCCTGGCTGGTGTGCTCTCCACCAGAAGTTAGCAGTAGGGTAAAGTTGCTAAGGTTGGTGTAAATGCATGGCTCAGGCCAGCTGCAGGACAAAGCCAGCCTAATCAATTTTGGGCTGTAGCCCCCAGCATGAGAGGACCTGAGATTCCATGTTGATGAGAAGCATAAGAAGGTCAGAACCAAAACAGAACTTTGAGAGCCCTATAACCAAATTCTATAGCTTCCCTGAGCACTGATATTCTTTGCAACTTTCATTCATTCACACATTTCATCAGGGTGTGAGGCATAATGTGGTTTGTGTGAAAAATAAACTTCTGCCAAAAGAGGAAAACCAGAGTCTAGGAAAGTTTGTCAATTCAGCTGGGCATGAGAGCCTCATGCATCGCTTTCGTTTCATCATGCTTCTCCATTGTCACAAAACCGATGATGTCCAGAGCATCCTGGCCTCACCTGTTTTGGGACAAAGTGACATGGCAGGACTCTGCAGAGGCTGAAACTTCAGCCTTGACGTTGTCTCTTACTTGTGGTACAGTCCTGGGTGAATCTTCCCTTCTCTCTGACTCTGTGTCCATGTGTAAAACGGGGAGAGCAACAGTGCCCGCCCCACAGGGTAATGGTCAGAATTAAATGGACTGACCCCAACGGGTGACAGAGGTGTTCTAAGGGTTCACAGAGGAGCAGTGGTCGGACACCCAGACACAGATGGCACCTGGGAAATGTGGGCATTCCAAGGGTGCTGTCCTCCTCTTATCCCCCTCACTCACTGCCATACATCATCTGCAGGCCTGGGTCTCCCTCATCCCATGGCCCGGATGTGCCTCTGGCTCCTGGCCCAGAATCCTTTTGCCACCAAATTCCCCAAATTCCTCACCACCTGCCTGCTTTGAGCTGCCCCACTAGCCAATGTCCTGGAGCTTTAACTCCAGTGCTCTGGCCTTGTCCAGCCTCCGTGGACTTCCAGACACTCCTCCTGAAACTAAAGCACAAGTGACTTACGATGTGACCATGGCCCAATCCAACTCCTCATTGCAGAGCCCCCCAGAGTCCCTCAACTCTCATCGCTCTAATCCGGCAGCTGTACCTGCCTTCTCCTGAGCAGTCCCGGCCTGCCACCTCCGCGGTCGCCTGCGGGGAGGGTAGCTTTTCTTCCCTCCCCTTCTCCCCCAAATCTCCAGCCAACTCCCCACCCGCATTCCTTGAATGTGTCCCTCCTTTGAGACTTACAGAAGCTCTGCCTCTTTGTGTTAATATATCACTTTTCATGTTTGTCTTGTTTTCTTGACTATTTAGCAAACTCATCAAAGGTGGGGTATTGACATGACTGGAACCCTCTGTCACATAGGGAGGAAATTAAATTTGAGCCAGCTAACTTAAAATTTCCTGCTCGGCTCTAAAACCTTCATAGGCCTCCACACACACAAGTGGAGTTCGGACAATTACGAATTTAATGCGGGCATGGATGCAAGCAAGCTGATGTGTTCTCATGCAACTGGGGGCTTCCGGTCTATGTAAAATCCTCTGCTAGGTAACAGCATTTCATAGAGTAGATGAGTGATTCATATGAAAGACAAGGAAGTACACAAGATAATTTGATTAAAATACTCTTAGCTGGATATACTCCATTGGTCCCCAGGAGGAAGAAACTACGTATAATTTTTGTCTTCTGTTAGTGAATTTAAGGACAGTAGTGCCTAAAAAAGTTTGTCTCTTCAGATATGTGCTGTCTCAACATTGTTAAATCTGTATTTAGTCTTAATTCAAAATACATAAAATTGGGGTGGGGCTGGGTGAGTTCATTATTTGTGTTGATAAATGAGCCTCTCTGAGTAAACGTTGGTTTAATTTAAAAAACAACAACAAAAAAGCCCAACAACAACAAAAATATGTCGGTAGAAACGTCACCCAAACTTTAAAATGGACTTTAAAACTCTCTAAACAGTGTTTTCTGATTCAAAGTGAATTACAGTTTAATTTTTTCCCCCAAAGGGCAGGTAGTAGGCCTAAAGAGGGAGGGGGAAGCACATGGCACTGCGGTCTTCTGGGAGGTGTGCGCTGCTGGTTAGCCCAGAGCGTCCGCACATGTCGGAGGGGTGCATGTATTCTCCCAGCACATGGAGCTACTCTTCCCCAGCTCTCGGTCTGATACCCGCTCCCCCACCCCACCCCCAGGGCTGTAATAAAGGGAACAGGGTGGAAATCTAGCCTTAACCATTGGAGCCACCGGTGAACAAGGTCCACGAGGCAGTCGGGAGAAACAGGTCTGCAAGAGACCGTACCGCACGGCCAGTAGCGCATGTCAAACAAGGCACGAGGTGCTGGAGTTGAAAAAACACGCTGGTGTGATGGATCAGGGTGTGGATGGGGGGAGGACCATGGAGTATTATCTGACACTGGGCACCCTGTGAGCAGACCCTGACATGGGGTTTAAGGGAAGTTAGTTTACTTGGGAGATGAAGGAGACACAGGTGGAGTTCTTGGGGCTTGAGACAGGGAAGGGAAGGCTTGAGACGAGCTAGTGAAGCTTGTGTGCGTGAGACGGTGACCAATGGGGGAGGAGGGCCCGTGGGCCTTAATCCTTAAGGGGAAAGCTGAGAAACAGCACAAAGCATGCTCAGAGTTCATGCGAGGGGCAAGGGAGCCCTAGAGTGCATGCCCCTCCTTACGTTAGTCCTCGCTGAAAAGCTGGCAAAGCCCAAGTTAGAGAAAGCTCTCTGGCCATGAAAGGCGGTGCTGCTTCGAAAGAACAATGACTAACTGAGCACACCCTTCCCATAGGATCCAGCAGTGCTCTCCCTGGTGTTTACCCAAAGGAGTTGAAAACTTACATCCATATAAACACCTGCACCTGGATGTTTTCAGCAACTTTATCCATAACTGTCAAAACTTAGAAGCAAGCAGGATGCCTTTCAGTAGGTAAATGGATAAATGAACTGTGGTACATCCAGATAATGGAATACTATTCAGCACTAAAATAAGTTACCAAGCCATGAAAAAGACATGGAGGAACTTTAAATGCCTATCACTGAGTGAAAGAAGCCAATCTCAAAAGGCTCATACCATGTCATTCCAACTGTGTGGTACTCCAGACAAGGCAGAGCTGTGGAGGCCCTGAAAGGGCCAGTGGTTAGCAAGGGGCAGGGGGTGGGAGGGGTGAACAGGTGGAGCACAGAGGGTTTTTAGGGCCATGAAGCTCAGTGTGACACTATACAAGGGGAGACCCCAAAAAATGGAATTTACTTATAGAAAATGTGTATTTATTCTTACACGTTTAAACTTCAGTCACCTTCAAAGAGCTCTCCATTTGTTGCAATACACCTATCAAGACAATTTTTCCACTGCTCAAAACAATTTTGAACTCTTCAATTTTTATGCCTTTTAGTGATTCTGCTATTTTTTATTTCACCTCTTCCACATCAGCAAACCTTTCCCTTTGAGGACTTGTTTCACTGGGGAAACAAATAAGCCAAAAGTTGCTCAGGACAACTGAATAGGGAGGGTGGGGCATGGGGGTCATGCCATTTTTGGTCAAAAACTGCTGAACACTTGGTGTGGTGTGGGCAGGTGCGCTCCTAAGTCCCCCACCATGAAATGAGCAAGTGCTTTGAAAGAGCCTTCAAAAGAAATTCACTGAAGCCGAACACAGCCTCTCACAACAGCGCCAGCGGGTACATTGATACAGATGGGTTCCTAGAACACTCATTTAGTGGGAGAAGCCTGTACCACAAGGGGCCTGCCCTCCAGAAGATAATTCTGTGTTTTTTTGGAGAGGAGAATAAAAACATTTCTCAACAAATAAAAATATTTCCAACAAATAAAAATATTTCTAAAAACTAACAGAAAAAAAGGAACCGAAGTTGTGATGATTTTTTAAGGCAAAACATCTGTTCTTGCAGCCTTGTCAGAACAGATGCAGGCAGAGTGCATTCTGATTCCCAGTGTGTGGCAGGGCATGGGGCCCAGCCGTCCTGGGATCTGCAGCTCATGAGAGATCAGCAGTGTGAAAGTTACATGCTCCATTTAGACATCAGTGCTCCCTGCTACTAAATGGCTTCTGAGTTCATTTATCAGGCTCTCCAAATTTGTTTAACTCATTATTTATAGCATCATTAAATCCAGAGATAGATACCAAAAGGTGTCACTGTGAACATCAGGCAAGTCCAATTTTAATCCTTAGAAAACATGTCAGATGTCTCTCTCCCCCACGATCCCCCACCCTCATCAGGAATGGTGGATGGAAGCAAATGTTAAATTTGCATGATGTGCAATGGTCTAAATTTTCACTGAATCTTAACCGACTAGATAGCCTGTTGCTTTTTGAATTGGTTGATGAAATGTAACCCTGAGACAGCTTAAACAGAGCTCAGGCCTGGGTGTTCTCTGCAAAATGGCCTAATTTGGTGGTTACAGCACTAGTGTTATATGTGCAGTGATCAAATGCTGTGTTTCCAATTGTCCTTTTTATGGTCAATTAAAATAGTCTTAGGATATAGATTTAATATCTGAGTAGTCTAATGTAACAGACTGAAGTGTGCCTCCAATTATGGGAGAATGTCTTTCTGTGACAGTGGTTCTCTGGATAAGTTTTACAGGTGTCTATTTTTGAACTTGAGTCTAGGGCTGAGGAAGCACATTTTGGAAATGGTTTTGTAAACTGTAACAAAAGCATCTTTCTTTACCAGCTTCCATCCCAAAGACAGCAGCATGTTTTATAAACTCATCAAAGTGATATACAGGGATCATTTTATTCTCTGCTGAAATACAGGGACTTGGAGGGGGACTGCAGTCACTGGTGAAAAACCTCAGAGTGCCAGGACGACAGTGGGGAGGAGGGTGGACAGCATCTAAAACACCCACCTAAACCGCAGGGCCTGCTCCAGGAGGCGAAAGGGCTGTGTTCCGGGGTGCCACGGGCTCCGGGCCCTGCTTTTGCAGAAAGGGCTGGTGTGAGTTTTGGTGGCCGTCTGTCCCGGACAGCCGGGTTGTACAGCTTCCTTGTGTAGTAGGTTCTTCCCTTGGATCATTCCCTCCCTCCCTCCCTCCCTCCCTCCCTTCCTTCCCTCCTTCCTCTCTCTCTCTTTCTTTTTTTTGTTGACTTGGAGATTATTATGCCAAGGTAAATAAGCCAGTCAGAGAGAGACAAATATCTTATGATCTCACTTATACAATATGTGGATCACTCATTTCTATGAAGCACTTTAAGGTACCTTTTGATATACACACTGGAAAAAAAAATGGCACGTTTTCCTGCTCTTCGTCTTTTAGCGTAGGATCATCAGAGGGGAGCTGATATATCACCTCGAATGCCAATTAACTACCAGGCAGACCTGCCTGAATTATAATACACAGAAAAGGCAGTCTGGGCTTTAAAGGACACGTTCAAAGCATTTCTGAGCAGAAGGCTTTTTGGCTCTGTTTTAATTAATAGCCTAAAGTAATTCATAGTTAATATATTAGATATTCCTGTGTAGATGACAATGTTAAAGTGCCTGCAGACAGTACATTCCTCTGTGCCCCCATGTATTTTTACATAGAGTCCAAAGTTCAGTTCCACGAAGTTAAGTGTTTACTCACCACCTTCCATATACATTACAGTGTTCAATCCACGGGCCTCGAGGGGCTCAGTACAGGAGGTAAGGGACTGATGTATAAATGCTTCAAATAAAAAGGAGACTCTGATAAATGCATCAATAGATACATACACACAAAGCCCGATAATATATTTAGGGATGTTGTCAGCATTTATACATGTTTGTTGAAATATTTAATTGTCATATATCTTAATTTTAGTCATGAATTATGATAGCAAGAGCCTTAGGAATCTTCCCTGTTGGGAGATGGCTGTGAAATATGTAGAATTTACATTTTTGCATCTTTATGTGACACATTTGGGCTTTTCTTAAGTAAAATTGAGTTTGCCATAGTTCCGATAAATATGTAGCAAACTGGAATATGTGGGAATAGCCTAAGGCTTCAGAGAGCTGGAACCCCCACAGCCACACTTGCTCAGCCACTCACTGTAAATGGGAGCCTTGAGAAGTGGCAGAAGGGGACAAACAAAACTGAGGGCCTTTGTCTCTAAACCAACTGAAAACAGTACAACTGATAAAAACAGTAACTTACAGGGAGCGGGCTCAGTGAGGAAGGCAGGCTCAGTGATGCTGCCGCCATCAGAAAGGTAAATGGAGGGAAGGTGCTCACACCGAGAGGCAGGAAACGGCCTCGTTACTGCACAGAAGGGGCTAGTAGGTCGTTGGAGCTGGTGGAGCCATGGAGAAACGCGGCCTGCTGGTCTGTGTTGGCAGACGGTGGGGAGCCAGGCAGGTGGCCCAGTTTGGGGAGAGAATAGTTCAACTCAAATTCAGAGAAAATGTAAACATTTTTAAAAAACATATACACTAACACAGAACAGAGTAATGAAAGAAATAAAAGTTCTTAAAAGGGAACTTCTGATTATATAACTACAAAAACCTGAAAGATAGTTTATAAAGGAGGATGGGGGAGAGAGAGAGAGAGAGAGAGAGAGAGAAAGAGAGAGAGAGAGAGAGAGAGGAGAAAATATGTCTAAAGAGGAATATTGTAAAAAAAAAAAAGAGTGGACTAATAAAACTGGTTTAAAAGAAAGCATAAACTAAGGTGTATATGAGGGGCATGACGTATCACAATTGTATGAGCACCTAAAGGTTCCTGACAAGGGCAAGTTTCAAACAAACCAAAGAGTGAGAAGAGGTTTGCGCAGGCAGCTGTGGACAGACCTGCCGCCGGGCAGGTGAGCCCTGGGAAACGATGGCAGAGCCAACACTGAGCCACAGCGGCTCGGGGTGCCCCCATTTCAGCGATCAGAGAAAACCATCAGCACCCTGTAGAAGGGATGACGAGATAAAAATAAGAGAAAACTGGAGTCAAATGTAGTTGAGACAATGATAGAAGTGCATCCTGTTAATTTAAACAAGTTCACATCTACAGGACTAGATGTATTATTTTTCACAGAGGACGCTGAGAAAATTGTGATTACAATCTCAGTAATAGTTTCTGTAATTTTTGAGACATTATGGACAAGAGAGGTGTGAGTAGGTAGGAGGTGGGCAGAGTCAACATTTTAAAGAGATAGAGAAGATGGTCCTGGAAATTTAACACCAGTAAAGCTGAATTAAAAGCCTAGTAAAATTCTGAACAAATCTATCCATTCTTCATTGTTCATTCATCTGTAGATTTCTCCACTCATGAATTTTTATTGATTGACTACCTGCTGTGTGCTAGGTACTGTGTGCAATAGATATACTAGAAAACAAAATATAGATAGTCCTGGTTCTACTAGGACTTATATTCATGTAGGGGAATTGTATAAGCATGATTTGTGAATTCTAAGAGGATAACAGTGAGATCCAACTAAGATTAATGTGAAATTCAAGGCGTGGGGCTGGGGGATGGCCTTATCACTGTATTAGTCAGGACTTTTTCCATTGCCAGTGCCAGAAACTCAATTAAAATTGGCCAAAGCAAAGGAGTATTCCATGGCCTATGTACGTGAGAAGTCCATGAATAGCCCTGGCTTCGAGACTGACTGGGTGCATAAGCTCAGACATCACCTGTTACCAGGACTTCGTCTCCATGTCTCTGCTTGGATTTCTTCATTGCCTCCATTCTCCCCATTTTTTTTTGACAGTAAAGATAGTTTACAATAGCTCCAGGCTCAAGCTGTATCTTCACAGCAGCTCCAATGGCGAGAGACCGAATTTTTCCCTACAACTCAAATGAAATTCCAGGATGAAGTTCACTGGGGTCATGTGTGTCTCCATGAATCATCTATGTAGCTAAAGAAGACCAACTAAACTGATGGTCGGGGCCTGGGTCAAGGCCAAATGCCCTCTCTTGTACCAGGGATAGAGTCCACCCTTCTCTCTAAAAGACTCTCTCTGGGAGTCAGTGGGAGGAGGGCGATCCCTTGGAGAGCAGAAGCTGCTGGGCAGGCAAAGTGAGGTCTCTGCTCTAGCGCCCCCTGTGGGCTGTTCTGGACGGAAGCCTCCGGAGCATCGGGACCCATTTTCTAACTCATATCATCTTTTTCTTTTGTTTTGTTTTGTTTTGTGTTGTTTTGTGTTGTTTTGTTTTTCCTTTTCCTATTTGCACTGGCTAGAACCTCCAACACAATATTGAATAAGAATGGTGAAAGTGGGCCTCGCTGCTCTCTTCCTGATCTGAGGAGAAAGGATTCTGTCTGTTAAGCCTTCATATCACTAAGTATGATGTTAGATGAAAGCTTTTTGTAGATTTTCTTTACCATGTCGAGGAAGTTCCCTTCTATTCTAAGTTAGTTGAGAGTCTTTATCATGAATGAATGTTAAGCTTTATCAAATGCTTTTTCTTTATCTAGTGTTTAGTTTGGTGATTTGTGTCTCCTTTTTTTCTTGATCAGTCTAGCTAAAAAAAATCAATCTTGATCTTTTCAAAGATCCATCTTTTAGTTTCATTGATTTTCACTATTGCTTTTCTACCTCATACTTTAAAGGGGCCACTGGCAAACTAAATTTTTTTTTCTGGCTAGACAATTATGTCATATAAGAATTGGGAACAGCAAGGACAGCACATGAAAATGGGATTCAAGTCTCTGAAGAACTGCATTACAGAAGAAGAAATGGGAAGACTCTTCCATCCTCCAAAGGACAGAACTCAGATCACTGTGTACACGTTACAGAAGTGCAGCCATGACCAGTGTCGCCCTCATCTTAAAACACAGGCTCCAGAATCAGAATCATGAACCAGAGTTTCTCATATTCAGCCCAAGTTGGTGGAGGATAATGCATTGACCTAGTTCTTTCCTGGGGAAATTAGTCATATGCAGTTTTTCTGTACGAAGATGGTAGAGAACCTAGAAACACAAGTTTAGCCAAACAGAAGATGATGATTAAGGACTCACTTTCTATGTTGTTGCTTTATGACAAAATGCAGGTTAGCTACTTTGTTCATTCAGAAACAATGTGAAAACCCTCACCACCCTCTCCACCCAATTTATAAAAGTCAACATTATTTAAAACAGAACAAAACCATCTAGTAATTCAATCAAAACAGAATATTTACTCAGGTTGTCGCGGTGGCGTTTCGCTTTTTCTCAGTTGCCATGCGTTTGTGATTTTCATCCCAGCAATAGCACTTTGTTAGTTGGAGCCGTTACATCCCATCCTGTGTTGTCAGCTGGGTCCTGTGGTTATTCCCACACCTTAAGAAAAGCCGCTGTCTCCCTACTTCTAGAGTGTTGAGTATAAACCCAGAGAGCAGTAGGAAAGCAGGTGAGTTACCATTATCAATATAGAATGTGAGGTTTCCTGTGCAATAGCACCACCTCTTCTAAGTCACTGTGGCGGTGCTTCTCAGAATTCATAACACATAACGTGTTTGCTGAGTGAAAACTTTGAGTAATGGAACCAGCTAACATTTAGAATTTTATTAGAGACAAACTGTCTCGGGTATTCTTAGTGATATTTTCACCCCCTCTCCTGCCACCACCCCCTTTGTCAAAGGTGGTAATTCTTGTTTTTAAAGCCTTTTGGAGACACTCATTGATACATGCCTGAAAAATGTAGATTTTTTTTCCCTAAAAAGTTCCCATGAGACTTTAGAACCATGTAAGAATAATACTCTGATTACTCAAGTGGGTAGATTTTGTCTTTCCTGTTTTTCATCCTTTAATCATCTTAAGAGATCCAAACTTCCCTCACCACAAAGTGCAGACTGAGCGCTGGCTGTATGGCCCCTTTGCTAAGGCGGGGAAGGAAGGCAACACTTACCAGAGACCCTGGCCCTCTGGGCGGCTGCCCCACTTAGCTCTCAGCAACACCCAGCAGCCCCTGAGCTCCTCGCAAGGAGGGAAGAGGTAACAGCATATTAGAGAAATAGTTGAAATGGCTCAGAGCAGCTGCGACCTCCCAGAGCACCCACAGCCAGGGTTCAAAGGGGAGCAGTTGCTACACTGTTGCTGTGAGCACTTCCCAGGTCGGGGTGCGGACTCAGTCTTGCTGGAGCCACCCATTTTACCAGGAAAAGCTGGAAATCAGCCATGGTGCCTGTTTTCAAGGGAGGAGGACGGGAGAAGGCAGTGCTAGCTTTGTACCAGGAAAACCAACACCTGGGCCGGAAAGAAGCCCTGAGAGGCTTCTACCTAAATTTCATTGGCTAGAAGACATCATGTGGTCACCATAACTGCCCCGGAGGCTGGGAAAGTATTTATCTCCTCAGTCATTGTCCTGGGAGCAGGCCAGGGAGAAGGGACTTATGAATGGATGTTGAGCCAGTTAACTTAAACTGCCTGCCAATATGTAGACATTATTTTAAATATTGGCTCTATATTAAAGGAAACAAAACCTGTCAGAGAGCCAGAGACCTTGAGCTTATAACCTCTACGTAAAAAACACACCAGTGTTTACTCTTGGTATCTGTCTGCCTGTCACTTCAGTAACACACTTTCCTGATTCAGTGGCTCTAAGGCTTCAATCATCAAGGACTTGTCTAACTTCTTTTTTTCTGTTTTCTCCATGGAATCCATCTGTTGGAACATTCTGTCTGCAAACTCTTTTTCTTAGGTAATAATGAGTTTTTCCATTTAAAAAATTTCAACAAAAACTTGCACAACTGCCAGCCAGAGCCTCTGATTAAGCCAGGATAACCAGTAGCAGTAGGAGAGTTGGTGTAATTCCAGGCAACAGTAAAAAAAAAAATTAGAAAAACATTTCAATTATACTGTACAGCTTTATCTTGGATGAATCGACACATTTCACTAGACCGGGGTTGCTAACGTTTGCTGTGAAAAGTCAAATAGTAGATACTTCAGGCTCCATGGGCCATGTGGTCTGTGGTGTGGCTGTCCCACTCTGTGCCATTGTATTACAAAAGCAGCTACAGACAATACAGGAATGCAGGGCCTAGGCTACGTCGAATGAAACTTTGACAAAAAAAAAAAAAGTGCCGTGGGGCAGATTTCGCCAGTAGACCATAGTTTGCTGAACCTTGCGTGAGGCCTTAAAGGCATTAAAATTTTTTCACGCCCTGGTTCTCACTTTCCCGAAGCTTTAGAGGTACTGCTTGGGAGCACTAACTTGGACGATAAACCTTGCCCTGGACCACCCTCGGCCTGCCCCACAACGTAGACGACAAAGTGAAACGCTATAGGAAAGCGACAGAGGTGGCATGGAGAACAGTGGGAACGCAGAAGGGGGAGTAAATGTTTTATTTACGGGTGGGGTTAGGAGAATCTCTGGAAAAAGGAGATGAAGACCTAGTGATTGGCCAAGTCTGCTAGAATGGCTATCATGGAATTTCTGGGAAAGAAGACAAGAATATGGGAAACCTGTAGCGACACCAGGCTGCCCGCTATAATGCTCCAAAGAAGCTTTACTGGGGCGAATGGGAAGGCATGGGCTGTTGGGTTAGTATACCCTTGGTATTCAGAGCGACACCAGGAGCCCGCGGGCGTGGATCCAGAGACGCTGACCAGAGCCTAGAAAGCAGAGGCCCGGAGAAATGCAGAAGTGTGGTTAAGGGCACTCTAAAGATGGGGCCCTTAGGGGGGGCCCACAGGAATCACAGCTGGCTGGGACCACCACTACAGGTGCAGCAGTAGCTTCAGAAGAAAGCAAAAGGTGGAAAATGAAGAATATAATTAATCGAACAAGCCAGCGGCTGTTGGTAATCACCACAAGTAGATGCCTCCAAGGTGGGAAACAAAGCTACGCCCTCAGGTTTGAAGCTCTGGGCCTTTCTGCTTGGCTCTGCCTCTTTGGGGCCGGGCGCTTCAGACCTTCTCAGTCCCCTCTGCTCATTTCTGAAGGAATGGCTAGAACCATAGAGGTTTTGTTTCTGGTTTTTTTCCAAACATCAATTATTCACTGATTTTTCTCTTCCTTAAGTGTTTCAATTTCTGTAATTATAAACACTACGTATACACTTTGAAAAAAATATAACAATAAGGAAATATAAATATAAAAATGAAAATATTCACTCTCTACCACTCCCAATGTACCATAAAAGCAGTAATAACTATAAATTATTTGGTGTGTGTCTTACTAGATGTTTATCAAGCTATATACAAGCACATAAAAAATAGTTTCTTTAAAAAATGCAATTGTATCATTAGTACTATCCTGCCACTTTTATTCAGTAAATACATAAGTATGTTGTACAGCCTGAGTGTGTGTGTGTGTGTGTATGAGAGAGAGAGAGAGAGAGGGAGAGAGTGAGGGAGAGAGAGAGAGAAAAATATCTACGTAAGGTTTTTTGATGACTGCATACTATTCCCCATTGCTGTGCACTCTCATTTTTGACCTCTCCCTAAAGTTATGGGCATCCAGATAGCTACTAGTTTTTCACTCTTATAAGCATTGCAGTACTTATATCTCTTCATACAGACCCACTAAATGTAGGGCTGAATTCTAGAAATTGTATTGCTGGGCTGAAGGTAAGCCCGTTTCATTTTGACTGATACTACCAAATTGCTTTTCCAAGTGTCCTACCAATTTATACAGCCACCAAGAGCACTGGAAAGTGTTCTTGTCCCCACTGCCTCACCAGCTCTGGATATTATCAACACAGAATATTCCACTGCTGTTTTTATGTACATTTCTCTTAAGACCTTATCTTGAGAATCAGGTTCTTTCTACATAAATAGGAATTGTCCAAGATTAGAGTTTTATAGGTTCTTTACTAACCTCCCCCACCACTGCAGGTTTCAATAATTCCAGAAAATGAATGGTTTATTGTTTTTTAAATCCTGAAGTAATGGAAAATTTATAAAGAGCTTACACTTTTTATCACATATGACATTTAATGAGAACTCATTGGAAAGATTGGAGATTGAGATGAACACTGTTACTGAGATTAACTGAAACCCCCTTATCCTCCTCTCTTCATGTGTCTTCTCTTCCGTTTATTGATGTGCCTCTATTTTTCTGATGTTGGGGTGGAAAAAGCCATCTCCCAATATTGATCTAGGCTGAATGCTACCGAAATGAATAGCATCATGTGTGTTTAATATTTGTAAGGCACTTGACCTCTTAGAGATTCCTGAGTCCTGGTTGTGTGGATGGCTTCTATTATTTGTATTTTTTAAGTTATTGTATCACCTTCAAGATATATTTATGTTACAGTCTTAATCAGGTTGACACTCTATGTTATTAGCCATTTACTGAAGCACACGTGAAGGGTTAAAGTCACGGATCTACCGTTTGATGAATTTTTACAAACTGAACACACATTAGCCAGCACCTGGAGAAAGAGCATGGCCAGTCCATTGAAGTCCCCAGTGCCCTCCCAGTTGCTCTTCCACAAGGATGACACTGTTCTGACTTCATAGCATGGTTAGCTTGCCTGCTTCATAGTTTATGGAAATGGAGTCATACAATTTGTTCTCCTTTGTATCCTTTAAAATATCATAGTCAAATATTATAGTAATTCAATAGATAACATTTAACTCAATGTATCAGGTACTTTTCTAAGCACTTTATATGCATTATAGTAAAACAGGTGTGTTTAGTATGGATCACATTGGGTGCTTCACATTTTACTTTGATGTAGCTCTACTTGATATAGAGATGTCAAAGGTATATATTTCCTTTTCACATGTCCAATTTATATATCTTCTTTTTTATAAGTAATTTATTAAAAGTGGGAACCTCTTCAGAGTCCTAACTGCACAAAGAGTTCCCCATCAGCTCCCTTTGCAGAAGTTGGTAATTATTCTTTAATAAACACATTAAGATGTGCTGGGATTCTAAGAAGTTATGCCCCTAAATATACCGTTTTAAATTGAACACTTAAATGCTGCAAAGCTTTGGAGATACCAAATAAATTGATGTCCAAGTTCACCCTAGGTCAGAAGGGCCTTGAGGATTAGACGTCTGCCTTTGTCCTTTTCCCTTTCAGGAAATGATGACCTATCAGAGAAAACCTAAATCACTCCTATTCCCAAATTAGATAGGAAATCTGAGGTTTAAAACTTGCCTTTACCTGAAGACTCTAATATTAGACCTCCAGCTTTATCATTTCCCCGCAGGGGCAGCTTTCGCTGGTACTCACGGAATAGTGCTATTCTGTTTCTATTACTAAAGAGTTTGAGTGCTCTCCTGAAGCAAATTTGAACAAAGACAGCACCATCTCCCTTTATGAAAGATCCCCTACAGAATAATCTTAAAGAGTGTCTTATGGTTAGGTAATTACACATGTGACTCTGCCCAAGGAACCTGCTTTCCCCTCACTCAGACTTAGCTTGCTCTCACCTCCTGTGCTAAAAGGTGTATCTAACCTCATTTAGCTGACTTCTCCACATAGCATTTTATCATCATGTCACTGAAAGTACTAGGAATAATATTAATTTCTATTTTTGAACCATGCCTGATTAAAAGAAAAAACAACAACAATAAAAATGGTTACAGTCACTGGTAAATATGAAGAGTTCTATTTTTCAGGGCTAAATGTAGATATCTGCTTCAGGAAAGATTTAAACATTCAACACATTTTGCAAAATACCTTGGTCGTTCAAACCTTGATGCTCTGGTTATAAACAGAAGTTAGGAGTTCTGTAAGCAATGTAGAAGCAAAAACTGGACCTCAAAGTTTCCTTTAGTGTTGGGAGTTAAGAGCCTTGTAGGTTCTGTGGGACATGGAGCTCTCCCCCCGCTGTGCTAGGGCCAGCACAGAGCCTGGGCATGAGTGAATATTCAGAAAACATCTGCTGAATAAAAAGAAGCCTCAGTCCAGCCCCTGCTAAATTCCATGTTAACTTGTGGAAAAAGATCGCAAAAGTTAGTGAAAAGAGTGTAGCTGCTTTGCATGAAGAGGGGCATGTGAATTTACTAGTTGGTGGAAGGTTTCAAGGAAAGCGTTCTACATTAGTGGTCAAGAGCATAGGTCATAAAAATATGTGCAAGTAACTAAAATGGTCTTTTTAGTATATTTTTAGCTAATATGTCCTGTGCAATATTTGAGACATAGCTTTACTAAAAACAGTTATTTCTTATTTGTGTAATATTTGGAACATGCGTATACTTAAAAAAAGTTATTTCTTATTTATCTTAAATTCAAATTAAAATTAACTGGGCATTTTCTTTTTTCTTTTCTTTTCTTTTTCTTTCTTTCTTTCTTTCTTTCTTTTTTTTTTTTGGTGGATAACCATCACTCAGTCCTGCTAGTCTCATTTTTATAATGTTTAGTTTTCAGGCAATGATTCCTAAATAGGTGAAGGGATTGTTTTTCCAGAGTCAGGTGAGTTTAGCTGTTCCAGTTGATCATAAGGCAAAATCTTAACTTGTTTCATGGACTTCATTAAAATGAAAGATGAATCAGTTGTTAAAGAATTGATGGAGCTTCCCAAGACAATACTTATGGACAGAGCAGGGACTATTATCCTAACACTAGCCAAGTGAGATCGTCTCAAGGCTGTGCACATAACCTTCACTGAAAATATGGTTTTTCATGAGACAATGTCTACTTGGGGAAGGTTCCTGCTGGCAGGTCTACTATATATCCCTTAGCATAGGTCTTTACATTTTATAATGGGTATTAATGAAGATATGATGAGTAGAAATATTTGGTGGTGGACTGAATTATTAACAATTAATGTGCTAAAAAACAAATGTAAGATTCTGCACTTGGATCCAAACAGTGAACTCCACTAGTTAAATATGTGCAGAACCATGACTTAGTAGAAGCAGGAATAAAAGCAAGACTTGGCATTCAAATTTAATTTTAAAATCGGTATGTTGTATTACCGAGTTTCTTTTTCCTCCCCCCCTTCCCCCCCTCGCCCCACCCCCTCCTCCTCTTTCTTCTTCTCTACTCCCCCCCTTATGGCACTCCTTTCAGTGAGGGTGGTATGAACCTTTAGGATGACTGAATAAAATGGTTCTGGGGGCTTGCTTTCATTTGTGTGGTAAAATAGCTGATAACTCTTTGTGTACAGTGCCTTTGGTCCCAAGACCTGTGGGCTGTTTGGGTAAATGAGACACAGCTGCTTCCCAATGTGTTTTCCTAGCGCTGGGTGGTTAAAGAAGAAAGTTAAAAGGATCTACATGGAAAAACAATTCAGAAAACTGGTTCTTGGGCCCGTGGTTCCCAAGCTTAAGTGAACATCAGAATCACCTATAGGGTTCATCAAAGCAGTGGGCCCTCCCTCAGAGTTTCTGACTCATAAGGTCAGGAACAGGACCCAAGAATTTTCTTTTCGAATGTGTTCTAATAATGGCGGTGCTGCTGGCCTAAACTTCACTTCAGGAACACTGCCGCAGGCCATAAAGTTTATGTTAAAAAGTTCCTGTTTTAATGAAAGTCTATGACTAAGACAAACGTGGACCCACACTCTGAGAATAGACAGAAATGGCTATTCGTGTCTATTAAGCTGATGTGGGGTCTGACTTATGTCAGTTTAAGGCAAGGATAGATGGGGAAGGGAGGCTCGGTCCGTCCACTTACCTTTTGGGTTTCAAACTCTGTGGTCTTCATCGATTCCTCTGGGAGTCCACCTTTGCAACCCATGGTGCGGAGTGCCCAGACCAGAGGCACTTCATCAGACCTCTGAGCCGTGACTTACGCAGGACATCACCATGACCAAAATGGGGCCGCAGGACGGGGGTCAGCGTCTTGTCAAGACCTCATGTGTCATTACACAGATGGCAATGCAGAGTTCTGCATTCTGTTTTGTTAAGAAAATAAAAATAATAACTGCCATTAAACTAAACTCATAAATGCCTGTTCCCTGTTGATAGGATGGCCACACTCACTGTTACATTCCTTTTGGGTTTTTTCCTGGAGCAGCTATAACACAAGCCATGACTCACACAATGTGCCGGCCTCAGAGATATCAAGACCCATTTACATAAATATTCACAATCGTGTTTCAAAGCTGTTTCCTTATTTCCCCTTGCTGCTGTTTGAGTTTTCATTGGCAGTCAGGTGAAGCTGTCTTTAACTGAGGCTTTTCACACACACACACACACACACACACACACACACACACACACACACCCGGAATCTAGAATTATAAATACCATGAGAACAGGATCAGCATCTATTTTCTCAGTGATTTCTTACTAACCCTAATACAGTACTTTGCACATAGTGGATGCACATAATTTGTGACTGACTGATGAATAAATGGATATATCTTTTCAAGCTAGTGATCATGGAGGTTACTTGTTAATCCATCAAGTCTTATCTTTGAACATGAAGGAACTTTGTTTTTGCTGTGAACCAAATGTGTGTGATTTTGAGTCAAGCTTTAATAATATCTACTTGTTCCCTTCTAAAGCTATCTTTTTAGCAAAGGCAGTATTTTGATCAGTTATAGGTTTAATGTTTATTCATTAATCCCATCTATCACATTTATTTTTAAATGTTTTTAAATAGTTTGTTAAAGTTCAGTTGCACAAAGGTAAACATGTTAAAAAGACATAAAATATAATACAGAATAACAATAATGGGATGTACTTATTAAAATTCAGCAGCAAATTTGCTTTGAGTTTCCATATAACCATGGAAAAGATGGAAATGTGTTGGCTTAAATAGTTCTCATTGTTTGAGTAAAACAAAAACAAAAACAAAAAAAAGCATACCAATTAATGAGAAGAGAAAATTTTCCCCTTTGGCATTTATTTCTGGTAGCCATGTATCTTAAGAGCCTTTACTGAAATGGGCTCTGAGTTACCCAAGGAATAGCTTTTTCAGCAGCTATTTTGCCAGAGGTGTAAAAACATTCTATGCCTGGTTACTTTGTATATTTTAGCTCAGCAAAGACATAAAAGGGAATCATGATAAAGTGAATGCATTCCCACAGAGAGCTAAACTTCCTGGTGTGGGACTTGATTCAGGAATAGAACTCAGTGAACTGAGAGGATTAAATGATCAATGTTTCTTTCAGATTAGCCCTCTCAAATATCAATGGTCTCCACCAGCCTTAGAGGAGATAATGAGATAATTTTAATATTGAGTGATCTACAGGGCATCTGAAATATGGAAAGATGACTCAACTACAGTATCACGTGGCCTGTATCAGCGCTGGCCCTCTGTGAGGGCACCACTGTCCAAAACCTGAGACACTGGTGGGGATGCCTGAGATGACATGAATGGGTATGTCTCTTAATTGGGCTCCTCAGCAAGAGACAAATCTCTGAGAGCAAGTGGTTGTTAAGGAGGTGCAGGATCACCCAAAATGGACAGAAGACAAAGAGAAAGGTAGAGAGTCAAGGTAGGCTGCAACATTAAGCCCTGGGAGGTAACTAAAGTTTAATCCTATAAGAAAACTTTGGAAACAATGTAGAACATTGCCTCAGAGTTATCCAACCTGAGGAAAGAGGGAAAAGGGACAATGATACATCCCCTTTATTTGATTTTTTAAATTTTTATTGTATTTTTTCTATTACCATGTCCCCCCTTATAACTTCCTCCCTGCCATAGTCACCACACTATTGTCCATGTCATGAGTCCTTTTACTTTTTTGCTCAGTCCCTCCACCCCTAATGGTCCCTAGCCATAGTTGTCTATCTTTATTTTGCTTGTTAGTTTAGTTTGTTTTTTAGTTTTCACATGTGAGTGAAATCATATGGCATTTGTCTTTCTCTCACTGGCTTATTTCGCTTAGTGTAATGTTCTCTAGGTCTATCTATGCTGTTGCAAAGGGTAAAATTTTCTTCTTTTTTATGGCCAAGTAGAATTCCATTGTGTAAATGTCCCATAGTTGTTTTATGCACTCATCTACTGATGGACACTTGGGCTGCTTCCATATCTTGGCTACCGTAAATAATGCTGCAATGAACATAGGGGTGCTTACATTCTTTCAAATTAGTGTTTTGGGTTTCTTCTGTTATATTCCCAGAAGCGAAATCACTGGGTTGAAGGGCAGTTCCATTTTTAACTTTTTGAGTTATCTCCACACTGCGTTGAGTATACTCCCGTGGCAGAGGGCTGCTCCTGTGAAGAGGGTGTTACTCCCAGGGCGCTTTCCACCAGAGGGGCTTCGGGACTTCCGTCTGTACAGGCAGAGTCACCTGTGGTTCTGGGAGGAGTCCTCAGACATGGAGCTGCAGACCCCGCCATCAAAAGTGGTTGTGAGCACAAGAAAAGGGAGTAGGGTCTGTGGGGTTTGGTATGACACTGGCAGCCCCTTCTCTGGTGTGTGAGGGGCTTTACGAAGCAGTGGTCACCGTATTAAATAAAGGTACAGAGTGATCAGCTCTTTATCAGATAATCATGGTGATTCGCCTCCATCGGTTCTCTTTATCTCAAGTAGAAAGTCTCACCATAGTTTCTGTGTATTTTTTGCACCTCTCCACAGTTGCCAATCTCCTTTTTCACAGAAGAGAAAGTAGACGTCCAGATCATTATTTTTTGCAAGCACCCTTATCTAGTTAAGAATGTCCTTAACATTGTTGCATTTCAATTGGGATTTGTCTGTAAGGGTGGTACCTTCTGTTAATGTAAGACCATATTGTTTTTCTATCTCTAGTAGTAATGCAATTTCCTTTTAAAATAAATATATTTAAGTAAAAAACAAAAGTCAAGGTACAAAAAGATTAATTACATTAAAAATATATCTAGAGATGTGCTGGTATATGTTTGACAACTGGCTTTCTGGAAAATACATACAATTTGTAGCATTTGCATGTTTCTGGGGTGTAAATACTTCCATCATGACTCAAGTCAGAAAGAGCTACTACCATGACTTCACTTGGGAAGAATGTGCACTACTGGTTCTCATAAGCTGGAGTAAGCAGCTCCCTCCCACCTCCAGGTGCCACCCAAAGACAACCAGTCTCATAAAGGTCATGCGCCAGTCACAAAACACTCCGTGGGTAAAATGAGGGGGCAGAACTCGTTCCTTCCAAATGTTCCCAAAATTTTGTAGTTAGGCGAGTTACAGGAATGCCAGCTGACAGAACAGTAACAATTACTCATACACCTGAACCGATATTCAGGTGAGATTCCTGAGTACACACTTTCAGGTACCTAATAGATGCTATAGAAAGGTAGAAACCTATTTTTAAAAAGTGGAAATGAAGTGTACCAATCGGTCTCCTCCATAATCGTGGTCATTTCCTACCGCTCCAGGATGAGGGCTTTTCGGAAGCATTTCCATCCCTTGGGTCCCTATCAGCTGCCCTAGGTTCCTGAAGCTCTAATGTTTTAAATCTGTTTTTCAAAATCTGTTTGTTACTGGTATTGTTGGTAATATTTATGAGCCCTTGGTTTGTGTGGGTGTATTTCATTCCACTATAGGTTAGATGCTATGCCTAAAATTTGGAAATGAAGATCTCAGTAAAAATGCTGGTCGGCCAGTCACATAGCATATACATTGCCTTGGGCAAACCGCTCCCTTGCTGAGTCTCATTTTTTTTCACACCTGTAAAATGGAGAAGGTAAAACTAACCGACTCATGAAGTAATTAACCTTAACAGTTATAATTGTGGTTATTATTGTCATTACTTCTTACCCCATAGATTCTTCTGGGTTTCGCAATCAGTTTAGTGCCCTGTTCTCTAGTTTCTTTTTTAAATTCCAGATTAGACTCAGGTGAGGTGGGCAAAGTGGCGAGGGCTGGATGCTTCCTCTTTGCCTCGCCCAGGCTGGCTCCCGCTTCCCACATCTCCGGAGATGTTTGCAGAAAACTAATCAGCATCCACACTTGTTTTCTAATTTTCTTTTGCTCGCACATACCATGGCCACTTGATTAGCAATCAGCGCCGTGCTGGCAGTCACACACAAGCCCCAGTCCTCCTAATCAGGCATGTAGGAAGCAAATGCTGGTGTTTAAAGGGAACCCTTTTTTGAGCTCTTGTCCCATGACTCCTAATTGTTGTATTTCTCAAACTCAACCCAGCTGCAAGCTTTATTAGAGAAACATTTATTCAGATAACAAGCCTTGAGTATGAAAGAGGAGTAATTATTTTGCAAATGCACTTGAATCAATGTACGCTATAGTGCAGCTCATCTCCCAAATGGAGAAGGTACACATTTGGACTGAAATGTTGCTTTGTAGATAGACAATACACTAAGCATATGACTGGGAGCTCCTGGCAAGTGATAGAAACATGGACAAATGCAAAGATACCAGCAAAATAAGAAGTAAAAAAGTAATCAAAACTGTGAAAACTGACCATGGTGAACAAAATGCCAAAATTTCATTTTTGAATATGTTCATTCATTCGTTCATTTGCTCACTTCCCGTCAAACAAATTCGAGTTCCTGTTGTGTACCTTGCTCTCAAAGGGCTTAATGGGAGAGGAGCATTGAAACTATGTCACTGATGTCACCTGGGCCCTCCCAGCCTAAGCAATCTAAATAATATTGGTGCCAACATCCATTCCATGGCTTGTGAATGTTCGCAGATATCTGAGGAATGTTTGGAATTTCAGGGGGCAGACATGCCAGTGTTCGCCTCTAGCTCCAACATCATGCTTCTGCTTATTTAGTTGTTTTGCCTTATCATTCCTTCATATTCCACAATTCACTGGTAGAAGATAGCCCCTCACTTCACTTTAACAAAAATTTGCATAAACCCTGTGTGGTTAGTGCATGTTATTGAAATTCTAGAAAGTTATATTTGGAGATTGTATCAACTCCCAATAGAATATTAAACATGACTATTCTTAAGTGTACTTCAGGCACCAGACACATTCTTTTCTGGTTGCCTACACCCAGCTTTCTGTTTCTCACATCTCACAGTTTTCTTTTCCCATTTCCCTTCTCATCTCTCCTTTCTTTAATTCTCTACCACGGACGGTGGGTTTGTTACATCCTATGCATATATTCTCCACTCCTGCTCCTTCACCGAGTTCCAGTCTCAGCTACTTATATCCAGACCAAAAGTGCTCTCCAGAATAAAACAGCTTTTTTCCATTTAAAAGAAATTTCCCTTAGAGGTAATTTAAGGAATTTAAAAATATATTCTGAATTTAAGTCATTGTCAAATGTGTGCATCAAGAACCTTTTCTCTTAGACTATGACTTGTCTTTTACTTTATTATTGGTGTCTTTTGATAAACAGATGTTATATGTTTTAATGAAGAACAATTATTAATTTTTCTATTTACTTATTGCTTTTTGTGTCTTGTTTAAGAAATGTTTGCATGCCCCATGGTCATGAACATTTTCTATTATGTGTTCTAAAAGCTTGATTTTTTTAGCTTTTATGATTAATTTTCACCTCAAATTAATTTTGTGTATAGTATGAGGTAAGGTCAAGATTATTTTTTCCTAATTGCTCTAGCCCCATTTATTGAGAAACCATTCTTTCCTGTACTAAATTATAGCAGCCTCCTTGTCATAAATCAAATGGCCATGTGTGTGGTCCATTTCTACACTCTGTTCTATTTCCCTGGCTGTTATAGCTATCCTTGTACCAGCACATGAATAGTAATTTTTAATCATTTTCCCTTCTACATAGTCACTTAAAATACTCTGTAATAAGTGCTCTGACAGTAGAAATCCAGGCTATCATACATGCCAGAGGACCACATAAAGGGGTCAAAGAAGGCTTTCCGAGTGAAGGTCATTTAGGTGAGAAGCATGTCACAGGCATGCACCCCAGGGCATTCTCACTATGCAGTTTTCTCACTTTATGATGGGTGCACTGATTTGTTTGATGTAAACCATACCACATATGCACTGGCCTGGAATAATGCCTATAAAACAAGAAAGATACACAGGTAGAGACAGAATAACTTCATTGTAGGGATGTGAAACTGAAGCTCACAGAGAATATGTGATTTGCCAAAGATCATAGAGCTGGTGACTTATGTCCTGATTGGGACTTAGGTTCCCCAGAATATCCATCTTCTTCCCATGATATTGCATTCCCTCTGGTTACAGGTGTCTAAGGTTGCTGAGCTGGAATGAAGTGACCCTGCTATTTGCACTCAGTTCCTCTGTGTAACTCTGAAGTCTCCACTCTATCCAGTATCCTTGATGGCCTCCCTAAAAAAACTGAATTATTTGCATGCTGAAAAAAGAAGGAGCTAATTGATTCTCATTTTAATATAATAACTCTGCTCCAGCACTATCAATATGTGTCTAAAATACCTTATGGTGCATGACTAATTGCACTTTTGAATTATATACATTTAATCACATATTTGATTTGATAGTTTAGCATTTAGAGTTATTGTCATTTCCCACTTACTGATCTTCTGTTCTTACGTTCTAATTGCCTTTGTTGCAGACTCCTTTCTTATGCATAGAGAAGAAGTACAGGAATGATTTCTTCTTTCCACATGATTGTGTTATATATTCGTTTAGTGGCATGAGTCAGATAATAGCACAGAACAGATCGGTTTTCATAATGTACCCTTTGCAGGATAGACCTCCTAAATTATAATTTTGTTGAAATGATAAACATGTTTGTGAAAGAAGATTTTGTCTTTTAGTGTATAAAAGTACACAATAGTGAAAGTTTATACGACTTGAGTGGAAAGCATCATGATAAAAATGTGTGATTATGAGCAGAAGATTCCTTCTGTGTGAGGCTCTGACTGATGGCTTGGTTGTTACCAGACTGCGTATGTTCAACATAGTATCTGTGGATAAAACCCCAAGCTTCTGTCAAGTCAGTCAAATACTTACTGAGCTCTTATGTCCAAGACACTTTGGGGAACAAAGAAATATAAACCTGTCCTTGCCCTTAAGGATGTATCAATTGAGATAGAACTTAGACTGCTGTAATTAATTACACAGATGACTCTAAATTCAGCCTCTGGAGGGTCTGGTATAAACAAGACAGAGCATGCTAATAATGAACCAAGTTTCCTTTGTCCACTGATCCAGCTTCCCCAGTTATTGAGGTGATCTCACATTTTCTTGCATCCTCTGCAATTATCAGGGTCAGCTGATTCCATACACTATTGAGAGAGAGGGTCCAGGTAATATCGCCAGGCTTTGCATCTTATTCAGGTCCTGCTTCCGCTGCTGCGAAGGCACTTAAATAGTCGTTGATCAACTCAGACCCCTTGAGATTGACTATTTAATTTCTCTTGACCCCAAGCCTTAGGAAATAACCCAATTCATTACTTAGCCATTAGTTAATTCGTTACTGTCTTTAGAGATCAGAAGGAACACGTTACCCGTGCTGAGAGCACATGACAGGCCTCGCCTCCTTTTGTCCGGCACAACGAGCAAACTGTGGAGGGCCCTACTTTGCCATCCTCCTTATGGGATTTGGTCTTATTGCAGTCTTTAGCCCAGGGTTCTGCTGGATGACGGGCAGAGGGGCAGCCTAACCTCCTACGAGGAGGATTGCTGCCTAACGTGCTCACCAACTTTGTGTCTTCAGTGAGCTCTGCTGGGCCCCTTGACAGTGCTGTTCTCTTAACAGAGCACAGCGAATGGACAGAACAGTGTATCAAGAGATCACACACAAGGGAGCTGCCCTCTCTAGTTTCGGGTGGGGGTGGGGTATTGTTCCTAGGAGACCTTTGGCAGTGTCTGAAGACAGTTTTTGTTTTCACAGCAGAGAAGGAGTAGCTACTGGCGTCTAGTGGCTGAGACCTGGGTGCTGCTAACATCCTACAATATCCAGGACAACCCCTGCCCCCACCCCCAACAGAATTCTCCGGCCCCAGTAGTCAGTAACACTGATGTTGAGAAACCTGGGTACCCGTCCTTTACTGTCCCTTTCTAAAACTACACATATATTGATATAGTGACCCTGGGAATTTGTTTTTAACCTATTAGTGCGCAACAGATGGATTTATAGCTCTATATTCTATTACTACTTATCTATCCATTCCCTACTTCATTTCACAGAGTATTGTGTCAACCAGTTTGTACAAAGTGCACTCACTAAAGTAGTTAAAATACATCTAAACAAAATAAATTTTAAAAACACAGAGAGAAATATAAATTAAACTCCATAGTATTGACTATAGAGAATGTATGACACAGTTATCTGACGATCATGACTTATAAAGTTGCTTTAATTTTCATTGAGCTCCCTGGTAGCCAAAACAAAAATGGAAACAAAAATGGAAATCATTGTATTTTGCTTTTGTTGTCCATGAGGATAAAACAGGTTAAGCAGAGCTTTCAATATTTCAAAAACATTTCTCACTTGGAACTTAACATAGATCAAGGATAGCAAATATTTTTTGTGAAGGGCAAAATAGCAAACATTTCTAGCTTTTCAGTCCATAAGTCCCCTGCTCCAGTCACTCAGTGGTGCCATTGTAGCCACAAAGTGGTCATATATGATATGTTTAAAAAAGAAAAAGGAGGGGTATGACTGTGTTCTGATAAAACTTCATTTACGAAAACAAGCTATGGGCCAGATTTGCCCCTTGGTCTCTGGTTTACAGAGCCTCAGTGTAGATCTAAGCAACACACACAGATCAGGTGAGAGATGGGTTTTAAATTAATGTTTCCCATACACTGAGTGAAAGCTGAGAGTGTCACCCCATGGGATGTGAAGTGACACTTTCTGCACCGTGTGTAATTTCTATAAGATGGAAGAACTATAATAACAACAAAAAGCCTCTTCAGACTTTTTAGTGTAATATATATCAAGGGTTTTTATATTGTTTTATTTGTTTTCATTTAGTTTTACCAGGGCCAGACTGCTCCTTCTTTGCTGTGGATTTACGCCACCTATGTAATAAAACCCCTTCCCCTCTGCTAGTGAGTGTCTCACTCGCAAAAAAAGGAAGCTGCACTTTGCTCCTGCCATCTTGCTGAATGTTTAAAAGTTGCGGAAGTGAGGCATTGTGACAAGGCAAAAGTATTATTATTCTCAAAAATATTTCAGAAGATTTAGGCAGGTGGATGGCAGTGTTAAGGGGCCACGATCAAACAGCTACCTGCAGACTCGGCCTCTGAGCACTTTCCCAGGCATCATCTCAGTTGCTTTGGTGGCCTCAGCTTGGCTGTCAACTCCTGGGTGAAGGTTTCTGTCAACTCCTGGGTGAAGGTTTCTGTGGTCCCTTGATAGAAATAAATAGCCTTCTTCTTGGGCCTTCCCTAGAGCTTTGTATTTCCAACTTTTATAGCACTTTTTCTGGCATCTTATAACTTCTCTTTTCCACAATCACTTGAACTCCTTGAAGGAAAAGTATGTGTCTCTCTATCTCCTACCCTCCCCATGTCTATTACAACATCTAGTAAAAAGTAGACACACACAACTATTTACTGAGTTAATGAATGAATAAATGGATGGATGAATGGATGGATGTGGGCATGAATGGATGGAAGGATGTATGGAGGGATAAATGATTGGATGGAGAGAGGGAGGGAGGGATAGGTAAAGAAATAGAATAATGGATAGAAGGGCATCAGTAGTTTCTCAAAACTGTAGGTTCAAACATAAGTAGCAGCATTACTTGTAAAATATTTTATTGAAACTCAGGCACTCTGCCTAAAATTGTCCTATCTCCTCATACAAAATTAATCTTAATATTGATTCAGTAACAAAACAAAATCTCAAGTCAACATATTTGATTTATATTTCAGTAACATGAAATACATATGCTTAGAAATTCATTGCAAGTCAAAATGATTTATATATACAATCACTAGAGTGAAGTTCAAAGTGTTTTAAGCACAATCTACATCTAGACACATATATATATATAAAACACACCAAATTATATAAACACAATTGAATTATTGCTAATAACATTAGACCAAAGTCTTTATAAGTGTGTGTGTGTACTTTATATATATATAAAGTACAGTATATAAAGTATATATATATATATAAAATTTATCAGATGTTATAAGAAAGTTTAAGGTTGTCTCACTTCTTTATTCCTAACTCATACTATCGATGGTAGCTGGCTAATATCAATCATATCAGAATTTGTATTTTAACTTTATATTTACCCCTGTCAGGATCTATGAGTCCTCAACCAGAGTCAGCAGCTATTACTACTACTTCTTTGGATGTCACATGCATCAGTTGCATTTTGTGTTTCTCCAGCTCTCTTTTCCTCCTGTTGTCTATATTCATTGTACTTTTCTAACTACTTCTGCCTCCCACTCACAGAAAGGTGACCAAGAAAGAAGATGAGGGGATTAGCCAAGGAGCATATGTGCATAACCCGTAGGCACAGACTGCAGCGTAGTGATGGGCAGAGGGAAGGGGGGCAGGGACTGGATGTAGGGGGGCAAAGCAGAGGAATGGGGACATTTGTAATAGTGTAAACAATAAAAATAAAGTTTAAAAAAAGGATATTTGAAGAGTTGATATTTTTGGATAATCCTGGAAAAATGGAAATACTGGATCATGAAACCAGATATTATACATGCTTGTGTCTTGACTGAAACAGTTACCCTGTGGTGTCTCCGTGTTCACATGTATCTATTGTGTGTAATTCTGACACATCTGCCTCAACTGATAAGGATGTTACAAAGCTAAGTATAATTTTACCAAGATACATTATGACAGAACTTCTCTTTGTTCAAGGATAAAACTTATCAAATTTAAATTTCCTTTGGATATAAAATTTCAAAAACCATAACCAGGTAGTCTATATGTGTTTATACAAACCTTAAACTTGCAGTTTGGGGGTGTGGGGACTTACACAATGTATCAAAAGTTATTTTGGCACTACCTTCTCAGACTTAGAGTTATTTTCCATATTTTCCATGAGAATCAATTCCTGAAATGGAATTTTATTATGAACTGCTAAAAATAGTAGTTAAAATGGAACACTGACAGAATGGGTGTCACATGGCAGTAATGAATTCATGATGGGACTAGTTGGAAGTGCATGACATTTTAAGTGCCTCATCACTATGAATTCATTTGGCATTTATTGTAATAGAAGTGACCATATTGAATATATTTGGCATTCATATGAGCTTCACATGTATTTATGGAGATATAACATGGTAATTTAACATTTACTGTACTAAGCATTATTTAATGGACATTGAAAGGCATTGTCATACAATGCTTAATAAAGCCAGTACCTCTGAAGTTAATCTTCTGTCAAAACAAAGAAATGAGAAGCCACTTTGATTCCCTCAGCACATGAGCAAATGATTTGGATAAGCCAAAATTATGTATTTACTCCTCCAAATCTGCTGTCTAAATTTTTAAGCCAGAAGGTTGACTCTAGGACCAAGACAATAAAGCAGATGTTCAGTTTAGACTCTTTATATTCTAAACTTGTCTGAAAATACATTAATCTTAGTCTAAAAATATTAAGGAAGATTTTCTTGGAACATCAGCAGTAAATTTAACACATGGCATATCTTCAATAGATTTATCTTTTTCTGTCCCCGTTAGAGTTCAGTGTGCTCCCTTTAACAGTCCCAGAAAATAAACTTCAGTTTTATCCTCACAGAAGAATTATTTTTAGGCCGAACAAATCATTATTTGAGAAAACCAAAAGATCAAAGTCATGAAGATCTTTGGTGGAAAGTGAAGGAAGAGCTCTTCACCAACTCTGATTGTCATGTCTTTTCCGCCCCCCACTTCTAAGAACAGAGTTTAATGACACAGAATAAGACAAAGTTTGCTGTTAGTCACTTTCATAGATTTTGCTTAGGATACTCTTTCCGTTCCTTGAATTTTCTCAGTTGTTTTCTTTACTCAAAAGCAACCATTATTGAAAATGTACCAAAAGGCACAAAATCACTAATCCTCCTTGCTTGAATCAGACAAGTGCTCAACTATGATTGTAGAGTACTGTATGTTTCAACGTGAACTTACTGAAAATATTTTAATGAGGACTAGAAATAGAAAAAGTGTTTTATGTATCCCCTACCTAGACTTTTTAAGCAATTAATTTCACCTTCAATATTACCAATATTACTGTAAGGGATTCAGTTAATATGAATGTCTTTCAACTTTACATTGTAAGAGAGTCTATAAACAGTTATCACATCACTCCAAGTAATCCTCCTCTGTGATCCATGGCAACATTTTGAGAGAGGGAATGTATGACTTTTCTAGGACTGTCATAACAAAGCACCACAAATTGGGTGACTTAAGGCAGCAGAAATTTATCTTCTCACAGTTCTAGAGGCTAGAAATTCTATATCAAGGTGCTGACAGGAACTTCTGGTCAAGATGGAGGCATAGGTAAACGTGATTTGACTCTTCATGCAACCACAGAAAGAATTACAACTAGATCTCAAAACAACACCCAGAACCATCAGAAAATTGAGCTGTCTGGAAGTCTGACAACCAAGGATTTAAAGAAGCCACATTCATCCAGAAGGGTAGGAGGGGTGGAGAGGTGTGGAGATGCTGTGTGGCATGGAGACACTGTGTGGCATGGAGAGGTGGCGGCAGTGGAAAGGGTGGTCCCACATTCACGTGTGGTGGATAAAAATCAGGAAGGATCTCTTGGGAGCGAGCAATCCCAGCCCTAGGCCAGACTGCACAGCCCAGGGTTCTAGCACCAGGAAGATAAATCCACATAACTTCTGGCTGTAAAAACCAATGGGAGTTGAGACAGCGGGAAGAAACTGCCAGATTTTCAGGAGACTCTGTTTAAAGGGCCCACATGGGCTTAGAACACACACGGGCCCACCCCCTCTGGGATTCAGCACCAGGGCAACAGCTGAAAGGGCACCAGCCACATACAGGGAGTAAGTGAAGTGACTAAAAACAGGGAGAGTGCTGGACAAATCCCCAGAAGCCAGGCAGTGGCATTGTCCCTTCTCTGAGTACCTTTCCCACACAGAACCACAAAGTGGTGAAGAGGGTTCACCACTTTGCCCCACCCTGGTGATTACCTATGGCTCTGCCCCACACAATTTACAGGTCCCTTTTCTGCAATAGGCCATGCTACTAAGACAGGGAATCAAAGCATCTCTACCTAATACATACACAGAAACAAATACAGGGAGACTACCAAATTGAGGAGGCAAATTAATGAATAGAACAAAACCCCAGAAAGAGACCTAAATGAAATAGAGATAACCAACCTATCAGATGCAGAGTTCAAACAACTGGTGATCAGGATGCTCAAGGAACCCATTGGGTACTTGAAAAACATAAAAAAGACCCAGGAAGAAATGAAGGTTAAACTAAGTGAAATGAAGAAGAATCTACAGGGAAACAACAGTGGAGGGGATGAAGCTGACACTCAAATCAACAATTTGGAACATAAGGAAGAAATAAGCATTCAATCGGAACAGCAAGAAGAAAAAGGAATTTTTAAAATGAGGATGGTATAAGGAGCCTCTGGGACATCTCTAAATGTACCAACATCCAAATCCAGCATCTCCTGGATGCCAGCAGGAGGAGAGGAAGAGCAAGAAACTGAAAAGTTATTTGAAAAAATAATGAAAGAAAACTTCCCTAATTTGGTGAAGGAAATAGACATGAAGGTCCAGGAAGCACAGAGAAAGCCCCGAACAAGCTAGACCCAAAGAGGACCATACCAAGACACATCAAAATTAAAATGCCAACAGGTAAAGATAAGGAGAGAATCTTAGAAACAGGAAGAGAAAAGCAAAGAGTTATCTACAAAGGAGTTCCCATAAGACTGTAAGCTGATTTCTCAAAAGAAACTTTTCAGGCCAGAAGGGACTGGCAAGAAGTATTCAACGTGATGAAAGGCAAGGACGTACAACCTAGATTACTCTATCCAACAAAGCTATCCTTTAGAATGGAACGGCAGATAAAGTGTTCCCCAGACAAGGTAAAGCTCAAGGAATTCATCATCACCAAGCCATTATTACATGAAATGTTAAAGGGACTTATTTAAGAAAAAGATCAAAACTATGAACAGTAAAATAGCAACAAATTCATAACTATCAACAACTGAAGCTATAAAAAACAAACTAAGTGAAAAACCGAAACAGGAACAGAATCTTAGACGTGGAGATCATTTAGAGGGTCATCAGCTGGGAGGAAGAAGGGGGGGAATAAAAGAAAAGGTTCAGGGATTAAGAAGCATAATTGGTAGGTACAAAATAGACAGGAGGATGTTAAGAATAATACAGGAAATGGAGAAGCCAATGAACTTATATGCATGACCCATGGACATGAACTAAGGGGGGATTGCTGGAGGGATTGGGTGTACTGGGTGGAGGGGGGTGAAGGGAGAAAACTGGGACAACTATAATAACATAATCAGTAAAATATATATTTTTTAAAAAGGTGTTGACAGAGCCATGCTCCCTCCAGATCCTCCGCGGGAGCGGATCATTCCTTGCCTCTTCTGGGTTCTGGGAGCCCCAGGTGTTCCTTGGCTTGTAGTCGAATCACTCCATTCTCTGCCTTCATCTTCACATGGTGTCCCCACTGTGTGCCTGTGTCTTCATAGGGAATTTTCCTCTTGTTAGAAGGATATCAGCCATGTTGGGTTAGGGTCCATCCAAATAGCCTTACCTTAACTATTTTACATTTCCAAATAAGGTTACATTCGCAGGTACTGGCATTAGGACTTTAGCACATTTTTTTTTGAGGGCGGGGCAGAGGGTACATTTAACCCATAACAGGAAATATCCTGCCAATTATTGTAATACAATTAATACTTCAATGTGTGCATTTATTTTTGTAATTGACTTTTCTATAATAGGACCTCAGACCAAAAAATGATTTATTTGCCCTTATGGGTTTCTTTGTTTTCTGCCATTTATGCTAGCAATAGAGAAATAAAGCTTTCTTTACATCAAATTGTTTTTCTCATCCTTCACATAAAGTGTATCTCCTTAGTCTTTGTGATATAGCATCTTTGTATTAATTATGAGTTGCTTTGGTTTGTAAACTCAATATTGCTTTCGTTGTTTGATAGGAGCCACAGTCCTTACATGAATAATGATATACTTCATTTGAAATCAGAATCATTCTTCAGTGTGGTTTGTCTGGAGTATCAATTAAGTTTCTTTTGATAGCAGGCAACAGGAATCCACTCTAATATCAGACAGATAAGGAAAAAGAGGAAATAAGAATATCGTTGTTGTGCGTATTAGTTTGCTATGGGTGCTGTAACAAAGTACCACAAACCGAGTGGCTTAAACAACAGAAGTTTATCTTCAAAGAGCCCGGAAATTAGAAGTCAACAATCACGATAAACAGGGTTTGCTCTTTCTGGGAGCTTTGAGGGGGAATCAGTGCAGTGCCTCTCTTTTAGCTGCTGGTGGTTTGTTGGAAATCTTCAGCACTCCTTGGCTCGCAAATGCATCAGCCCAGTCTCTGCCTTTATCTTCACTTGGACTTCTCCCTGTGTGCATATCTGCATCCATGCCCAAGTTTTCCATTCCTGTAAGGACTCCAGTCATATAGGATTAAGGCCCACCCTGATGACTTCATTTAATTTGATTACTTCTATAAAGACCCTATCTCTAAATAAGGTCATATTCTTAGGTACTGAGTGCTAGGAGTCCAACATATTTTTTGAGGTGGCACAATTTAGTCCATAACACTGGGGTTGTGGAATGTGCATGAAACCAAAGGAGAGATTAACTCATAAAAGAAGGAAACAAAAACATGCCAGAGTGCTAGAATTTGTGAAGCTTCTTCCACTCTACCACGAACAAGGTTCAGCTTGGATGTCACCCATTGCCATGTTTTTATATCCTGAATTTCAAATCCCTGAAGAGAATTTTATTGGTCCAGTTAGGTTCAGGTACCTTTCCTTGGCTCAATCACCTGTGGCCAGGTGAGGGTACAGGACAAAATAGAAATATCGTGGGGTGTGTGTGAGTGTGAGTCTTATCTCAAAGTGTGGGAGACTGAGTACTGGAATCATTGCGAGACTATGTACTGGCAACAGTGTATGTCTTTCTTCTACTTCTACTACCCCTTCTAATTCTCTGGAGAAAAAAGACTGTCTGTGCTCCCATAGGAGGGATGGCTTTTCATTGACTCAACAAATATTAATTGACCTCATAAAATGTGTCCCACACTCTGGGGGAGGCGTAGTCATCATCAGGCACCACTAAAATTTAGCCATTTGCTTTAGTAAAACTGAAGTAGGACAGGTCTCTTCGTTTCCGCCCATGCCTAGGACATAGCTCACCAGGAAAGTGTTGGATCCCCTGACAAGCAGCACCAAAAGTGACCACATTTAGATTCTCAGACTAGACCACTCACTGCACAAGCTCAGTCAGTGGCAGTTAGTCTCATTGTGTCAGGATGCCCAGTTCCCCATACACAGCACCTGCAGGGCTCTCATGTGCCTGCCTAGGCAGACACAGGCCTGGCTTGAGCAGAGGGAAGCCCAGAGAGCCCCGGAGAGGGGGCCATTCATCACTGACCCACACTGTCTCTGGTGTCCATGACTCTCCCCAGTGGAGAGCTTGGTGAATATTCAAAGACATAAAGGACATAAATCCTTTTGCTCTTACAGCTTTCATGTGCTCATGGGGTCTGGGGGACTCAGTGTGTCCTTCTAAGTCTCCATTGTCTTCCATGGAGCTACAGAGGAGCTACAAAGAGGGACATGAACATGTATGTGTTTGTTTGTCATTTTTCTTTAGGGCAAGTTTTATAAGACTCCCTTCCAAAAGGATCACAATCTCAACACATCTCACTTTGCTGTAAGCTTCCTTAGAACACTGTGTTGAATTAAATGTACAATTACAGCAGATTTCCATGAAAGGAATTTGGACAATGATAAATGCATAGACATTTTTCAACATCCAGGCAACCCAGTTCCATACCCATCAAATGGCTAGGAATTTGCTCCAAAGAATTGGTCTCTTGTAAACAGGGAATCCTAGATACTGGCTGTGGATACATAGCACTGGGTTCAAACGCCACTTCTACCAATTTTGCACCATGGGAGGCTGGGAAGCTTCTTAAGCCTACTAGCCTCCTCAGTTTCCTCATCTGTAAAATAATGACTGTAAATTACTTCCCTTTTATTACTGTTGTGTTAAACGAGACAAAACTTGGAAAGTAATTAGCATCACCCCTGGCAAATAGCAGGCTCTCGATGAGGCGCTGGCTAGTGTTCATGCAGGTAATTTATCCTCTTACCTGCTCTAACGTGAGTTCAGATCCCAAGCATATGGGAAAGCAAAGCAAAAAATGAACAGGACTTTTCTATAGACACTTTACTATAATAACAGTAGCTTATGTCTATTAATTATTTACTGTGTTCTAGACAGTGTATAAGTGGTTCCCATGGATCATAGTATTCAGTTGTCATACTGACGCTGTGAGTTTTATGTTATATATCTGTCTAACATATTGGGAGTTGAGATACAGCACATTGGCACTTCCAGAAACACTCTCTACCACTTTCCAATCTCCCTGTGCTACAAGATGCTGGCCTGCGTGGACCATATCAACCTGTTTTTTTGCCCTCTAGTTTGTGGTAAGGTTCTCTGGGTATATCAGTGAGAGTCCTGGCAGAGAATAGATGACACAATTAAACTGGTTAAATTGAAGAGTGCGTAATAAAGTGACTGTTGACAAAGATGGTGGGCAATGTGTAGAGAACTCACAAGGTGTTGTTCAGCTTCCTTCCAGAAATGGTGGGGCACCATTATCACCACAAAAGTTATGGGACAAAGGGTGAGAGTAGGTACCAGAGTCAGGGTCAAAGAGAGATGCATGGAAAGGGCTGTCTGTGACAGTACTGTGGTCTTTAGGTAAGGGATGAAGTCAACCTTCATGACCTTTAGGAAGGAAACCAGGAGAACTGACTCACTGCCTTGTTCTTCCTTCACCTCTGATCTCTTGCTGGTGCTCTTCAGCTGCTGAACACAGCTGGAAACCTGAGGGCAAGGCTTCGCAATGATTTACCTAAGGACAGACCAGGGTAGATAAGGGAGGGTGAATTCAGAGCCAAGCAAATGTAGACAGCACGTCTGCCTATGAACACAGCACCAGTAAGTGATACTTGCTTTAAGCAATGGAGAAATAGATATCCCCTTTGCTTCAGGGTTGTATACTGCTCATTTTCTCCCCCCCTCTTTCTCCTATTATTTTTCCTCATAGTCTATGAATTCTAAATATTGTAGTGGGAAACTTGAAATGGCATGGCATCTTAGAGTAACCCAGCCACTGTTAGATTTGCGAGGTTTTCATTGTGGAAGGTCAAGATTAAAAATAATAGATTGCTAAAAATCTGCTTATCATTTACTTTTTATTGTATAAGGAAAGGTTAATGCCAAGTACTACAATAAAGATTTTATTGATGTGATTTTTATTAAAAAAACAAGCATATTTCTTAATGAATTTTTGTTTATTAGATCAGCAATTGACAGCATGGGATTTCTGTGTCTAAGGAGCTCATGATGGTAGCAGTGGAGGTCTGCATGGTATCTTAAATATTTCAGAAAACCTAATGTAATCATACTTTTACAAGTGATGAAGCCTCACAGACTAACAAAAGCATCAAGATTCTTTGCTTTTGACTAAAATTATATTAGCTCTGTGTGGTGACCTCAGTAATTTCATGCTGATCAAAAGCTCTGATTGACAGTTATATGTATCTTTGATCAATAAAATATGGGAGAACAAATGAATTATTACTTAATCTGTGCAGTTTGCTAGATAAGGTTTCTGATAACCTAGAGTCAATGGAGAGAAAAATAATTAACTGGATGCTCACTAGTGAAATAATGAGAACAACATTGGCTTGGCATTTCTCATATATGCAGGGAGGTCGAGGAAGGCTTCTTGATGAGCCAAGATCTGATGAAAAATTCAAGTTAATTATTTGTTTTCAGTAATAATAATAACAGTAATAATAATAGCAGTGATAGTTGACAGGTATTCAGTGGCCCGGCACAATGCAGAAACTCTCGATGTGTAACCCTATTTCATCCTTCCAACAGTTCTCAAAAGAAGGCACTCTATCTCTTGCCTTAATTCGGGTTCCCTCAGGGGCAGACAGACTCATAGACAAGGGTTTGTTGCAGGTAGTTTATTTGGGAGGTGATGCTGGGAAGTGCTGGTAGGGAATGAAGACGGGAGGGAAGGCAGGATAGGATACGTTAGTGAGCAGGCTGCTGCTGTGGGTAACTGGGGCTACTCCGCCTTGGTATGTCAGGGAGACACCTAGGACACTGCTGAGTTACACCACATGATTGGTGACGAAGATGGGGCATTGACTCACCAGCTCCTGTCGGTGATTGGTTGAGAACTACTTCCAGGGGTATTGACTGCCAAGCCCTCCTGGTTTGTCCTGCATGGGGACCAAGCATGTTCCTATGGCTGGAGAAAGCCCTTAGGTGGACAAACACAGAGTCTTGCAGAAAGAAACCTTTGGTGGTGCCCAAGGATGGGAGCAGGTACCAGTAGCATCTGCTGAATTTCTGTCATACGAATCAGGAAGCCAAGCCTTCATGAGTCAAAATAACTTGTCCCAAGTCACAGAGCACTTGTGATTATGTGCCCTTCCATAGACTTTTGTTACTACCTATGACTAAAACCTACCAACTTATGATGGTCTATTAAATGAATTCTTATTCTTCAATTTTTTGCAGCAGCTTCTTGATCTATGACTCACATACCATACAATTCACTCATTTAAAAGTGTATAATTCCATGGTTTTTAGTATGACCACAGTGTTATGCAACTATTGTCACAATCAATTTTCGAACATCTTTATCACCCCCAGAGAAACCTTGTGCCCATTAGTGGCTGTGCCTCGTTTCCTCCACCCTACCCCAGCCCCAGGGAACCAGCGATCTACTTTCTGTCTCCATGGATTGCCTTTCCTGGACATTTCATGCAAATGCAATCATACAATATGGGATCTTTTTTGTCTGGCTTCCTTCACTTAGCATAATTTTTAAAAGACCATCTTTATAGTAGCATATATCAGTATTTTATTCCATTTGATGTCTAAATAATATTCTATTGCATGGATATACCATATTTTGTTTATCTACTTATCAGTATATAGATACTTGAGTTGTTTCTACTTTTGGCTATTATCAATAATGCTGCTATGAAAATTTGTTTATAAGTTTTTATATAGACATATGTTTTTGTTTCCTTTGGCTATCTACCTAAAAGCAAATTGCTAGGTTATATGGCAATGCTATTTTCAGTCTTTTGCGGGACTTCCAGGCTCTTCTCTAGTGTGGCCCTGTAGTGTATCGATGACTTTATTTTGCTGTTCAGCTGAGCCGGCTGCCTGCCTTGCACTGCTTGGCAAAGGCTGAAAACCACTGCCGTGCACTTGCAAACATTGATTTCTAGGATTCCAGAAGCTTTCAAGAAGGATGTTATCAGTACATTATCAGACTTGACTTTGGTTGGTCTTAGATTTCAAGGCCTGCACGTCTCGCTTTTTACTTATAACTGATATATACTTTAGCTTCAACATCATCCATTTAGCTTATGATTATGCATTGTCTGGTTGACCCTGCTGGGTGTGGTGATGCATGTTTTCATCAAGAATATTTTTGGCCTGCAGTTTCTAAATAGCTAGGATTTAAAGCATATACAGTGGTAGTTCACTAAACATGCATTTGTTTTTGTTTTTATGCCACACCTGCTGTGAGTCAGGCACTGTGTTAGGTGCTGGGAGTACAGTGTAGAGACAAAAACAGATACAATTCCGTTGGAGAAAAATAAAATTTGAGAGGAACTGCACCAAGAGTTGTGCTGCTGAGTCGTGGTTAGGGTCCTCTTCCTAGCCAGTGGCTACTGCTGTAACTCATCCTGAAGCTAAGGTGGGCCCTGCCCAAAATGCTGCACCATCCGCTAATGCCGTTGTCTGGTTAATTGTAAGCCACACATGAAAGCCATGGAAAACCTCTTTTCTAGAAGGGGATCACAATTTAAATAAAGAGAGAGAATGCTTTGTGGAGTGTCTGCCACCTAGAATAATCAAAATAAATAAAATCTATTGATGACTATGAGGACAGTGGTAGATCATTCTAAAACTCAGAAGTATCATGCCACTCCCTTTTAGGATTCCTCTGTGGGTAGCCATTGCCCCCAGGTTCAAGTTCATGTTCTTTGACATGGGGGAGCACAACTTTTATGACCTGGTACCTGATGACCCCTCCAGTTTTATATTCACCAATGCCCTTACCAGATGCTCTAAGTTGAGCTGAACTAAACCAAACCTTTTAAGGTCCCTAACATGTGCCAGGCTCTTTTGCATCAGAGACTTTACATACACTAAACCTTAAAAGTACTTTTTCAATAACATGTGACTTGGTGGATTTCCATTCTCTCCTTATATTTGTTATGATGTGGATTCAGATGCCATAGCAAAGATCCTGAATGGCCCTGGTTTCAGTAAGATAGACGCATAGTTTCCTCTCAAGTGATAGTCCAGGCATAGGCATTCCTGGACTGTCATGGCGGCCCCCCTCTGTCACTTCCAAGCCCTGGATGGAGAGGAGAGAATCTTTCTGAAAGACATGTGCAAACTTGAATCTTTACAACTTGGCTTCTCTTGTTTTCTGGCATCTGTGGGTTGTTGCTTCTGTCCTCATGGTCCCAGGTGGCCCACCACCACTTCTCACCCAGTGAGTAAAGAAAGGAGGACCAGGAAGAGTGTACTCCTCTTCTTCAAGTATTCAGTTAAGAAGCTGCATCCACCAGTTCTGCTCATATCTCACTAGCCAGCAGTTGGCCACCCACCAGATTTAGTGGCAAAGAAGATCAGGAAATATTGGTCTTTCTTTGGGGGACAAATAACTGTTTTGGGCACAGTCTTTTATGTAAAACTATTCTGGATAAATAAGTAAATTTTCTTTCCAGCCATATGCAGTCTTGGCAGAGTTGTGGGCACTGTATTCACACCTTTTATTGCCAGCTGAACAAATTTCCAAGTCAGTGGGGTCAGATATTGGAACACTGAGAAAGATGAAGGCCACCAGGAGGTTTGCAGTAGCACCTCCATCTTACAAGCGATAAAATGGAGCTCAGAAATGTTAAGTATTTGCTTAAGTACACACAATATGTACATTTCACCTGCTCTCTTCTGAACCCATACCCTGTGCTAAACAAAAGTGTAAGGAAATGTACCGTAGTGGTTAAGAATATCAGCTTTGGGCTCAGAAAGATCTAGATAAATCATTTATTGATACTGTGATAAAACTTAAGTTTCTTAACTTTTCTGAGCTTCATTTCTTCACAAGGTGTTATATGCATTAACTGGGGTAATGGGTGGAACCCGCTTAGGAAAATGCCCGGCCAATCATGAACATTTCATAAAGAGTGGCTAGTATTAGTACTATGATTACTTTTCTTAAACCACGTCACTATTGTTATCAGTTATTGTCACTGTTGGAGATATGGTGGCCAGGAAATGGGTGCTTATAGTTTTGTGAATGTCTATTTCTTCATGAATCAAGCAAGACAAAAGAAACCCTGTAACGGAATCCTTCTTCATTTTCTCCTTAATCTACCTGGTCCAAGGTATTCACATTTGTTGAAGGGATGACAAAGGTGGATTGAGAGAACACTGCTCTGTCCCAGTCTCAGTAAATTCACAGATTAGCAACTAAGTACTCAGACTCTGGAGTGAGACAGATCTAGGCTGCAAGCCCAGTTTACTTGCTGTTGGGCCTTGGAAAAGATACTTGACTTTTCCTAACATCACCCTCTGCTTCTAAAAGTGAGAATAATATGGATACTTACCTTGCAATGATGCCATGAGAAATCGCTGAGATCATTCAAACAGAAGTGCTTAAAACAGCATCTAGCATGTTGTTCCTGCTCCATAAATTGTGTAGACTGAAACTCCCCCCTGGAAGCATGAGTTTCCACAGAGGCAGAAGAACAGAAAAGGGGTGATGTGGAGAAGAGACACTTAGAAGGTAGAATTGAAAGGCTCTGGTAATGACCTGGCATTGGGGGTGTGACGGAGAAAGAAATCCAGAAAATGTATCACAAGAAAATCAATTATTTGATAGACTGGTTCATTAAGATGGGAAGTATAGGGGACCAGCAGGTATGAGAGGAAGGCAATGAGTACAGGATCAGACGTGCTAGATTTTAAATGGTGAAAGGATTCACACACAGGAGATATCAAACAGGCATTAGTCAGTTGGTTCCCGGACTCTGTAGAGAAGTCCAAGGTCAAGACACCTGCTTAGGAGTCCCCATTCTGAGTCCATTCAACTCAGAAGTTCCCAGCCCCAGGTCACAGACTATTATAAATAATGTTACAAGGTCTTCAGGGGCCAGCAGCAGTCAGGTGTAACTCGGAAGGAATAAAGTAACAAAGCAGGGCATGCCTTCTGGTGCTTTTACCTGGGTAGATGAGCAAATTGTAGGGTTGAATGTGACCTTCCATCCAGGCAGATGGTGAAGTGCTTGAAATGAATGAAATCTACCCCAGAAATTGCTTAGTGCAAAAGAGAAGATTGAAGACCAAATTGAAATGTGCTTAGGCTTTTATGGTGTCACTGTAATCTGCATTGTATGGTCCTCTGGCAAGGAATGAGGCTCTGCCAGCAGCAGCGATCATGGTCTGACAGCTGTAACCAATACCTGACATTTCCCTTGCTGATAGAAATAATTATCTTTCACAGCAATGGCATATACAAAACAAGAAAATTCCCCCTGTTATTTGGAAGCTTCTACTTCACAATTCATGTTTATTATCTTCCTCATCTTTCCCACATTCAGAGGGGCCGTGGCCCTGCTGACACCTTGATTTCAGGCTTCTGGACTCTAGAACCATGAGAGAATGAATTTCTGTTGTCCTAAGCACCCCAGTTTGTGGTAATTTGTTATAGCAGCAATAGGAAACTATGTAGAGGCTTAGGCCAGTGTGCAAAACCAAACAAAGGAGAGATGAGCTACATGAAAAGGGCTGGGGCGCAAAGTTTCTAGGAGATCAGCAGAGGAGTGGTGATCTAGCAGGGTTGGAACTAGAAACGGACACCTGTGCGTGTGAAATGGCCAAGGCGACGGAGCCCTGAAAGCCACACCCCCTCCCTGGGAATTCCCCTTTTGCCTCTACCGCATCCCTGGAGATGGGTGGCTTCAGTAGAGTCTTTTTTTTTAAATCTCAAGTATAGGTATTTACAATAGTGCTGAGGTTGGTTTCCTATGAAACATAAGCAAACTTAAAAATTGTAATAATATTATTTACTAATGATCATTAATTACCTGGAATCCAGGACAAATGTCTTTATACAGTTTGAATAGGAAAAACATGACATAATGGCAAAAAAAAAAATAATTTCAGGAAAACACTAAATCAGTGTAATAGTACCTAAAATTCCCTTGATCTTTATCCCTTTATCCCACAGTAGGACAACATATATGATGAGGCAGCAATGTTAGAAATAACTGGAAAGAAAGACAAAGAGGCAAAAAAAGAAGAAAGGAGGGAAGAAAGGCTGTTAAATGTAACAACCTCTCAAAATTCGAAGTGTTACCTCAAGTATTAAAACTCCTGGGGGACCCATCTGTGGATTCAGCTAAACACCAGGCCCCTCATGCCCCCACATGCCTCCGTCATCACACAGCTCCATGGCGTTGAGCTGTTGCTTGTCCTTCTCCCTGTAAGGCATGAGAGTGTTGTCATGCTGTGTCCCTAGAGCCCAGCACAGCGCCCAACAAGCCTCTTAGAATCAGTCAGCTTGTTTCCCACTCCTGTCATCAGCTTAATCAGTGTGACTCTCCCTTTTTGTTTAATTACTTAGATAATTTCCCATATTCTCTGTGTACATCCACTCCATTGCATACCTCACAGCAGCCAGCATGGGGGCTTAAACATGCAGTCCTGGGCATGCCACTCCAACCCTTCCAGTCCACGACCCTTCTGCTAAAATTGTTTAATTGGTCCCCTTTGCCACAGCGATCCAGTCCCTACAAGTCCCTTCCTGCAGGGTCTCTGGTCAGGCCCTCCCGCCCCACAGACCTCAGCACTGGGGTCCCGGGGTGCATCACACTCTCCTTCACACCTTCACCTCACTGTCAGCTCTGCTGGGAGCTTCTATCTCAACACCTCTTGCATAGCCCTGCCCCTCCTTGTGGTTTCACCCCCTTCGAAGCCTCACAAACTCACCTCTCCCTCCACGTTTTAGGTGAGTCTGTTTCTTCTTATGGTCCCCATAATCTAACTTCTTTTATATCACTAATCACAACTGTAATTATATAATAAATTCTACAATGATTTATTCAAACCCCAACTTTCCATTAGAATGTAAACTACATGAGGACAGAACCCATGTCTGATTTGTATTTGCCCAGTGACTCTTCGACCCCTAAAACAATTCCCAGGGCACAGTAAGAGTCCATAAACTGAATGCTCTGTAGGTATTAGCAAAATGCAGGAAATACCCACTTTCCCTTGAGGTGAGAAGCCCACGTGACCAGCCTCTTCCTGCCTTGTTTCTGAAGCCCTTGTAGTCACGCCCCTACGGAGTTATAGCAAGCTCACCGGAAAGCCACATAGAAGAGCAGAGATACCCTGTTTGTTCACACAGTTGGATATGGCAATGTGACATCAGTGGCTCCTTTGGGAGGGCCTCACACTCCACTGTTCACACAGGGAACCAGCCCCTGGTGGAGCTGCGGGCTTTTCAGACCTCCCAAGCCACTCTGCGCGCACAGTGTTCTGCCTCTCAGTTTGTACAGTGTCATCCTCAAAATTCCAGAAACATGTGCCAAAGAGAAAAAGGAATGGAGCTGACTGAGATCTAATAAATCCATGGTGGGCCCACTCTATGCTTATAAAGCTATCTGAATGACAGAGCACCATGAAAGAAGAGGCATAGACTGGTATAATTTTCTTGAAGCCCCTTATAAAGTATTTTATTCTGTAATACAGCTACATTTATAAAATGGCTTTATCTTGAAAGATTCCAAAGGGCTTACTAAGCTGAAGAGGAAAATATCAAATATATGGCAATCTTGAAACACCACGTATGTACTTTTAAGATAAGGATTGGGGAGTCTGTGACAGCAGGTAGCCATCTTTAAAAGCAGATTGTAGCTTATTCTGTTAAGCCTTTGGGGAGAAGTAAAGAGAAAAAGAAGATAATTGTCCACGTTGGGTAACAGTCCCATGGGCTTTTTGTTCTAACAAGGGCCGTGGCTTTTTTCCATTCCCCATGCGGATTTAAGTGAGTGACTTCTATCGACATGACTCTCCCCATTTGCAATGGGAGGCAGATGTCAACTTACTTCTTCATAGAGGGAGAAAATGTATATAAATCTTCCAGGGGTTAATGGAGGTCAGGGATAGCAGTGTAATTCAAAAGTCATGCATTTGAAAAAGTAAAACGTAGCAGCCTACAATTTATCCAACAGTTAAAGTATCATTTCCCACCCAACTTTTACCTAACATATTCCTGCCAAAGTGCCTGATACTAGATTTTCTTTCTTTTTTTTTTTTAATCACTTCCTGGTTAGGATATGTTGGTACCAACTTATAGTACCTCAAAGAAGGATATGGGGTGGGGACACCTGTCAGGAAAAAGTCCTTTTTGATTATTTTTCAAGAATATCATCTCACTGGGAGGTAAGAAAGTATTTTCAGTATCACCATGTGCTATCAAAGAATGCACAGTTCAACATTCAAAATAAATAAAAAGTAACTCCCTTCTTTTCAAGAATGTTTCAAGTTGACCCGCTCTTGATCCCAGAGCAAGACTGTTCTGTGTCATAGTTTATTCAGTAAAAGGTGTTGGGAAAATTGGACAGATATGTGCAGAAAAATGAAATTAGACCACTTTCTTACCCCACACACAAGAATAAATTCAAATGGATCAAAGGCTTAAATGTTAGACATGAAACCATAAGAATACTAGAAGAAAACATAGACAATGAAATCTTGGACATCGCTCGTAGAAATTTTTCATCGAATCTGTCTCCCCAGGCAAGGGAAACAAAAGAAAAAAATAAATAAATGAGACTATATCAAACAAAAATTTTTGCACAGCAAAGGAAATCATCAACAAAATAAAAAGACAACCCACAGAATGGGAGAACATATTCTCCAATATATCTGACATGGGGTTAATATCCAAAATTTATAAAGTACTTACAAAACTCAACACTAAAAAAGCAAACAACCCAGTTAAAAAATGGACAAAGGACCTGAATAGACACTTCTCCAAAGAGAACATACAGATGGCCAATAGACATATGAAAAGATGCTCAACATCACTAATCATCAGAGAAATGCAAATTAAAACCACAGTGAGATATCATCTCACACCTATCAGAACAACTATCATCAATAAACGATAAATGACAAGTGATGGTGATGATGTGGATAAAGGGAAACCCTTTTGCACTGTTGGTGGGAATGCAGACTGGTGCAGCCACTGTGGAAAGCAGTATGTAGATACCTCAAAAAATTAAAGATGGATCTGCCTTTTGACCCAGTGATCCCACTTCTGGAACTATATCCAAAGGAATCCAAAACACTAATTTGGAATAACAGAAGCACTCCTGGGTTCATTATACAATCACCAAGTGTTATTTACAATCACCAAGATATGGAAACAGCCCAGTGTCCATCAGCAGATGAGTGGATAAAAGAGCTATGGGACATTTACACAATGAATTCTACTTGGCAGTGAAAAAGAAGAAAATTTTACCCTTTGCTCCAGTATGGATGGACCTGGAGAACATTATGCTAAGTGAAATGATCTAGTCAGAAAAAGACAAATACCATATGATTTCACTCATATGTGGAATCTAATGAACAAACTGAACTAACAAGCAAAACAGAGACAGACTGATAGATGGCAAACAGATGACAGCCAGTGTGTGTGGTGGGGGCGGGGGGCATTAGGGAGTGGAGGGACTGAGCAAAAACGGAAAGAGACTCATGGACCCGGACAGCAGTGTGGCGATTGCTGGGGAGAGGGGGGACAAGGGGACTAAACAGTAATGAAAAAACTACAATGAAGATTAAATTTCAAAGAATAAAAGACTTTCCCATGTCATCTCGGTGACTTCCCCTGCCTGCCTCTACCCCCAGCCCAAACCCTCATAGCTCGCATTTTCCCATGCCAATATGGCCCTTGTATTTTTTACTCTTTCTTTCTTCCCTCCCACAGTCTCTCTCAGTGGTCTGGAAACTGGGCTAGCAAAGAGAATGCTCTTTTCAGCTGGAGGAGAACAAGGAGCCATGGAGGGATAGATGAATGTGTTAAGGTTTTTGTTTGACAATATTATTATTATTCATTAATTTTTCTATGGAGTGCTATTTTAAAGAAAACCTAGTACAAAGGCAGTCCAATGGAGCCAAGTGCACAGGTAAAGCCTGAGAGTTGCAGGGCCTGAAAAAAAGGCCCGCAAATCACTTAGTCAACAAGTTGGCTGAGCATCTCTGCCACCCCCTGAGGCACCTGGGGTGGAAGGCTCAAGAGCAGTCCAGCTTCGTGAAAAGTGCTTTACACACTTCACCCTGAGAAGGTGGTCCTAGTGTTTCTATTGTATTAATGAGAAAACTGACGCTCAGAGAGGCTAGCCTCACGGCCCCGCAGCTAACCAACATGGGCTCAAACATTCCACTCCAGGTTGGTCTGATCCCAGAGCTTTTGTTCTGTAAGCCTGTCTTCCAAAACATAGGGCTTTTTAATTTTAACTTTTCATTTTGAAATGAATGCAGACCTACAGGAAGTTGCAAAAAAAGAATACGGGTAATTCTATTAAACTCTTCATCCAGATTTTCAAATGTTGACACTTTATCACTTAATTGTTTATTCACTTAATTATATCTCCCTCCCCACAGCCATTGCAGGGTAAATTGCAGACCTATTGCCCCTTTACCTCTAATTTGCATAGTGGTATTTTCTAAGTCAGAGATTTTTTTCTCTTATAGAACCACAGAATAATTATCAAATTAGAAAATTAACACTGTGGAAAGAACATTATCTCATCTACAAACCCTGTTCAAATTTAGTCAGTTAGGGCACTAATGTTCTTTTCAGCATGCACAAAATCCTTATCCAGGACCCAACCTGGGACCTTATACTGCATTTAGATTTCATGTCTCGTTAGCATCCTTTAACGCCTGAAAAGGCTCTTCAGCTTCACATGTTAAGATTATGGGCCACTTATTCTGTAGGCTGTCCCACATTCAGGTTTGTGTGGTGCTTCCTGTGAATAGGTCCAGGTTATGCATTTATGTCAAGAACACCGCAGAAACTTCACAGAGTCCTTCTAATGCATCACAGAAGGAAGCATATAGATCTATTTGTGTCATTACTAGTGACATGAAGCTTCACCTCTTACTTAGGGTCATGTCTGTCATGTTTCTGCTATACAGACAACATTTTCCATTTTAATTAATAATTATCTTATAAGGAGTTATTTCCAGACTATGTAAATATCTTGCTTCTTTTCACTCTTTCACCCACTAGTTCTAGCCATCATTGATAATCATTGCCCAAAACAGTTTTTCTGATCATGGTTGCCAAATGGTGATTTTCTAATTACATGATTCCTTCTAGATATATTAGCTGGCACTCTATTTTAAGGAAGAGCTTTCCCTTCTCACCCATTTGTTAACTTATTTTCATATCTATATCTATATCTATCTATATCTATATATATATATCTCCGTATGGGCTTAGAAATTCTTATTTTATTCTGTGGGGTTATAATCTCTTACTATCATCATTTATTTTCATGTTCTAATTAGCTACAACTTGGCTACTGGGCGATCCAATATACAGTTTTTATACCCAAGCATCCTAATACTTCAGCTCTTACTGTTTCACTTAAAATCTACCACCTCCCACTTTCCTGTCTTGAAAACTGTATCTAGAGAATTTGTTATTTTCGGATAAGCACTCAGGCTCAGTGATCCGGTCACAGTCTGTTCTTGCTGACTAACTTTTGAAATAATTTATTTATTTTTATTTTATTTTATTTTATTTTTTTAGAGCTGGTGGTAGAGGTGAAGGGAGTTAAGTGGCAGTTCTCCCAGGAGGCCATTCTTATGGCCCTACTGCTGCTCAGACGCACGAGGGAGGAGATGACAACCTTCCCTGAACACTTTTTGCTTTCTCATTTCTCTGTACTTTTGAACACATTCTACCCTCTGTTTAGCTTAATTTTAACTCCCTACGTCAACCTAGAAATGGACTCAAACTCCAAGACCTATCTCTTCCTCTGGAAATCCATCTTATCTCCCTAGGCAGAACTAATTAGTTTCTTTTTGGCAGCTCAATACACCCTTGGTAAAGCCTTTTATTACAGAAAAAGATCACATGGCATTTTATATATATAAATATATATATATATTTTTTTTGCCATTTTGCATCTCTCAGTAAGTTGTGAGCTTTTCACAAGTGGGTTCTAATACATATCTGCATCAAGGAATAATAAACATTTTTTAAAATTTATTAAATGTATTGGGATGACATTGGTGAATAAAGTTATATAGGTTTCAAGTGTATAGTTCCATAATACACCATCTGTGTGTTGTAATGTGTGTTTACCACCTGAGTCAAGTCTCCCAATGGTTTAAAATGCATTAGAATCTACTAGCAGACCATCATATACACCAAAGGTCAGCAAACATTTTATGCAGAGAGCCAGGTAGGTTTTGCGGGTGTTACAGTTTCTCTTGCAACTACTTAACTCAGTCACTGTATGGTGACAGCCCTCATCAACAATACCTAAAGGAATGAATGTGGCTATGTTTCAATAAAGGGTCATTTATATAAATATCACTGGGGCTGGATTTTTTCTGAGGGCTATAGTTTGTTGACCTGGCACTCTCCCACTTCAAAACCTTCTTAATGTTTGATTCGCCATCCTCTGGAGGTTTCTAGTGATCCCTGATGATGCCTGCATATCTTTAAGGGCCTACCTTAAACCTCACCTGTTTAGGAGGGAAGGGGAGCTGGCTGATGTGTATAATAGATTAAGTTCCTGTACTGTATTTTTTTTTGTAGCTTCCCCATTAGTCTCCTGTCCTAGCATGCTTCACCGTTGACTGTACACGTAAATACTTGTTTTGTGCCTGTCTTTCACACATTAGTGAAATGATCACGGAAGCAGGTTGCTCACTTCCTCTGCTCAGGGTCTAGCACGCGGACTTGCTCGCTGGGCTCACGGTGTCAGCACTCTCTTAACACAGACTGTGTGCGGGAGTAACCGAAGGCTCTCACAGCGTAGCTTGCACGCTCTAGAGCGGACGCTACGGATGCCCCAGCCATATCCCTGCTCCTTGCCACTCCAGGGCCTACTGGCCTATGTTACTTGCTGGGGAGCAAATGTACTCTAGGGGTAGCCCTCAACGGAAGACCAGGGGAGCAAGTGCATAAACACCCCCGCTCCCTCCCCACTCAGGCACGGTAACTCTGAGGCTTCCGCATTCCCCGTCTCCAGCGTCCCACGCTGACAGTTGATTTGAAAACAAACCTTTTTATTAGTTGACTTGCCTACCTTATATCATTTTCTATTTCCATATAGGTGCTCCCTTTGTCTCCCAAATAATCTGCTTGTGCTCGAACTTTTGTTTCAGGGTCTGCTTCTGGAGCAGACAAACAATCTTTACAATAGCCCTGTTGGACCTATATCCTCACCTGTATTTTAAAATTAAGGACTTCAGAGAAGAGGGATGAAGGCTCCCCAGCACATACATGGAAGAGTTATAATCTAAGCCCCAGACACCTGGCTCCTGGACATGATCCAAGTCACCACGTTATTGTCACAGGTATTCAGCCAATGTCTGCCGAATGACTAGATGGCTGAATGCAGTTCTGATGTGAGCTCATCTCCCCAAATTCAACGCTGAATTCCACAGTTTATTTTTTTGCCATAACACAGTGCCAAATAGACTACTCTGTTTAGATAAGAATAAAATGTGAAAAGCGCAGACATTTAAGTTAGATTATTGCCCCATAACTGCCTGTGCCCTGAGGTGCTACCTCTTCCAGATCCTATTTGAACAGGGAACTATCTTCTGAATCCCAGTCTGGCAGCTATTGATTCTACATGGCCATTAACCTTGTTTTCAGTGATTGCTCTGCTTTAAGTGGGATTACCTAGGAGGGGAGGCTCTTCAGGTATTTAAAGCATTAACCTTCTAGACCAGGAAGTTCCGTATTGCTGTACCCAACTACGAGCAACCTGCACAGATGGATTTTGAACAGTGCTGTCTAGGCGAGGGACAGCCTGGGTTGAGGTTGAATCCCAAAGCCAAAATTTAGGGGCACTGATTAGGCAAACAGCAGGACTAGGTGTTAAAACCATGTTGGAAGTCGACTTATTACAAGAAAGAAAAACAATCACTGACAAAAATTCATCACAGAGAGCTGCTGTAGAGAAATAAATCAGGCAGATAGAATCTGAGTGTGAAAGCTGTGCTCGGGTGAGAAACGGAGCGGTCCAAGAGTAAGACAAGGGAAATATTTATTCTATTTCTGTAGGGGCTCTTGTATTGCTAAATTCCATTTATAGTTTTTAGCCTCAAATGTGAAAATTCTTTAGCAGAATAGCACTCTGGGTTAGCTCAGTCTTTGGAGCCTGAGTCTCTAGTTGCTGCTAGCCATGGGGCCTGGGGGAGATAGTCACCTGTCTGTGCCTCACCCTGCTCGTATGCAGAGTGAGGTCATTATAGCAGCTTCCCCATAGAGTTGCTGGGAGGAAGAAGAGGCTAACCCCACATGAATTTCCAAGGCTCGTGCCTATCGTGTGGAAAGCATTCAACACACACAGGCATTTTTAATATTACGGGTGGTAATATTCCAGAAACATTCATCAGGACTGGCACCATTCCTTGAATCCACACCTTTGGGGATGATCGCCGAAGTGGTGACCAAGACCAGCCTCCACCTAGTCCTTAAAACCATGAAGAAAGAGCTTAGCAAATTATTTTCTAAAATTCAAATAAAAGATCTGCCACAAGTCTGCTTTTTGCCTTTCAATGCCCATGAAGGAAGCCAGGTCACCCAGGCACAACTTGATTTTAGTGAACCTTGTGGGCTTCTAAAAACTGTCCCTTTATTTTTGTTTCTAAGTGTTCAAGACCATCTCTTTAATGATCAGTTCTGGAGTCTTGATCCAGAGCAATGACAGTCTCATTACAGAATCTCAGAATCTACTGCTATCTTTTGAAATATTTGGAGACACCCTTTCTGTCCCGTCTCAGCACTCCCCCATTCTTCTGGATGGACTTTATTTAGAGCTACTAGGTGCTATCTTAGAATCCCTTTACCCAATGTTGGGGTCTCTGTTTCCTTCTGCTAGTGTTAGCTCTGCATTTTCATTTTGATGCTCATTTTTCCTGACCTATAGTATAGAAAAGTTAGAAGCAAAAACAGATGCTTAGGAAGTCTTTGCTCACCTGAAAGAAAGAGGATTGATTATTCAACTTTGTGTTCCAAACTTAGCTTTAATGCCCATTTGAGTGTCCTTAGAAATTTTTCTATGTGTCAGCTCATATGAGACATCCCACTCCAGATGTCTTGTTTTCCCACTGTTCAATGTTGAATTTAACCAAAACCCACTGTAGGTACCCACTGTGAGGCAGGCATTGTGCTACGCTTCAAAGATACGAAGGAAACAAGACGTAGTTCCTGTTCTCAACAAACTCATGGCAGAGTGGGAGATGCAAACAGACAAATAAAAGACAGTGTGCAAGAACTCTGTTAAAGATATACACTTTACTCCTCCACCTGAGGCTGGAGGGAGTCAGGGACAGCTTTACTAATGAGTTGGTGTTTTAGCAAATCTTTTTTTTTTTCTTTTTTTAAGATTTTATTTATTTTATTTTTAGATAGAGGGGAAGGGAGGAAGAGAGGGAGAGAAACATTAATGTGTGGTTGCCTCTTGAGCGCCCCCTACTGGGGACCTTGCCTGCAACCCAGGCATTTGTCCTGACTGGGGAATCAAACTAGCAACCCTATGGCTCTCTGGCTGACGTTCAATCCATTGAGCTACACCAGCTAGGGCACAAATCTTTCATTTTTTTCTCCTTTATTTCCTTTATTTCTCCATCCCCCCTCATTCCCTTCTCTAGTTCCACAAGCAGCGATTAACAATGTGTACAAATTTGTCCGTACAGTATTCATGCAAAATGCATATTGCCATTTTATGTACATGTATTTACTTTTAAAATTGGTATAAACAACCCTGCATTATGTACCTTATTTTATTTTGTACTTTCCTTCAGTAAGCACTCTTTTTAAGATGCATTCCTGCCAGTGTGTGAACATCCAGGCTGTTATTTTAATTGCTGTGTATCCCTCTGAGCTGTGCATCCTCTGCATTTTACTTTCCTTTGTCTGAACATGGAACATCCATGGGAGTTCCTAGTGCTCCAGGTAATCTGCAGTAACGCGCCTTATGACTCATTTGCAGATTGGCATGAGAAGTTCCACAGATCACATGTACGCAGAAATAGAGTTGCTGGGTCATAGGTATTGCAGGCAGAATAGTGGCCCCCAAAGATGCCCACTAGTTCCCCAAGCTTGTGAATATGTGACCTTCCATGGCAAAAGGGACTTTGCAAATGTAATTAAGTTAAGAATCTTGAGATGGGGAGGTGATCCTGGATTGTATATGTGGGCCCAATGTCATCACAGGGGTCCCTATAGGAGAAAGGAGAGAGCAGAGAGGTCAGAGCCTGCGCAAGATGTGAAGATGCTACACTGATGGCTTTGAAAGGGAGGAAGGGGCCATTAACCAAGGAATCAGGTGTCTTCTAGCATCTAGGAAAGGCAAGAAAATTATTCTCCTTTGGAGCCTTCAAAAGGAATGCAGCTCTCCCAAAACCTAGATTTTAGCCTAGTGAGACCCGTGTCAGACTTCTGACCTCCAGAACTGTGTGCTCATACAATCGTGTTGTTTTAAGCCACTAAACCGGTGGTTATTTGTTATAGCAGCAAGAGAAAATTGCACGTAAGGTAGGCCTGGGCTTATGTTGACTGAAATGGTGTCAGATTGCTCTCCAGAATGGCTGTCCCATCTATGCCCCCTGCAGCTGTGCATGTTTTGGCCCTGTCTCCATACCCCCTGTGTCGCTGGGACTAATTCAACTTTCTGATTGCTGTTAGTCTTATGGATATAAATCACAAATAAGTCGTGAAGAGAGAATAAGAACTTCACAAACCAAAGTAGGGTGAGTGGAATAGGACAGGGGTGGCCTTGAGCTCCTCGCTGCTGGGGTTGGACCGGCTGTTTGGGGGTAGTGCTGGTGGGAGGCATATATGTCATCAGGGCAACCAATGGGGTGGCTCCCAAGAGACCTTCATGGAGAGTAGGTGAAGACAAAACCACTATTCCTCATGGGGACACAGGGCTTGGAGACGCCATTGAAGAGAGTGACCCCAAGAGGGGCAGGCAGTGTTGGGTAGAGATAGACAGCATTCCCAGTTCCACAACCACTTGTGACTGAGCAAGTTTCCAGCCTCTCTGACTCTTGGTGTCCTCCCTTGTATGACAGGGATGGTAACACTGCCTTCCTCATAGGACTGTTCTTCGGGCTCCACGAGATCATGAATGTTGAAGCCGTACTGCAGTGAATGGTAAATAGTACCCAATTAAAAAAAATAGCACTCTCATTATTAATAATTATAATAATGACTACTGTTCATATTATAAGTTAATAATAGTTATTATTAACTTATATTTCTCAAGTCAGTCCTTTCTAATTTATAATATCTATTGCTGACCTTTCTGGAGAATAATGTATCATGATCAGTTTTCATATATTTAAATGTAAATAATTTTGTACGTTATTTTCAAGTAAATACTCCCTTCCTCAACTGCTCCCTTTACACCCTATCCCTAAAACAGCTGTGGCCTTGAGGGTTGTTTGCAGCATAATGAAATTAGATACAACTTCTTTTTCTGACATCTACCCTGCAAGCTCTCTCCCCCAGCAGTTTTCAGGGCTAAATAATGCATGAGAGGAGAGCATAACGGGGCTTGTATTAACGGCAGAAAACAGCGCTGTAAGGATTCTGTGTTGTGAAGAGATGAAAGTGCCTGGTCAGAAGGCCAATAACAAAGTGAAAGAGAAACGCAAAGGCATTGACAAGGGAGGAAAGAAAGCATTTTTTTTTTTTTCTGAGAAAGATTTGTCAAGAGTTGAAAAGCAGTTGGCTCGGGAGACAGTCGAGGAGTCTTCGTTAGACAGGAGCCCCGGATGAGGTGCACCAGCGGGGACCCTGTTTTTGAAGGGCTCGGGCTCTGAAGAAGTTAACGAACGAGAGTGCCCACTTCCCGGGTCCTCTGAAGCCTTCTCTGACTTGCCCACGCAGAGGCAGTTTCTTCTTCCTCAGGGTCCCATGCCTCTCTCTTTCTTCTGTTACAATGGAAACACTCAACCGTAAGTGTGGATTTATATGCCTCTTTTCTTCACTCCACTGGAGCTCCTGGCAAGACCGTATTTTAGGCATTTTACTAGATGGATTAAAATATTAATTATTGGCTATTTACCCTGTTTCTGTGCTAAGTACTCTGTATGCATTATATAAAATCTGCCTCATGACAAACTTAAATACCTGTTTTGCAAACATGGAAATTGCACCAGGTGGAGCTTGACACTTGTTTACAGACACACAAGTGGTAGGTGAGGAAGACGGGGCTTGCACTCCAGTGTTCCGACGGCTGGATCGGGCTGTTGGGGTTCTGTTATCACCAAAGCCAAGTATAGTGCACAAAGAACATACTCAGCAACTGCTTGATTTGTGAACGAATTATAGTGCCTCGTACTCAGCGGGCTAGTTGTGCGGCACTAGGAGGCTGGACTTCTGTTCCTCAGGCCTGACCACCAGTGGGTAGTGCAAGGTGTGGAGACTTTCTGTTTCCCACAGCAAGGCTGGTATCTATGTCAGGAAGTTCCAGTTGGCTGCTCCAATCTTTGAGTGTATTGAGCCCATTCTGGTGCTTTGTAGTTAGTGATTCAGGACAAAACAGGACTCTTATTTTTTTTCCCCCTCCTCTGAATCTTGTCATTTCAGCACAAGGGAAGGCTGGGAGCCTCAGAAACTCTGTCATTGGAGGGCTCAGTCTCTTGTGGCTGGCCCAAATACATACAAATATTAGCCAAAGGCAATTTTCAAAAAGGATTCCATTTCTATGGGGAAATTTTCCATTGAGCTGTTTGCTGACTTTTACTTAGTCATTTAAAAATGATTCAAAGGGAGGAAAATAATAATAAACTTCCATTTTGCCTTTCACCAACATATCCCCAAACTAAATTAATTCTCAACATTTGTGAATAAAGTTTGTGTCCTGATAAATGTGTTGCCTCAAGAATTCTTTATTTATCTTTTCTCAGCTTCCCAGCTCACACAGCACAATTCCAATTCTTAACGTCCAATCTCGAGGCCTTCTCCCTGACCCTGGAGGGTGATAAGTTACATCAAGTCAGTTCTGTGTGATGACCTCATCCTCCTCTCCACACCCCAGTGTGTCCCTTTCTCTTCCCCCCTCAGAGGAAAGAATGTGATTTCTTGCTAAGACTTAATAAGCCAGTCTTTCTACCCTAGTCCATGAGGAAGCCTGTTCTCGATTTTGGTAGCTTTTAGAGCTACCGTTATTCCTTGGCTTTTGTCTCTTCTTCCCTCTCACAAACCAGCAGCATAGCATCTTTAAATCTTTCTTTGACTTTCACTTTTCTGTGTCTTTCACAAGGACCCCTGTGATCACATTGGGCCTGCCCAGATAATCCCCTAATCTTCTCATCTCAGGGTCAATTGATTAGCAACCTTAATTTTATCTGCAAACTTTTTTTTTTTCTTTTGGCAAGCAACCTAACATTGTTGCAGGTTTCAGGATTAGGATAGACACTGTGGGGAGACCATCGCTCTACTACTAGCTTGCTACTATGAGAATTAATCTGCCTTTACCATAGTTTCTTTGGACAAGCATCTGAGTTTCGGTGGTTTCGCAGTGAGCTCTGTGCAGACTTCCCCTTCCGACTGCAGCCCCATCTCAGTCGCCACTCCAGTCTTATGCCCCAGCTGGTTGCAATATGTCTCCTCCCGGCTGCATTTTACACAAATATAGGTCAACTCATCATAATCCCATAACCAATTTAGTTCTTTTTAAAATGGCCCAGATTTCTCAATAGTTAATGAAGAATGAGGGATCTTTCTGTTCACTTTGGGTGAGAAGTAAGCAAACAAGGTTTAGTGGAGATCTCATCAACCTGAGTGGTTGAGATGTTACTTTAAATAGGAACTCTCACATTTGCTGAGTGTGGCAACCATGAGATTATGCCTGGTAGACCTCTAACCACAGGAAGCATAACTGGCAAATGGCCCCAGCTGCTGAGCTTTGAAGTCCATGGCAATGTCTGGGCTGAGGCTACCCTTCTTATTAGCTGTTCTCGCCAATGACTCAGCAAGGGACACTAAGGCAGGCCTGTTCCCCAGAGTCCTGGAAGACATCTGACAGCTGACCTTGGCTGCAGGATCTCCCTACGGCCTGACAGTTCCTTCCTTAGACTACAGGGCACTTCCTTAGATGCAGGGCACTTCTGTCTCCCTCTGTCCCTCACTCAGGGTCTGACCTGCATCTCAATCTGATGGATCTCTCAGGTCCTCCAAGCTTCCTCTCCATTTTTCTCTCATCAGTTGTTTCCCTGATAAAATAATTGGTCTTTAATCCCATCTTGCACCTGCTCCTCAGCCATCCGGGTTAACACACTGTGCATCTGAGCTGGAGGGTTGAAGGGCGAGACCTGATGGTGAAGCCCACTTCCTTAGGTCCCTTGGGTTTCAGGCAGACACAGAGAATTTATGATTGCCAGTAAGACAGTATGCAGACGACGCAAACTCTCTGGCTCCAAGAGGAGAAAGCGGGAGGAAAATGAGATGTTTTAGAAACAATAGAGGGATCCATTAGACGGGGCTGCTGAGAGCTGATGCCATGCTTGACATAAATTGACAGTTAACTGACTAGAGATTTTGGAACAGTTACAGAGTGAGGGAATGTACATCCACCTGAGTGACAGGGACAAATACACATGCTCACGTCAGAACTTGTCATTCCAAACTACCCTGCCCTTGTCCACTTTGTGCAACATCATCCTTCCCCCACCCCGGGACTGACTGAGGGGCCATAGATTTGTTCATTGAGCTTCCAACAGCAGAAACAATGGGCAGAAGCTTCTAGGAAACAGACCTGGGAACATAGATAGAGGGCTTTCTCCATAGATACCTCATGGCTGGAGGCACGTCTGCCAAAGACACAAAGGTTTCCAGCCATGAGTAGGATGTCAGACTGGGCAACCAGTCAGACTTTCCATATCAGAGATTGGAATGGATTCAACAGTCACCTGCGCAGTTTCAGCGGATTACAAAACGTGGTGAATTCTCTGAATCACACAGGAAGCCATTAAAAAACATCCCAGATATTCTAAATTGGGAACTCAATCTTAACTGGATTCAACTGTAACAAATTACTTCCCTTGCAATTCCATTGGCCAACCCAGTTGGGAAGCCATCTGCCGATCTGAACAATATCGCCCAAGACTTGAGATATCGTTCATCAATGCCTTCACAGGGGAAACATTTCACACTATCAGAAGTTGATTTGTTTGTTTTAGTGTGCACAAGAACACATACATCAGAATCTAATTGGAGCAATTTAAAGTCTGGCTTTGCCACTTATCTCCTGGTGATCTTGAGTAACATATTCAACTTCTCAGAACTTCAGGATTTTTTTTAGCTATAAAATAAGGATGATAATGATACCTCCTTCCTAGGTTTATTGAATGATTAAATGGGATAATGATAGTAGTTAACACTCATGTTCCACTTTCTTTGTGCCAGTCACTACTTCAAGCACTTCACATCTATTAGCTCAGTTTTTCCTAACAACTTTCTGAGTTAGGTTCAGCAATGATCCTCATTTTACAGATGAAAAAACTGAGGCATCAAGAGGTTAAATAACTTGCTAAATGTTACATATCTAATAAGAGACAGAGATGAAATTTAAACCAAGGCAAATTATCCAGAATATTTTTGTATATACTGCTTTTGCTACACTATGTGTGTATGAAGCACTTTACCCACAGTTTGGAACATACTATGTGCTCGATAACTAATAGATAATTAGATATTTGCTAGTGTTATAATCACTGCTTTCCCCCTGGGGCTTGGAGTGCAGTTGTCACAACTCTCCAGCATCTGCACCATTCCTGAGAGCTACTTGAGCAGCCAGAACACCTGTGTCTCCACAGCCGCTCCTTGCGTGCTCAGCCCCATCTGAGTGATGGGAAAGCAGCAGGCACTGAGTCGTTAACTGACTGAGACTGAGACAGGGGACATCAAATTCAAAACCTACTCCTGCTGAATAAGGTCACTAAGTAGGATTATTTGCTCTTTTTCTCCTAAGTGTTGAAGAGGCATCCTTACGGAAGTAAAATATAAGCCTTTTAATCCTAATGTTCTTTGACTTCCGTAGGACACACAGGGGCCTCGGGAACTCTAGAGTTGGTTTCACCGAGACCTTAGGAGAACTTTTTTGGAATAAAAAGAAGGGGGAGTTGAAAGGCATTGTTATTATAGCAAAAATAAATTAAGTGATGATTCATCCTATTCTGTAGGAAAAGCAGAACTCAGAGATCTTGAAATAAGTAAGAACTGGGTAGTTAGTTTTGGAGGAAAATAAAGTACCATCAAATTTATAAATGATGGCTCCAAAGAGAATAAATGGTGCTTTGATGGTCACTATTCTCATTAAGCATTTTTGCAGCTTTCCCTTTTATTTTTCTTGCAGATTAATTCTCACCCAGGACCTCCAGGGATAAGTGCTCAGGGTTTAGAGATAGCTCTGAGTTTACAAACAGTTGCCTTTCCTTTATGTGAAATCTTTGGCAAGACTCTCAGCCTCTCTGAATCTCAGTCTCCTCTTTTCTAAAGTATTGGTAACACTCTTGTAGATATTACAGAGTTGCTGTGGGGCAAAATGTGACAATATATCGATACAATTTGTACCCGGTCAGAGCTCAGCCACACACTCTGTAAGTGTTAGCGATGTTTGCATGGTGATGTGAGTTTTCCTGTTAGTACATCTGAGCTTTCACAAAACTGAGGAACCAGAGGGAATGTCAGAATTGACTTCTGTTGTGTTTAATGACAAGCCTTTGACATATGATGTAATAGGAACAAGAATGCTTCATTGAAAACATCCATTTTTCATTTTCACTTTCGAATATCTACTATCTATGAAGCCCATGATCACAAGTTCTTTATGAGACTCTTTGGCTTGAGAGTTCTTTGAGACTTTCACTGCCCTCGGCGTCAAACATACCTCAAAATTTTAGTGCTTCATCACAGAAGTATTTATTTACTGTACATGCATCTGAGGTCATCTTGAATGTGGTTGATCTAAACTGCTGGATTTAGCTATAATCCGTGGGTGCATCATGGGTCTGTTCCCTGTGTCTCTCATTTTCCAGGTGATAGCAGGAATGCAAGAGGCTTACCTTGCCCAACCTTGGGAACACACTGCAAGCCTCTGCTTGTGTCACATCCAATTGCGCCTATTGGCCAGAGCAAGTCACAAGGCTAAGCCCAACTATGAGGCCGTGGCAGGGAGATGAATGTGCATAAATACTATAAGAAAGTGAAGAATTGGGACCATATCTCAGTTTTACTGTACCTGGAACTCCAAATCCCCTAGTTCTTTTACACTTTTATTAATTACTATTTGCAAGTTGTGTAGGGCAGACCGAGGTGCTTCAAATGACTTAAGTCTATCAAAAGATCACAAAGAACATGAAGAAAATACTAGATGCAGCCTTAGCTTGGTGGAATTAGAATTTAGTCACTTGCTTTTGAGGAATCAACAGCACCCAGCAAAGTGCATCGCACAAAATGGCTGTTCATTAAATGTTTATTGGAAGAACAAACAAACGAATCACCTGGAAGCACCTCTAGTGACTGGTCACTTTGCCGTTTTCCCAGCAGCTGTGTCCATTGCTCCCTCCACTCTGGTCATCGTCATACTTATGATTCAGCTTCCCTGTTTTTGTTCTTTTTATGGCTTCTTGTTTTACGTTGCCTCTTTCCCTTAAATTCCCCAAAAGGAAGGATTCTGTGAGTTAATTAGCCATATTTCAATCCATTGGGCAGAGATCTTGATGTGCTGCCTCTTGTTGGCACAGACCAGCCAATAGATGACGGCTTGTTTAAATTGCTCTTCACTGGTTCAATCGCAAAAAATAGTTAAGAGCACGCAAGGAATTCCCAGTGGCTCCATTTCTCAGCGGGGATCTGCGAGATTCTGCTGTCACACAGACTTGAGGACTTTGTGTTGGCTTGCCTCATCCCTCTCTTTGTGATAATACATCCATCCTGTGATTGTGCCATGATTTGAAAAGATAACCTCTCTCCAGCACAGAGAGCTCTTTCTCCCTCTAAAGTGCTAATTACAGTCTGACGAGCCAGCCAATAGCCCCTCATCTCATCCTTTCTTCCACTAGCTGGCTAGAGCTCCACTTCTCCCAGCAAAGCATTTCCTACCAGAACGTTGAACTGTCCACCCAAAGCAGAGCTGTATATATGTTAATATCTTGTAGCAAAAACCCTCTTCCTTAAGTCATTGAAGATTGATGGGGACCCAAAGCAGCTGGGCCAAAACTGAAGCAATAAACGTGTTGTGTGTGTGTTTCTTTTTAATGTAAGGAAATACTTTCAGAGAAGAAAACATGTTAGAAGCCTCTAAGGTAAGGAGAGTAGAAGGAATGGGTTTTTCTTGACAAGTCATTGGAGAACGGGAGGATAAGGTTGGTGACTCCTGATATCAGGTAGAGAAGTTGGAGGCTGGAGCTATGGGAGTGGAGCTTCAAGAACATGGACACTTCTAACAAAGCTGCAAAGGTCCAGGAAAAGAACAGATAATCAAGGGCAAATTCAGGATTACAACTGGGTCACAGGTTAGTCAATTGCTGTGCCTCTTAAGATAGAAGGTGCTCTGTAGGTGAGAGGCGAAGACAGAAATGATATCAGATAACAACATTACAGGTTACACTGTAAACTCCTTAAAGCCTCCATTATCTTTTTCCTTTTTATATCTCTAATGCTAAAGACACTGGGCCACACCTAAGTGAGCCCTGTGGATGTTAGATAACAAATTGAGTAATTAATTAATTAGTGAATTACTAAGTTAATTTGAAATTGAAATCTAAGGTGAGCTTTGTACTTACACAGAAAAGATTGACTTTCAAAAATCTACAAAGATAAGAGAGAGGAAAGGGAGAAAGTGAATGAATGAATGAGTGAATATTCGGTTTGTACCTGTAACATGGCAGTGTGAGTAGTTGAAAAGGAAAGAAAAAGACTATCTCCATCAGCTTGCAATGTTACAGAGACTTTTCCCCTCTGTTAATGCAGTGTGAAGATATTTCAGCGTTATTCCAGGTACAGGTCAATGCCCACTTTTGTGCTAGTACGAGGTCTCCTGGCTTAACCCATCTCTGTATAACTGATTTGTTTTTAGTTCCAGTTATTTCTCTAACCAAGCCTTGTGATTTACATTGTTTTAGTTTAATCCCTTAGTGTCAGATGAAACTGCCCTTGTTAAAAATCCCCGGGATCTTATTATAGAAATTCTCTCTAGTTTCTGCTCTCCATCCAACAACTGTTTGGCAACTTTCTCTTCTCCGGCCCCAGCCTTCCTTGACCAGCTCCCCTCAACTGCTATTTACTGCCTTCAAGATTCTAAAACCCAGCCCCTTTTCTTGTCAGCCAATGGTCTCATTTCAGCCCGCCTGGTGAAATACCGCAGCTGCCGTCTTTCCCAGCGAGTGGATCACATCATGTTTTTTTTCACTTTCTTTGCCTCCACTTTCCCCTCCCTATAAACGATTTCTCTTTTTCTCCTTCCCACCCCTGATCCCTTGTGACTGGCGGCCAAGGAGCCAACTGCCAATAACTGTCAAGTTCAACATTTCCAAAGTTCACCTTTGTAATGGATAGCCTTTTGCTCTGTGGAAAAGCAAGGGTTCTAAAAAAATATGTAAACTCCATTTCAAGGCAGATGGCATATTCTTTATGCTCCCCCTGGAATGAGTCATCAGTGAGGAAGCAGGAATACATTTCTGTGATCTCCATTTTCCTTTGCCCACCACAGCCCCATTGCCAGAGGATTCACCTGAGACCCTTCCATACTTTTCAGGATTTCAGGTCACTTTTATGACTGTCTAAGAAAGGAAGCCATGAAGTTCCCATGTCTTCTTATATTATGACTTTTTTATCAGATTTCAGCCCTAAGGCTCATACATCTGTTGGCTCAAGAATGAAAGAAAACTTTTATTATATGTGCCCTGTTTTGAGACCAAGCTGAAGCCATACTGATCTCACTGGGAAAGAGGACAGTAAAGGTCCTTACCACCCACAGAGCGTGAGGAAGCAGTGGTAGCGTTGCTGTCATGTGTGTGCCATCCTTGGTTCGATAAAGTCCCGAAGTGCACGTACCTGACCTCTCATCTGGGGCCTCACCCCGCCTTGCACCCTGGCCTTTGGAGGTCTCCAGGGTCATAACTGGCAAACTGTTTCAAAACAGGCTTCATCAGAGATTTAAACGTAGGTCGTAGTTGGTTGTTTTTTTTTAAGAATTCTAATTGTTCTAGGCAGCTCTACAGTACTACTGTTTCTCCCGCCCAATTTACCATTCTCTAAGCAAGAGTGACAATTTCGATGGCCTGGAAACTTTTTCAAACAAATGACAACACATTTACCAATAGCCCACGATAACAAGACATTTATTTCAAAAGCTGATCACATACTCTTGTTAGGTAATGCAAGGATCATATTTTCAATTTTATTTTTTACTAATGAGAAAAAATTTTAGGCATAAATCAAATATTTTTAAAATCGATGTTTTAATATGCCATTCTCTCTATGCACCCCTTATAATAGGGGGAAAATGTGGTTTTGATCTAGATTGGTCAACATTATAATGATTCATCTTCAACTCAGATTTTAACTCCTTTGCTTCAGATACCACCTACTGTGAGGCTACTATCCAGTCTGGCTTTTGTCTTTTTCCTGTTCCTCTCAAGGCCAATTTATCACTTATGAGCTAACAGTCCACTCTAGTTCCTCATTGCACAGCCATCTCCAGGGCATAATTTATCAAACTTTCCTGTGACATGTGGGTGGCTGAAATGAGCTATCAAGGGACAAAGCATACTACTGGGGAACGGTAATCTCAATCAACTGCTGGTGCAGACATTGCTCACGGCACACTGTAATTTCCAGGACTGTGACCATGTCTGTGAGTGCGGAGAATTACAGAAGTTTGAACACAGTCAATCACAGCCTTAAACATGGTAGAGGAAGAGGGGAGAAGACATTTAAAATGTTAATTCTACTAATTAAACAAACCACCTTTAACACCAGCCAAGAAGTTCGATTTTTTTTTCCCGTAAGATGGCTCCAGTAGTGTTTAGTTGTCTTTCACTTCATTAAAAATAACTTTGTTGGATTGTAATGTGAAAGCTATTACCTTCTGTTGACATTACAGACTTATCAAAATTGGTGAATTTTTGTGTAGCCATTTAGTATTGAAGATGGAAGAAAATAAGCAATATTTTTGGCATATTATGCTTTATTATTTCAAGAAAGCTGAAAACGCAACTGAAACACAGAAAAAGATATGTGCAGTGTATGGAGAAGGTGTTATGACTGATTGAATGTGTCAAAAGTGGTTTACGAAGTTTTGTGCTAGAGATTTCTCGCTGGACAGTGGTCCACGGTCAGGTAGACCCATTGAAGTTGATAGTGATCAAACTGAGACATTCAGTGAGAACAAGCAATATTATACCATGCGGGATATGACTGACATACCCAAAATATCCAAATCAAGCATTGAAAATCATTTGCACCAGCTTGGTTATGTTAGTCAATTTGATGTTTGGGTTCCACATAAGTTAAGGAACAAAACAAAACAAAACAAACAAAACCTTCTTGACCATATTTCTGCATGCAATTCTCTACTGAAATGTAATGAAAATGTCCTGTTTTTAAAAAAAATATTGTGACAGGTGATGAAAAGTGGATATTTAACAATAATGTGGAATGGAAGAGATTGTGGGACAAGTGAAATCAACCACCACCAGCCACATCGAAGACCGGTCTGCACCCAAAGAAGGTGATGTTGTGTATATGGTGGGATTGGAAGGGAGTCCTCTGTTGTGATTACCTTCTAGAAAACCAAATGATTAATTTCAACAAGTTCTGCTCCCAATTAGACCAACTAAAACCAACACTCAAGGAAAAGTATCTGGGATTAGTCAACAGAAAACACATAATCTTCCACTGGGATAATGCAAGACTGCATGTTTCTTTGATAACCAGGCAAGAACTGGTACAGCTTGACCGGGAAGTTCTGATTCATCGCTGTATTCACCAAACATTGCACCTTTGCGTTTTCATTTATTTCAGTCTTTACAAAATTCTCTTAATAGAAAAAATTTCAATCCCCTGGAAGACTGCAAAAGGCACCTGGAAGAGTTCTTTGCTCAAAAAGATAAAAAGTTTTGGGAAGATAGGATTATGAAGTTGCCTGAAAAGTGGCAGAAGGCAGTGGAACAAAATGGTGAATACGTTGTTCAATAAAGCTCTTGGCGAAAATGAAAAATGTGTCTTTTATTTTCACTTAATAACCGAACAGACTTTTTGGCTGACCCAATAGTGTCTCAAATGCAAACTGATAACTATACAAATTTACCAGAGAATTTTATATTAATCAAAAAGAATATAGTGTATAGAGCTGCACAAAAATATCAGAAAGGGATGATGAAACCATTTCTAGCAATCACGCCATGAAAGTACATTTTCACTGAAAGGGGCAGTGGGGGAGGGGCATCGGGCCTGAGGAGTGTGTTACGCAAGCAAATCTGCACTGACCGGCCTCGTTAAGGCTGCAGGGCCATCCTGCTTCAGTAGGAAGTGAGGTCCTCTTCAGACCTCAGGCTGAAGTGTAGGAAGGACGCTATCAGCTTCCTGCAGTGTAGAGGTGTGTTCCTGCCCAGGCTTTATCACAAACTAGCTGTGAAAGTGTGGACGCATCACTTTTCTAAATTTTAGGATCCTTATTTGTGAAATGAGGAGCTTGACCCGAAATCAGTAGTTCTCAAACTTTACTGTTCATAAGAATCACCGGGAAGGATGTTAGTGCCTCAGGCTTCATCTACTGGAGATTCTGATATAGTCAATCAGGGCTAAGTATATGCAAGTATAAAAAAATCTTCAGATTAGATTTATGTATAAATGAGACTTTGTTCTGTACTTGCAGAAAGAATGAGTTGTGTGTGTGGGCACAGGGTGGAGATAGCACGCAGAGCCTGAGAGGTGATCTAACATTTTGGGAGACCAGAGTTCTTCAGTGTTCCAGAGCTACATCCTCTAGGTCAAAAGTTGTAACTAAATGTTTGCATGATCAATAATTTGGTCCAATTTCACTAAGTAACCCTATGAGTACATTTTGTAAAGCAGCTGCTCACCTTAGTACCAGGTGCCGAGGGGGTTACATACAGAAAATGACTTGTGTTATGGTTCTTGTTGTCAAGGAGATCAATATTTACTTTGAAATAATGAATATCAGAAGTAGTTAACCGCCTCACCCCCAAAAGTAAACATTAGTGGACAGGCGTTCAGAGAAAAGAAAACTAATTCAGGCTGGCATGATAATCAAATTCTAAATAGAAGCATAGATGCTGGTTAAGCCTGGCCTTGGGCAAAGAAGAGTCTGGACTTTGAGGTTCAGTGTGCTCTGGCTGAAACCACCTCACGTGCGCACCTCCCACAGGAAGCTCAAGGCTCAGTGGCCAGGGGAGGTGTCTTCTCTGGACAGAGCTTAGATGAGCTATGCCAATTTTTTTCTCTTTCTTTGAAACTTACCTGGTCCTGTCTTCTGATTCACATGTCGGTTCTTAGGTAAGTTAATAAAGGCATTCCAATAACTACCTTCACTCCTTCTGATTTGGGAATAGGTTTCCTTCCGTTGACATGACAGGGCTCTTCTTTGTGGGGGAGCTTTCCATTTTGTTTCCCAAAAGCAGTCTGTGTTCCGTTCTCTCCAGAGGCCTCCAGATCTCTGACCACAGCGCACTGCGCGACCTGCACCCTGCTCCTTGGATCATATTACACATTACAAGCACTTATACTCATTACCCTGTCAATACTGTTTTAAATCGTTGTAGGTTTAAGTCAACACTGGCTTTAGACTCAGCAGAAAAAAAAAATAAAGGGCAAGGGAGAGACAGGTATGTAAACTGACCCTGTGCAGACTCTAGGAATTGATCTTAGCCTCTTGCCAGACTCATTGTCAAGCCAAATCCATCATCAGTGCAAAGTATTGTTTTGGGTGATGTCGGAGGACTTTTCCCACAAGAACATATTTTAGATTAATAGCAAACAATTGCAGCGGAATTATTGTCAAAGCCATGTTATGTAAGACTGTGGCTCATAGTTCAGAGGGTGCTCCCGCTCAGCTAGGATTTAGTCGAGTGCTTCTTCTCGCACCAGGGGAAATGTCTGTATCATCATACCGTAAAACACAAAAGCAGGCCCTGGAAACACACACCAGCAGGAACCAACATCGGCAGGCACTTACAGGCCTGTCTTTCTGAAGTGTCCTTTGTCAGGGTCATGGTCAGGAGAGCCTCCTAAGACCAGCACTCACCTAGTACCGGGCTATTTGTGCATAGAGAGGGAGCTGGTGAAAAATGAATGTGGGAGGAGGAGGCACTTCCCCTTCACTGTTACCCCTCCCTCCAAGAACCCTGGAAGCCCCGATCCTATCCCCAGTATGATCTCCCTTTTCAGGAACAGAAATGCCTTCTGCAGAGCCAACCCGTTCCCTCTGGTGCTGGTCTCAGAGGAGGTATAGCATCTGGCTCCTACCCTCCGTCTAATTACCCATCTGTTTGTGGGGAATGAAGCAGCGTTCTCCGCCCCGTCCCTTTCCAAACATTTTAATGTGCTGATGCATGAAGATGACAGGGGCTGCACCTCAGAGCCCCCCCTTTGCACATCACACTGACTGGCTTACCTGTTCCATTCATTTCTTGGTCAGAGCTGCCGGACACCAACTACCTAAGTCTCCCTCACCTTGACCCTGCCCACAGCCCTGGCATTTGACAGACCAAACTTTCACGTTGCTCACTGACTCAGTGCTATAAGCCTAATCGGGGTGACGGAGGCCTCCTCCCGTAGGGACGGTCAGGGATCCCCCTGCTCTGCTCTGGCTTAACCCTTCCGTCAGCGCCGCCAGCAAAGGAGGCCCTGCCGTGGGTAGTCTTGGCGTTGTCATCTCTCACTCCCTTTGGTTCTTTCTCCGCCAACCCCAGAAGTCCTGTGTAGAAAGAGCTTATGTGCCAAACAAATTGCATTCAATAAACAATCATTCATTTGTTTTTCTACACTTTTTAAAGACTAACCGAAGTTTATGTAAGATCCAAAAGTTCTTACTAGTCTTTGACAAATGGAAAGACCATTTAAAATTGATTATGTTCAAGTCCCAAACAAACTCCTCTTAGCTAGTTCAGGTGATCTGACTGTGGAGGTTTGCAGTGTAATCTAGCTTTTTGAAATCCAGCTGTTTCAGATCACTGTTAACATCTAAGAAAAGTGGTTAAGAGCACAATTGGGCATAGAGGCTCATGGATTGGGATTCCACTTGGCTTCATACTAGTTTCATGACCTTGGATGAGTTTCTGAACTTAATACCTCTCAGTTTCCTCATGGGTAGCATGGGAGTAATTAGACTTTTGACTTTGTAAGATTTTCGTGAAGATAAAATGGCATAATGTTCACAAAACACTTACTATAAAGAGACATAAAGTAAGGAATCAGTAAACATTAGTTGTTATCTTTATTTCCTTTATATTTATTATCATCACCATCCAAGACTGGGAATGCAGATCCCAGATTAGGGGCCCCTCTCTCCGTTCTTGGGCAAACATTCATTCCACTTGGCTGTGGCTGGTACTCCTGGGGTTCCCACTATGCCCATCCCTCCTTCTTTAACAGCAATAGCAATTTTAGCTGGGCACATGGTCACCCAGCTAAAGGTCACTTTTTCCAGCTAGGTGTGGCTCCATAACTAGGTGACAGCCAGTGAGACATGAGTGGGCATGATGTATGAATTTCAAGTCATGCCCTCGGAAGAAAAGAAACATGTTCTCCCTCTCTACTTTCTCCCTTCCTGCCAGCTGAAATGCAGATATGGTAGTGAGTCATCTTTAGCTAAGTCAGTGAGGGCACATGCTGGAGATGACATGGTGACGCCAAATACTATCAGTACCACCATTCTAAGCGTGGACCATCAACCCACACTGTAATATGAGGGAAAAAGAAAACTCTGTTGCTTTAAGCCACTGAATCTTGCGGTATTTTATTACAATACCTCGTAGAGTGTCCTAAAAACACAGCAAACGACTATTTTCAAAGCAGGAGTAATACTTTTTCTAGTTATACAACTTCCTGAAGTACAAAGCCACATAAGCCTGTGAAGGCTTACTTCTCATGGGGTATAACTAGATGACAACGGGGATCATGCCGCGTCTGCTGAGAAGAGGGTTCCCCAGCCCCCTCATGTGCTGCTGGGGAATCAATATCTTTTAATTATGAGAAAGCTCACTGTGTTTACATTTCACATGGTGGCAAGAGGAAGGTCAAATCACAACTCTCAGGGCCATTATCAAAACTGCATACTGCTGTGTTTGTCAAGTGGGATTCAAAATCGGGCAAACTGAAGAGTTTTCATCTTCTTCTCTGCTCCCTTGTTTGTTTGTGCGGCTACACCTCACAAGATGAAAATACTTACAGAGCAAAGCATAGCAAAGGAAAATGAAGCCTCGGGGCAGATGAAAACCCTTCCATTTTAGGAAAAAAGACGATTAGTGACTCCAGGTTTTATGGGTGGGGCAGTGACTATTATATGGGCAGGGAGGCTATTATAATCCCTTCCTGTTGCCTCTCTAAAACCTTTTGAGAAATAAACAAAACTGTAAGCCCATACACGAATACACACCCCAGTAAACCGCCTTCCTCTTCCACTGCCTATGCCCCATGACTCATCAGCTTCCTGAACTGAAACAACACTGAGCCTTATGAGTGTGGAAATGTCAGCCCCGAGAACAGCGTGTGCTTCTTTGTGTGAACATCTCAGGCAGCCTTGTAAAAAGCCAGCCCAGCACCCAGAGCAGCCCTGCCCTGTTTGCTCTGCCTGACTGGTCTCCATGTTAATTAGAGTCATCCGATTTCTTAGCCAGCACTCACTGGCCCAGGCCTCCACTGGAATCAGCAATAACATTAATGGCAGCAGCAGCAAAAGTAACCTTCTTTTATTTTTATGCCTTATAAGGAGATCTTGTTAGATTCAGAATAAAAATGAGGGAACTCCAACTGGGAAATATTATGAAATTTTACTTAACATGATTTAGAAAATCATAATGAATGACTATGATGGTGGTGGCGATGATAACAATGGTGTAACAATCGATAGTGTTAATGGTTATGAGGAGGAGGAGGAGGATGGTGAGGATGATGATGATGGCCTGGTTACTGTCGGTGATACGTCGTGGTGGTGTTGATGATGGTGGCAGTAACAACAATGGTGCTGCCATAGTCTAGATTAGGTACCGTGCTCAGCATTCACTCACAGGTAAATTAACCTGCTCCATGCAGTGCTTGGTCCATTGTAAGTGTTTGGCAATTGCCGGCTTTAGGGCCAGTACTAAGGTGATATAAGTATGATATTCTCTTCAGGCACAAAATTTGAGAAGGGTTGCCAAAAAACTCAGTAACAAAATAAATAATATTTTAATGCAACATTTTATAAAAATAAAGAGTAATGTAATCCATGGTAAACAAAATATCAACATTTTAAATAAAGGCAAGTTTACACCTTGCACTTGACACAACTTGCCCTGCTCACCTTCCCCTAATCGTGTCCCCATCTTTCATCTAATGTCAACCTCATCCCATCCTCCTGTAAACCTGAGCCCAAGTTGTTCTTATCCCTGTTTTATAGATGATAATACTGAGGCTCAAGAGGTTTTTTTCACAATAACATAACTTATATTTGGAAGATCTGGCATTAGCTCCAATCTACCCAGCATAGAAGTCCAGGTTTTGACCATTAGTCTCGCTGGCTTCTAAAATATATTTGTGTCTCATAACTAAATTCACTGTAACTTTCTGGGTCACTTTTAAAAGGTGGAGAATAGAAAGAGATTAACTACCAGCCTCAGCCCTTATCAGGGAAATGATGTCACCTAAGGTGACACTGATAATTATAGAAATCTAAGAGTGTGTGTTTATTACACATCTACTCATTTAAGTAATCTGTTTCACCCACTTAGAAATTCTAGGTACCCCTGGCTGGTGTGGCTCAGTGGTTTGAGTGCCAGCCCACGAACCAAAATGTTGCTGGTTCGATTCCCAGTCAGTTCACATGCCTGGGTTATGGGCCAGGTCACCAGAAGAGGATGCGCGAGAAGCAACCACGCATTGACGTTTCTCTCCCTCCCTTTCTCCCTCCCTTCCCCTCTCTCTAAAAATAAATAAATAAAATTTAAAAATAATTTAAAAAAAGAAATTCTAGGTAGATAGCATGGCTATTCCATTTCGCAGATTCGGGAAACAGAATCTCAGAATTGGGCACTCGTCGCCAAAGGCAACCCACGCCAGAGCTAGTGACTAGTTCAAGTCTTCGGGGATGACATAACCTGATTCTCCTGCTCCCAAGGTGTCCACATTTGTCTCTTAAGTCCCAGTGCTCTTTAAATTTCTGCCTTGAGGCCTTCCTTGGAGAAATCTATTTTGCTTGTATTATACATCATTTTCCTTAGAATTACTTTGGGAAAAAACACATTAACCCATTTATTTTAATAACACCTTGTGTCTTATGTGATTTTAAAAACTGAAGAAATTTTGGAAAATGGTGAAAAAAGGACAGAGGAAAAAGATGCTTCCACTATTCAGAAATATACAAGAATGTCATTTTGGTAAAAGTTTGTTGTTTTTTTTTCCCTATTTTCTTGGTTTTGTTTAGAGTTATCTGTTATTTGTTATTTCTGGACAGCTCCTCCTGTTAGTGATAATAGAAAATGGTGATAGAACAAAAGATCTCAGGACTAGACTTTTCTGCCCAGGGCATTCCCTTGACTCCACCCACTCTCACCTCAGCTTGGACATTATTTAGTCAAATATCTCCTACCATTCTTACGGTCTCAGTCTAGGCCACTTTATTGTTTTATTCTGCTCTGCTATAAATTAACAAAAGTTGCCCTATCCTCTAACAAAGTAGTTCTTAGCACTTATCGATAATTGGATAAAAATATTATATGTACTCAGAGTAATATACATATACACACAGAAGTTAAATATAATTTTAAGGATTTTACAGCCACTTAAACCCTATTCGTGCACCCCCTAAGTGTCAGTGGAGCCCGAGATTAGAAGCCTCACTACACAGCTTTCCTGGATCCCATTCCCCATAAAATATTGTCCTTTCTCATTTCTTTCTGAGTATTTTACTTGATAAAGAAGCTTCTACTCTGTGCCTCCAGAATTTCCTTGTTCACATGACTATTCATCTTAATCTAGTTGCACACTGGTTATTCTTCCTTCATTCTTTCTGAAACATCTCTTCAGACACCAAACTGCACATTCCTTGCGGTTCCATCAGCAGTGACTTCCACTGTTTGGCATGTCACTGTCATGAAAATATCTCTTTTCTTGGTTTCCATTTTGTTACATACGTTTGACTTGCCTCCCTATTTAACTGTGTCCTTTCTAATTCCTTTATAAATCCTCCCTTTCTCTTTCCTGATTTCTCATTACAAATATCCCTCAATGTTACTAGCATTTGGCTATTTTATTTTCTCTCTTGTCAGTCTCAAAACTTCTCTGACTCAACTCTTGGTGTAGGCACCCATACAGAGGTGACTGGAAAATATGTTTAAAATGTTGTGTAGCTATCTCCAAGTAATAGGATTCAGGACAATACCAATTTTTCTTATCCTTTCCTCCTTGATTTTTAAATAAGAAACAAATACCATATATAGGCACATAATACATATTTATGTATATACACATATCTGCACATCAAAATAAATTCCTGGTGGTATCAAGATATGTGTTCAAGAAAACCATAAACAAAAACTGGAAGAAATCAATCAGAGGTGAATTTTTTATAATCTTGTGGTTAGGCAGACTTTAAGCATGTCACCAGAAGTCAAAACTATAAGCTGAAAAATTGATATAGTGACTACATAAAATTTTAATGCTTCTGTAAATGAAAACTCTGTAGCTAAGTATGAAAGCAAGCGACATACTGAAATGACATATATATGTGTGTGTGTGTGTGTATGTATCTCCACGTGCCCCAAAGGACAAGGATCCCTTTCCAGCAGTCTGTCCTCTGGCACATACTTTAACCTTTATGTGTCTTTCTTTGCTCATCAGTAAAATGAGGCTAGTAATGCTGCCTTATTGAATTTTCATAAGAAGAGGGCACAAAACAGTATTTATCAGTGGTTCTAACCTGGGGGTTGTTTTGTCCTCAAGGGGATATTTGAAAATCTCTGGTGAAAATTTTGGTTGTCGTAACTGGGAGTTGCTACTAGAGTCCGACGGGTAGAAGCCAGAGATGCTGTTAAACACCCAACGCTGCACGGCCATCCACCCAGAACAAAGATTATCCAGCCCTAAATGTCAGTAGTGGTTGAAAAACTATGGTCTATGTATAAAATGTTACAGTGCACCTGCGCTCAGTGAACGTTAGTCTTTATTATTCCTCTTCGTACCAATCATTCTGTATGCAGACCCCATACCTAGGTGCAGTCACTTTCCACCGTTTCTCTCATAAGGACGAAATATGATTTGAAGTATGTTTTACTCATTCTGCACCCATTTTTGTTTTGTTTTGTTTTGTTTTGTTTTGTTTTGTTAGAGAGAGAATGGAGAGAGAAAGAGACGGAGACCAAAATCGAGAGGCTCTCGCATGTCCCCTACTGGGGACCTTGCCTGCAACCCAGACATGTGCTCTGACTGAAAATCGAACTGGTGACCTTTGGTTCACAGGCTGATGCTCAACCCACTGAACCACACCAGCCAGGGAAGCACCCATTTCCTTTTCTCCATGTCCTTAGTGCTTTTCACTTCATGCTCCCCCTTCCAGACCTCCATTGATTTTACTACCAACCAGATGTACCACCTCTTTTTTTTCAAATTCCAGAGAACTTCCTTCCTGAATCCTTCCTTCTCTAACTTCTACTTTGGGGCTATTTGGCGAATATTTTATAATCTAATATTTGGCTGTCTTCTTTCCTCTCTTATCAGTCCCTATGGTTCAACTCCTGGTGTATGTACCCATACAGAGATGACAAAGAATGTTCATCAGAGTGTTGTTATATGACACTGCTGTTATGATTCTCTAGGTAGGCTAAATCTAATTGGTTACATGAGACTATTGTCATGGTCCTCTAGACAGACAGTAAGTCCCTTGAGGAAAATGATGACTTTTTATTCACTCTTAAAAACCTTACAGTGCCTGTTCAGAGTAGAAACCTACCCAGAGGGGGCAAGCAACTCATGTTTGTTAATGTGAACCACTTCAGCTATTCCGTTTTTGATCATTCCTGCAATTGAGAATGCGTTTATATCCTCTATTTAGACACTAGCACAAGGAGTCGTGCAATGGTTTGAATTCTCATAACCCATTTAGGTGAGTTTATTGTTCATGCAAGTGAGGGTTATTCAGTATGTTCAAGCAAACAGTGACCAATCCTGAGTATGGGTATTTTTTATCTCTTTCTGCTTCAATGGTCCAGTATTCATGCAATGTGGAGCTGCCAGACTGTGCCCAGTGCCTCAGCCGTGGTGCTGCCACCTCCATGTTAAAATAAGAGAAATAGAAATTGACTCAGAGGTATTTATGCAAATCAGGAAGGTTCTGAGGAATTATCTGGCAACCGTGTTAATGGATGTGCCATTCTTAGAAAAGAATGCTCCTGTTTTGCTTCTGTCAGAAAGGGTTCTTGTGTGGTCATTTATGCCTATGGATGATTGGATCCGACCAGAGGACACTGATGTGAAGGATATTTTGTGCCTGGTGGTGAATCCAAATCCTGTTCAATCAGTAGGATCCCTGAAGCCACCGTGGGGATCACTTTTTTCTGGGGGGATGGGGTCACGGGTGGGCCTTCCAAGTGGTAGAATAGTCTGCCTTTGCTATCTCACTGAGTTTCTCTCAGAGAGCTATACACTTCGGGACACCTGAAAGTATCCTTTTTCAGGTGAGAAAAGTTAGCTCACCTTAAGTTCCAACCATAGCCTAAGGACTTTTTGCATTTATTCAACAAATAGGACCTGAGCACCTCAATGTGCATCCTTTACAGGCAATAGAGACAGAACGGTGTATGTAGTCGGTTGGACAGTGGCTGCTAAAATGGTATGTCCATTGAACCCGTGAATATGACCTTATTTGCAAAACTGCCTTTGCAACTATAATTGAGGTAAAGATCTTGAGATGAGATGGCCCTGGATTATCTAGGTAGACTCTAAATCCAATGACAAGTGTCCCTATAAAATACACACAAAGAAACAACACAAGAAGAAAGAGAAGCCCACATGAAGGCAGAAACAGATACACAGATTCAGCCCCAGGCCAAGGAACATCTGGAGCCACTAGAATTTGACACAAGCAAAGAATGGAATGTCCCCCTAGGGCCTTTGGATGAAATGTGACTCCATTAGTTCCTTCAGTTTTGAAGCCTCCAGAATGTTAGTTAATGCATTTCTGTTGTTTCAAGCCACCAACTTGGTGGTAGTTTGTTATGGCAACTCTGAAATACTAATACAGCGAACCAAACAGATAAACAGGCAAATATCCCTGCCCTTGTGATGTTTTCATTCTAGCTGGGTACAGACAGAAAATAAGTAAATAAAGTGCATTGGATGTAGGATTATGATCAATGTGACAGAAAATAACAAAGTAAGACAAGGGGACTGGGATTAGGGGAGGGGGTGTGGTGGTAAATTAAATGATCATTAGTCAACACCTTACTGAGAAGGGAATATTCAAACAGGACTTGAAAGAGGTGAGGGAACATGTCATGTAGGTGTCTGGAAGAAAAGCCCTGTAGACAGAGGGAAGTGCAATGGTAATGTTGCCTGGTATATCGAAGCAAGTGCAAGGAAGTAAGTGTGAGAAGGTCAGATCACTACGGCTTTTGCATGTGTTTACCCACTTTCTCAGCATATACTTATTGAGCATATACTCTCTGCAATATTTCATGACATTCTTATGACAGCATTGAGAGTTAGGTATGAAATTCCCACTTAATAGATTAAAACACTGATGCTTTGCTCAGGATCACTCGGCTTGTGTATATGGCATTAGAATAGGAACCCAAATCGATACTCTTTCCCCAACATGTAAATGGTAAGTGAATATTTATCTTTTAAAAATTTTATCTGCAATTCTTTTGTTTCATATAACCATCTTGATAAGACAAGCTTGCTTTTGAGGCCAAAGCAAATGTGTTCTAAGCTGTGACTTGCCCTCAGGAGGCAGAGGGGACTGTGACTTTGGGAAAGGCTAAGTGCTACAAATTGCTCTCTCTCACAGTGTCTTCAGATTTTTGCAGTAGCTCTGTGACTCCAAGTCCATTGGACTTACAATTCCTTCCTTTCAATGGCTTAAGTGTTTGTGTAAGTATTTTTTTAATATTCCAAAAAGCCAGATTCATAAACAGAGTCAAAATGAGGAATGCAGCATAAAGAGAATAAATAAATGTAAAATCACGATAGTCACATATTATCATTGATGCAGCCACCAAACATGGAAAACAGAGGAGTCACCTTATTTCTTATGCAAGCAAGTATGTAACGCAATTGCAAACCTCTTACTCCTGATCACATTGGCCACTCTCCATCTGTCGTCTTCTGGGATGCTACAGGAAGAAGTCAGAGAAAGACAGGTGGAAGAAAGAAAATCGAGCTGAGTTCTCCTTACTGCTCGGATAGAGCGGTAGGACATGAGAAGGGCGACTATGCCCATGGGCAGCTCTTACTGATCCATCCAGTGGAGCCTCTGAATGTTTGGTGGGAGTAGTTAAAGATCTGGGAAAAGGGTTTATCCTTCACTCTTCTAGATAACTACTCCATCTCCTAAATAATTTTGTATAAACAGGAGCTTACGTGTTTGGGATACCCCTCTGCCACTTCTTTTATATTCTAATTTGGCTTGTTTGGGGGGGGAATTCCAAGGGGATTTGCTCCATGTAAACATTGTATTTCTTTATCATATTAATAAGGGAAGATGTAGGAGGATCAAGAGTATTGAAAAAGTTGGCCTATAGTAGACACTCAATAAATGCTCTCCAAAAGAAAAAAATGATCTCAATAAATGAGAGGGAACTTATGATTCAGTGACAAAATGTTCATGGGTTAACAAATGCAACTGCAGAATACTGAGTCTGGCAGCAGTAACATAGAGGTGAGCTGGGCCCCAGTTCTCAGCCAGTGAATATTGGTGTCCTCTTATAGCCACTCTTGTAGATGGCAGGGGCACACATAGGGAAGAATTAAGAAAGGGACAGGAAAAGCTGCAAAAGGTTCTGTAGGTTCAAAAAGATATATATTGAGGAGAATTCTGAATTAACAACACATCATGCCAGCTTAGACCTGGGCATCCATAGTAGTTAGGGTCTTGGCTAATAGCTGTGATAAAGACACTTCAAAAGCAGAGGCTTAAACAAAACAGAAATGTACTTCTTTCTCATAAACCAGTCCAGAGCAGGTAGGTGACTCTGCTCTATAGTGTCATGCAGGGACCCATGTTTGGAAAAGGCCAAGGGCTGTGGATTGCCACCTCTTCTGGTGTCTTCAACCTTGTGACCCCAAGTAGCACTGCACAGGTACTTAATCAGACCTGTTATGACATCCTTTATGGTGCTGTCTTCTTCCCTCTATCCTATACCATATTCAAACCACAAAGGGGCAGGAAGGAAAAAGAGCAGAAGCATCTTTCTTTTAACAGACTACAAGTCCTCCTCTTACTTCCCTTCATTCACATGGACCAGAGCTGAGTCACATGACCACACTCAGCGGCAAGAGAGGCTGGGAAATGTAGTTGCTAGACAAGTAGCCATGTGTCCAGGTAACACCTTGAGGGTGGGAGGTGAGATTCCATTACAACAGGGAGATATTTTCTGCCATAGCCCCAACCATGGGCTTTGCTCTTCACTACTGGATTTTGGATGAATATTTAGCTGTCTCCACATAAGGACTAAGTCAGGTAAAGAAAGACTTTCTATGCCAAAACCCATAAGCTTAAGGCCTTCTCCTCTTCCCAGCTCTTCCTAGTTGCCTACCTTCTGCTACACGTAGACATACTAAAGTGCCATTCTAAAGTCCCTTAGCAGCAGGCAAAGGACCACCCCCTGCCATAGTTCAGTGTCCCTACCTCGAAATTGGGCATCTGAAGGACATTGCACCTTGAAGTGTCCAATTTCCAGATAGAGAACTCAACAATGTTTTCCATTTGTGAAGGACAAAGACAGACAAAGGAGAATGTTCAGCTGTGAGTGTGTTCCCCTTCTTTTCCCCCCAGCTACACAGGACTTGCTTTAAGAAGCAACGCTGACTTCTCAGCACAGCTTCCGTTCACATTCTCACCAGGAACATTCTAATTGGTTCTCTGCCTCAGATAGGAGGGTGAGGCTCCTGTGTGTTTTGCTTTGTTTTGTTTTGATTTGTTTTTTTCTATAATACAAATGATGGGCTCATTTGTTTAAAATAATGCCGTCAGGGCATTTAAGAGCCCTGACAAAAACTTATACAAGGTTGTAGGGTCATCCTCATCGATAGTGGTTCAAAACAAATAGCAGACATTAAAAGATTTAGTTCAAAGTATGACCTCTGCTGTATTATTCAAAACGTCCTTGTCCTAGTATTGGTATTTGTTTGTTTGTTTCTGTTCATTTTAAATGAGGTAAAAGTCCTTAATTTGCTATTTACAGTATAATTTGAAATTATTTTGAAATGTGCTCAGTCCAAGGTCAGCGTTGCATTTAGTGTCCTTGAGGTCAGCACCTCAAGAAGGCTGGCGCCGGGGGCACAATGCTGCACTCAGGCGGAACTTTATGGTAATTTTCATCTCCTGGATATTCAATGGGGGTACTTTCAAGTCTTAATCCTATCTTTAATATTAAAAACAGTCCCCAACACAATAGTTAGTTACTGTGAAGAAGTTTATTGCCATGTTAGGTGTATGTTTTAGACCCAAGTGATAATGTAATCTTTTGTTAATACGGAGAGGAAAAAAAAAATGTGATCTGAGAAGCCTTCTCCCAGGTGCACAAGAAAACAAAATACAGACATGTCTCACAAACGGTTTTGACTGACACAACTTACTTTCCCCCAAGGCGGTTCCTTTGTGAAAAATGCAAAACGTGCCTTTCTGGGGCGAATCAAAGACTAAGCCTGAGAAAGATGGGGCAGGTTGGGGAAAGCCGGCCCAGCGCTTGTCTGCTCGCCGCAGCTTTAATAACACCATTCCCTGCGGTGTCATTTGCTCAGTCTTTGTTGGCAGCCTGGATCCGAACGAGGAGTACTCACTTTTGTAATCACTGGCTTGCGTCTGGTAGTGTCTAAACAAGAAAATAAGGGAAGTGAGCCATGACTCCAACAGAGTTTGAGGGGACTTGGGAGCCATTGCTGATGTTTAAAAACTGGGCCTTTTCAAAATGGTGGCAATTTTAATTTCAGAAACTGGTTTCATCCCAGTACCATGTTTGGATGAGTTAGAGTACAGGGTCCGGCAGAAGTAGCGCCTGCTTGAGTGTGGCTGGTAGGGTATCGATATGGGTGTAATAATTTACAGTTTTAATTTGACCATTTCACCTAAAATGTCCTATGCTGTGCTTGAGTGTGATATTGTTATGTTACAGAATTACATGCTTATGTTTTTGTAATAAAAAGGGGGCTTTATTTGTGCGGGGCCCTGTATAATAACTCCAGTGCCTAAAAATCACTCAAAGAGGAATGGGATGATCTGTCATTAAAATGCTTCACCTATTCCATTTTCTCCAGAATACTCAGATCGGAACGACTTAAATTCCAGTGGCAGCTTAGGTGGTGTTTACTGACACCCTGGCAAGTGACCTACGAATACTGTTCCGGGCTTCACTTTAGTCCGGGGTTATGTGTAGCGACACGCAGCCCTTCACAGATGAGGAAACTACAGTTCAAATGTGGGCACTGCCTCGTCCAAAGCTCCGTCATTTGTCAAGTTCTGATCTCTGACAGGATTAGTGCCCTGAGCTCTACTGCTTCCCTGGGAAAGTTTTCCTAAGGGCTAAAAAAATATCTGTGATAAAATGACTTAAATTCTTATCTATTTAACTTTTTCTTTCTTTTTTCCCATATTTATTCCTGGCCACACAACAACAATAACAAAAGGTCACATTATATTTGTCCTTTTCTTCAATTGGTTACCTACCTACTTTTTCACTATATTCTCTCACCATTAATTGATTGGCAGATAACAATAGTTAAGTAAAGGAATAAAAATGAAGGAAATTAATCCATTCATTTATTCATTGATTGAGTCAGTATATATTGAGTCATTGTGTGCCAGATACTTTTCAAGGTTCTTCATATACCGAGCTTACATTCTTAAGAAAGAAGAAAACACAGTAGTATAAATAGCAAAAATATGTACTGTGCGGTATATTTTGATACTGGGAAGTTCTCAGGACAAATGAAGCAGAGAAATGTCAGGGCGGGGAAGTACTGAAATATTCCGTGGGAAGGCCATGTAACACTTGGGTAGACATCTGAGGGAAGTTGAGAAGTGAGGGAGGTGGTCTTGGATATGTGGTAGACGAGCGTTGCAGGCAGAGGGTATGGCAAACGCAGAAGCCCTGAGGCAGGAGCACACCTGGGGGGATGAGAAAGAGACAGGAGGCCAGTGAAGCTGCAGTGGCCCTGTGAGGGCACAAGTAGAAGGACGCGACGGATTATATTAACTAGGTTACGTAGAGTGTCGTTGGTTAGAATAAGAACTTGCTTTGACTCCAAATGAGATGCTTTTGAATAGAGGGATGTCATAAACATAAAGCTACACCTGGACCTCTCTTTGCTGTGTCGAGACCAGTGGGGGTGGGGATGGATGAAGAGGGAGAGCGGGAGGCCAGCGCAGACCCCACTGCAGGAGCTCAGGCAGAAGGCCACGGGGTGGTGGCCTGGCCAGGATGAGGCCTCCTCCCCCCCTCCTTTCAGCTTCATATTCATGTCCCACGTCTACCTCATTCAAAAGGACGACTGACTGAATGGCACTCAGTTGGTCCTTTTGATATTAGCATTTATGATATTGTATTTTCTGAGAGAGAGATATCTTCTTTAGGAGACAGTGTTGCAGAAAACAACCCTCTCAATTTAAGCAGAATGGATCAATAAGAGCTATTTTTTATTTGTTTAGATTGTGATATTTATTAAAAGAGAAGGGCAGTGAACTGACTGTGGTTTATCCATTATTTTAATAAATGACGTGCAACTATTTTAGATGTCTTCCTACGTAAAAGGTGCTTCACATTCTCTCTCTTTTTTTCCTTGAGACAATTCTAGGCAATAGGGCATCATTAGTCCCATTTCACAGATCAGGAAGCTAAGTGTCAGAGATTCTAAGCCAAATCTCACACATCCAGGAAGGAGCGCTCTTCACCCGTAACACTCCAAAGCTGACACTCTCTCTCTATATTTAGTGAATAGTCTTTTTTAAAAAACAGTATCAAATAGTGCATATTTAATACTGGATAATGTGTTTTTAATAGAGTTGTTGAGTCATATAGCTGTCTAATCATCTGGAAGATTATCAGTGCTGGTGGTTGTCACACTTGAGTGTGGACCAAAATCTCCCAGAGGGTGTGTTCAGACACTGGTTGCCAGGCTCTGTCCCCAGCTTCTGTTGCAGTGGGTCTCAGGTGGGGCCCCGGAATCTGAATTCTAGTAAGTCCCTAAATGATGCTGAGACTGCTGGCCCTAGCCCCGCACTTCGAGGATCTCTTTTCTGTGCCAGTTCTATTATTTTTTTGCAATGAGCAAATCGAACATCAGAGAGGTTAATACTGTTTTCAACTAACAGTGAAAACCCCTCTTGCCTGAATTAATTGTGAGAGAAAACTCGAACTACAGAGATACATAAGTAACTCCCTGTAATGGAAATTCAGAATTTGTTGGCTTCTTTGCTTATTTTAATTCAAGAGTATAAATCATAGGACCATCTTTGTTCTCACATTTTCTCCGAATTTATTATTTCCTTTTGAAAATTTAATCAAGAAGAACCCTGCGCCCTCTCACATGCGTTTCATTTCTCCACTTCTCCTGCCTTTATTTTCCTCTCCACTCAGAAATTTGTGTTGTGTTTTGTAGTTCCTCAGAATATTCTAAAAACATTATCTTATGGACAGATCTGCTACACACAGAGCCGATAAAGGCTTACTGATAGCTATCCAGACCCCTACCGAATCAAAGAGGTACTGGTTTTGTTTGTGTGTTTTGTTTTAAAGAATCAGAGATGATTTGTGCACCTGAGACTAGAAACACCCTTTGGTAAAATCTATCAGTCCATTTTTGATGTTGTACACCAGTAGCAGGGCTTACTTTCAGTCAATCATGAAAAACAAGTGTTTGGTTTTTTTCCATTCTTCAAGGTGAAGCTTAAATGCCTTTTTTTCTATGAAACCTTCTATAGCTCAGGTTCGGGCCAGACCACCTCTTCCTGTTTCCTTCCAGAGGACTTCACACTTCTACTGTATTCCCCATTAAGCAACGTTGTCACCTCATTTTGAAGGACTAACTCACTGACCAGCCTCACAGTCATTAAGGACAGGGGCTGAATGTTCTTCCATTTAATGGATAAGGAACCTAGAAAAACCCTTGAGACTCAGTTTGCTGAGCAGGTGAGAGGCAGCAGGGAGAGGCGTGAGCTTTGAAGTTGCACAGCCTATTTTGGAGACCGGGTTATTCTATACCTGACACACAGGTATAGCTTCCCAGGCATATCTGTCGCACAGCTTCCGCTGAGGCTCAGTTGCTTCATCTGTAAATAGGGAAATAATATTAATATTACACAGTTTTGAAAAATTAATAAGATACTGAAACAATGTATGTGAAGTCTTAACATGCTGCCTGGCTCTTGGAAAAAGCTGAATAAATAGTAAACATAATCCAAATGTTCACAGGCCCACTCTCGCCCCTGAAGAGTTAGTTAAACTTAAATTGAGCCCCTAACTTCCTTAAGCTGTGGAAATCCAAAGCCTCCCCGTAATGAATACTGATTCCTAGGGGCTTGTGTCTTCATGGCCTGTTTTGTTTCTTGGCCCTGTGCCTTTAAGGCTGAGTGAGTCTTTTTTGACCTCGGCAAACCAGACAGTAAAACGTGGCTCCTGCACCAGGTTGCACAAGAAACACACCCATACACGACCCACAAGTAGGGTAATTTTACTGAGGATTTACATACCTGGGGAGACATTCATGGTCTTCCACCACCTCTCCAGCTTCCTCCTTTCTTCCCTCCCCTCCACTCCCAACTCAGCTCCTCACACCTCCTTGCTTGAAATGTTTTCTCCCACTTAATCTTTCTTTATGTAGAGCTCTTTAGCAATTGCTATGTTTTACCCTCCCAAACTTCAACACCTAAACACAGTGAGGAGCTTGGTAGAACCAGGGTCTTGCCCTTAGCTAGACCTACCTTCTTCAGAGGGGGGTTTGGTTAAATAGAGCGACTATTTTATTCATTGCAGCTATTATGAATATTTTCAAAGTTGTTACTGATGTAGGAGTGAGAGAGTGATTCTACCTCATTTTCCCTCTACCTCTTACCCACTCTAGTAGGGTTGATATCACCATTTTCATTTTCATACTCCATCCCCCGTCTAGAGCTGGGCCCTTATTATGCAGCTCTACTTTGAATACTGAAAGGAGAATTCCTATCCATGACACCCAGGCATAGGGGCATTAAGTGAGCACCCAGGAAACCACCCAACCCAAACTTAGAAAATTACAGAGGAAATATGTACTATAGTTTGAATACTGTGCTTTTCTGAGGTCACTGGATTTCATGCACTTAACATGCATAGTGACTAGCCCTTCCAATAGAGACTCTAACTCATGGGAATGAATGTTGGAACAATTTAAGTTATTTTTGGTTTTTGTCTTTTTTCCTTTTGCCCCTTTACTCAAAGAACTGTTGCTTTGCTTCTTAATGAACCAAACCCTCACCAGGGGGAAAACATAAGATAAAAAACAGTTTTCCTGCCACGTTTGGGCTGGATAATTCCCATTTCATTTTTGAGGAAGCTAAATTTTCAAATGGCTTTACTCAGAGAGTGCAGAAGATTAGACATCTTAGTCATTTTGGTGAAAATAATGACAGACTCTCTACGAGAAACAAAAATTAGTGACAAATCACATTAATAGATGACAGATTATTTTAAGTGTGAGAAACAGACCTTGAAGACAAACAGTTTCTTGTGTGACATTGATCAAAAGCATGACTCTCAGCTTATTCTTTAGTTCTAAATTAAATTATTGCTTTAGAGACATAAAAAATATAGATGTATGAAATTCCTTGTGCTCCTCTGGGTATAGTCATCTTCTCTATGACTGCTTGACCGTATATTTAATGAATGCAGATTGTGGCTTTTAAAAGTATATTTTAAATGTTAAACCTCTTGAGATATTTTTTTGAATAGAAAATAATCTCCCAGCAGATTTTATTTTTGAATATTAAAGACAATGCCAGGCATTGAAATAGCGTTTAGGTGAGAGCTCGTGAGTCATTTCCCCGCTCTGCTCATTGTCTTTGCGGCTAATCATCAAAGTGAGAATGCAGAACAGACTGTGGACGGGTTTACCTGCCTCAGCGCTCAAGCGGCTTAGATTAGATTCTTGAAAAGCTGGGGGCAGGGGCAATGTGACCTCGGTCAAGAGCAGGAACCTGCAAAGTTTTTCTGCAAAAATATTTTAGTCTGTGAGCAAGACAGTATCTGTTGTAGCTATTCGGTTCTGCAGTTGTAGGGCAAAGTAGCTATAGGCGACATGTAAACAACTAGTGTGGCTATGTTTCAATAAAACTTTATTTACAAGAACAGGTAGTGGGCCACATTTGGCCTGCAGGCTACAGATTCCTGACTCCTGGTTCAGGGGGACAAAGAGGCCATAAGCTGACCCACAAGCTCTTTCTTTGTCTTAGCTGATTTTAGACCTTCATGTCAGCCTGTATATGAATTCAGTTCACGGCTTTAGCGTCTCAGTTGGGCCCACTCTAGCAAGTTTGCAGTGCAACTTTTTCTATGCAAAAATAAGTACATAAATAAATAAAAAAATAAAAAACAGGACCATGAAGCTCCAGTGTCATAATAGCATTTCCCTTTTCCTGGTTCTGTGTGCACCTCAAACCCTGGTCTACAAGGTAGGATTAAGAGTTTCAGTCAGGGCACTGAATAAATTCTCCCCCCTCCATCAGCACAGGAAATGAACAGAAAAGCAGGAAGAAAATAAAAAACTCCAGTCCACCTTTCAAAGTTGGATGCCAGTGTGGCATCTGTTACAGAAACAGTCTGACAGATCATAACACAAAGACGGATTCATTTAGAGAATATTTACTGAGGGCCTGCTACTAGTCACACTCCGTGCTAGCACTGGAGATACAAAGGTTACCAGGCTGACCGGGTCCCTGCACATGTGGAGGTTTTATTCTGGTAAGGGAGAGACACTATGTGAGAGGCAGCTCCAAAGGGAGGGAGGCATTGCCCTGCGCTTCCTCTTAGAAAGGGGACCCTGGTGAGCAGCTGTGTGGGAGCAGAAAGAAGCATCAGCCTCATCCACGTGACCACGTGTTCGTTCAACGAAACATGCGTGTTCGGTCTCTGCAAAGCATTGCCGAGAGCAAGACAAACAAGGCACAGTTCCTTCTTTCAGAAGCTTGCAGTCTAGTAAGGAGAAAAGCAAGGAAACAAGCTATGAAAGTTTAAATTCCAGTAGGCCATGAAATTCACAGAAAAGGAAATAAAAGTAGCTGACTCACACCGTATCACAATACCTAACCTCTCCATCAAAATTATACAAATTAACAGTATACGTTTTTTTCCAACTATCAAGCTGGCAAAAAATATAAGCATATATTACCCACCATTAGTGTGAGGAAAGAGAACTCCAATACACTTTGGATTAGAGTCCAAATCAATAAAGCCTTTCTGGTGGACAATTTGCAGTGTCTAACTAAATTCTAAATGGGCATTTCTTTTGAATCAGCCATTTCTATGATGAGCCTTAACTGTAGACAGACACTTGCACTTAGGCACAAAAAGGCAGGTATGAAGGTGTTTACCACTACACAGTAATTGTGAAACAGGAAAACCTAAGGGTCCAGGAATAGGGGATGCTTTAATGACAGCATATCCATACTAAGAGGTGTTATTCGGTCATGGAAAAGAATGAAATAGATTTATGTAAACTAACATAAAAAGTTTGTAATAGATATAAAAACAAAGCGACTTCCTTAACTATGTGTGTGTGCATAGTTTGTAGGATTAGTAGAGTGTACGACAAATTTTATAGCTACCGGAATAAGCAGGGATGGGAGGACTGGTAAACGGGCACATTTCCCATTTCCTGCCAGTGAAATTTTAAATTATTTTTGGAATTTAAAAATGACCATTAAAATAATATGTGTTATAGGACGGGTGCACAACCAAAGAATATCCACTGTGTAAGTTCATCTTTAATTCTAGATTGGACTGCAATTCAGTTATCAATAGAATAACTAACTCCACATCTTTGAAGTTCTTTGGTTACTTTGAACACTGTTTCTTTAAAGGGAGGGGGGAGTCATTTCTTTCTGCCTGATATTTTCCTAGGATATGTAAAGTTGTATTCCTAGTGATCATATCTGAAAATCAACATAATTCAAAGGTCCTCACTTCACAATGTTTGCAGTAAGATTCCAGCATCTTAGCATTAAAGTGTTTTCGGATTACATCCATTTAAACATCTGTGATTCATTATCGTAAATATCACAGTTGTGTGGGACCATATGCTTCAGCCTGCATATATATATGGAGAGAGAGAGAGATGGAGAGAGGGAGAGAAAGAGAGAGAGGGAGAGAGAGAAAGCAAGCTAAATAAAAAAATAAATCTCAGGAACCTTAGACTTACTGTGTGTGCAACAAGGACATTTCCAGACATGTGGAGCCTTCTCTAACCCAGTGATAAACTTGAGATCCAGTACAAGGATCCCTCAATTGCAAAAGTTGCCACTTTTAATGGAAAGGTATGATTTAAAGTTGGTTCATGCTTTTCCCCATGATAATTCAGGTAGGGTGGAAAGCAGCACAAAAACCTTCAGCTGCATTGGCTTTCAGTTCTTAAGGAGATGAACGTGAGCTATTGTTGTTGAGTAAAGAAATCACAGGAAAATAGGGTACCTTTAACAAGTAGCGAGACGCTCTTGGCAGGCATCCTCCTACATTCCCACGAGGCTGAAGCTAGAGACGATGCCATATGGCATAAGGGATGCAACAAAAATCTCTTGGCAACTGGAGGATGAATAGGCATGACCTACAGGGCTGATCATTTTCTTGCTTACATCAGAAACCCATATACGCATACAAGAATTAATTGTGGTTCATGTATTGTAAGTCAGATCATTTTATTTTAATTTCCTGGTAAGGTCTTGTCAACTAGGCACAACAAATTTGTAATCACAGCTGGTGAGCCTCTCACCCACTGCAATTAGGGAGGAGGCAAATGAATTGGTTGCAACCAAAAAGAGTTTACTAATATCTTAGATTGCCAGCTGTTGCCAGGGCTAGCACTGAGCATAGCCAAAGAGATAGGGATAAAGCTGTATGAGGCCATTGCCCTCGAAGAGCTCCAGGTTACGAGAGCACAGGTCAGGAGGAAATTGTGAAGGAGTGGAAGCTGGTGTTCTGCACTCTGTCACAGTTTGATTGGCATCCCTGATGGTTATTATCAAACCACCAACCTTGTCAATATCACGGACTTACCCTTCAGGAAAGACGGTCATTGTTGTCCTAGACAGTATACTTGAGCACCCAAACACTACCCTTTCTTCTGGAAACATTTCTAGACCCTCTCAGGGTGCAGATAGCACAAGGCCATCTCTGCAGAGAAGCACTCTGAGTATCCACAGGGAGTGAAGTGTAGGTGTTTAAAATGCCTCAGGATTTTTTATAGGGAAGATGCTTATCCACACACTGGCTACAGATTACCTATGAGTCTTATGAAAATTAAATCATTTTGAAGATCATGGACCAAACTTCCACGATATTTTGTTTACTATGATCTGGGGATTTGTGATAATGGTATAGCAGAAAAGCAGGGCCTTGGTCTACAGAAAGCCCAAACTTCAAGATTTCTTTAATAAAAGTTATGTATAGATCAGTGATAGTAAATTCCGCACTTAGCTTTTCTCCCTGCCTGCAAAGAATTCATGCTAATAAAAGCTCTTGAAGACTTTTAGATGTTCCGGGGCTGCATAAAGGCCTGGCTGAGCCCCATTCATGCTTTCTTCCCACCCTTCTTCAGAGCTTAAGTCTTCCCTGAGCTTTAAGCTACAGGGTCTTCTGGCGTCTGTTCTGTCAGTTTTCCCCTGATGGAATTAACACTTCCTTCAAGATTCCATTCAACTCCATCTTTGACACCTCTTTTAACTTTAGACACAGATTATTTAACCATGTGCTCCTAGACTGTGGAATAACTTCTGACATTTACTTTGGATTTCACCATCCTGAAATAATCCACCCCCTTCCCCTTCCTCCAGGACCTGAAACAGGATCCTACAATAGATGTAAAAAGCAAAGTTCCAGCTTTGCTACTTATAGATGTGTGACCTTACACTGTTTTCTTAATCTCCCTGAAACTCCATTTCCTCATCTATAAAATACTACCTTTATGGGACTATGGGAAAACTAAAAGAAATAACGTTTGCCCTTTCCAGTGTGGCTCAGTTGGTTTGTGCATCATCCTGCAGACCAAAGGATCACCAGTTCGATTCCCAGTCAGAGCACACACTCGTTCAGGGCACGTACAAGAAGGCAACCAATCCTGTTTCTTTCTCACATCAATGCCTCTCCCTCTCTCTCTCTCTCTCTCTCTCTCTCTCTCTCTCTCTCTCTCTCTCTCTGTATGTGTGAAAACAATGAAAGAAATGTCCTTGGGTGAGGATATTAGAAAGAAAGAAAGAGAGAGTGAGAGAGAGAGAAAGAGAGAGAGAAAAAGGAGAAGGAGAAGGAGAAAAGGAAGGAAGGAAGGAAGGAAGGAAGGAAGGAAGGAAGGAAGGAAGGAAGGAAAGAAAGAAAGAAGTTAGGAAGGAAGTTAGTTTATCAAATGTTTACCTCACTTGCTGGCATACAGATAATGTTCCATAAATGATAATTATTAGAAAAGACAGACATCAAACATGGAAAGCCAGCAGGATTATGGTTCTGTAGAGTGACTTGAAGACCTAGGGAGGTGCTTCGGAGAATTCCCAACATATGTTTGTATGAACCAACACTCTTTTACCTTTGACGCCACAGCCAATTTACATTTTCTGAACTATAGCTGGAACTAGTGTAAACGGTGCCTTGTTAATATCCTCAGTTGGGTCATACACCAAAGTTTGATGTTTTAGAAATTTCTGACACCCAGCTGATTTGTCCATTTTTGTGGATCAAGTAGGTTGGGAATCTAACCTACTAAAGATTGGTTTGTTAAGTTTTATGTGAAAAAAAACCACAAAAACCTCTTTTTCACTCACTAATTCTTGGAGAATTTTCCAAATAAAGCAATCAGAGGACACAGAGTAGTACAGTGGAAAGCCTGGCCTTTGGAGTGTGGCAAAACTGACTTTGAACCCCCGTTCTGTCACTGACCTTTACATCATGGCCAACTCAGTCCCTTCAAGCATCCTTCATTTCCCTTCTATAAAATGGTTGAAATAGCATATGAGGATTTGGGTGGGGGAAATCACTTATTGAGTATCTGCTATGTTTGTGATATTTTGTTAAAAGCTTGATGGTTAGTTCCCCGTCCCCCAGAACCTGCCTTCCTCTTTCAGGTTTGAGAGTTTGCAGATCATTGTATCCTGAGTGCTGCTTCAGATCATAGATTATAAGCTTTGTGAAAGGCAGGACTGTCTTCTTGGTTCGTGATAGCAATTCATACATCTATTTCATTGTTTCTAAGTCAGAAGCTGATTCAGTGTGCATCCCCGAAAACTCATTTTGCAGGATTGTTGCTTATTTCCTTGTTCATCTTGGACATTTTAACTTATTTCCAAATATTGGGTTACCATTACTGCACTCCCACCTGCCTTCATTTCCAAATCATCCTCAGCCCTTCTGAAATCCAATAGCTTCTACAGAACCTAGAAAGAGAAGTGTTGATCACCTGTCTATAGCTCTAGGGAAGAAATTGAGTCAAAGCTAAAGGACCTTTAGATCTGCGATGCTCAGTTTTGCAGGTTAGGCTTCATTACAATTAGATCTCCAAACTCTCAGAGCCAGTTTAAACGTTTGCCCATGTTATTTGCATACTTTTACTATTTGCTTTATGGATTAGTATCAATATTTACCTGCAAAGTTATAATTCCTTCCCTCAGATGTTTCTGATGTATTATTGCATTCTTAAATATGATCTTATTACGATGTAAGGCCAAACATTGTCTAGAAGAACACATTCAATTTTAGAATAAAATATAGTAAAACTACACAGAAATTTGCTTTCTAAGCAAGTCTTAGAGAGCACAACTCTTCAGTAAAGCGAGGTATACTTGCTGATAATCCTTTACCTTAGATGCATCTGGCAATGAGGAACCCGCTCATTGGTTGACTCTCTCTCATTTCTAGAAATAATTTATTATATTTAACTAAGATCTACTTGCTTGTAATGTCTACACTATGGTGCTTGTTTGGCCTTTTGACACAATGTAGAAATTGAACACCCACCCTTTAAAAGGGAACCCCTGCAAATGGTTGCATGCCCCAACCTTCTAGGTTCTGAATATATCATGAAGGCAGTAATACACCTTATTTATCATTATGTTAGCATTTATCCCTTATTGCACACTATCTTGCACATTATAAGTGAAAAAAATGATATTTTTATGGATAGTGGATGAATATGTTAAGATTTAGAATAATAAAATTTCACATCGCAAGAGACATCATCCAGTGCTAGAATGTCTCCCACAGCATTTCTTCTGACCACTCATTTAGGTTCCACTTGTAAGTATCCAGTGACAAGCAAATTATTGCATCCAGAAAGAACGAGACTTTCCAAATGGTTCTGAATTTCTTCAGGCTTTCCCAATGTTTGGACAATAAAAAGGTCATGCAAATATTGATGTCTGCACTGCACCTGCTTATAAACTGCACCTGTGCAATTGTAGGACCTCAACCTTACTCCCTTTCTTGACTCTTATTCTAATTATTTCTGGAAGACCCCAGGGATCTCTCACACAAACTCACAAATTTTTCTTGCATGACCTTTCCTCTGGCCTCTTTATTGATAATGGTTCTGGGAAGTTCTTGAAAGGAGTGCCCCCCCCCATTGCCCTCTGTGGGAAGGTTCCTTCTCAAAGTCCTTCTCCTGGATCCCCCAAACTATGAACCCTTCCCAGTGCCAAACGACCCTACAGCTGCTTTAGTCCTCATTGTACCACAGCAAAGCAAAGCCTTATTCCATTGAGAAATGGGGCCAAGTCTCCATTCACTATTAGAGTCTGCGATTAGGGACCAGAGTAACACCACCTCGGATTACTTAAATTGCTTGTGCTTTGTGAGTCTTCAAGGTTGTATATGTAGCTTATTCTCTCCCTTTACTACAGACCCATGGGCTGGACTAAGAAATTCATACTGTGTTCTCCTCTCCATCCTCCTTCTGGTTCTGTACCTACCTATGTGTTTGTACAAAAGTTACCCCCTTTAGAGGTCCTTTCCTCCCTGTGTACGTCTGCTCAGGCAGTAGAGAGGTCCTTGGGAGACCACAGGACTGCTATAGCATCGGGTATAATCGGGATCTGAATCTCAGTTTAGGCTCAGCCAGAACACACCGTTATACTCCGTCCCCAGACAACTCCAACAGCAAGGCCAAGTGTCTTAAAAGTCGTAGTGGAACACGCCTCTTCTCATTAAGCTACTCTGCTGACACTCATATGGAGGGAGACGTGTGTGCACGTAATTACTAGATAAGTCACAAACTAAGGGCTCTATGTAAGCAACATGTGTCAGTAACATAAAAAACTGAGGGGGGAATCTCTGTAAACCTGACACTGAGTAGTTTTCCAAGTTGCTGAATCTGTGACTTCTGTGTCACTGATCGGGTGACTTTCAAATCGATTCAAATATTCACACAACTTTGGACCATCATTCTGAGTTTTGTTTGAGGATTTTCAGATTTACTTAGCTGCCAAGTTGCTGTCCTGCTATTTATTCCTTCAACAAATAGGGTTAATGTGTGTTGTGTCAGAGTCTGTGCCATATAAAGTAATTCCAATTTGAAATACAAATTCATAGTGATTATAACCACCATGGGACAGAAATCTTTCAGAAAACACCCTGCCATGTTTTAAAGAATTTGTAGCAAGAGAAAAATCTAAGACCCTGACAGAAAAGACTAGATTCAGAGCTAGCAACTTAGTGTTTAATGGTAGGCAGAGAAAATTCCCTGAAAGCAGATGTAGGTTCTCTCTTTTTCTAAGAGGAAACCCTTAAGGGTTTATGTGGCAAAAATAGGTTTCTGCTGAAGATCACTTGACAGAATCATTCAGTATATCTTCGGCTGACATGATAGAATTGAAACTCTATTTTATCAACGTTGGAATTGGCAGCTGAAATGTTATTAAGACCATTTTATGTGCATTCTGCGTCTAACAAATCTACAAAGCCTTTGGAGGTGAAATCCACTCCTGGGTTAATCAGTCATACTTAACTATATGCCCAGAACCTTACAGAAGCTTTGTGGATGTCAGCACTGACTCCAGGCCAAACATGGAACACAAGATATAGTTCAAGGCATTAAAGAATCAGGAGGGTAGAATGAATCAAAGCTGGAGGATGTGCCTCTTGTACCATATAGGGATCTGATCCACTGTGGGTGAAACTGAACACATGTTAATGAAAGCTTGATGGGCTAGAATGTTTGAGAAATGAGGGTATTCAGGGGAGCTAAAGGAAATGCTTTCCATTTCTCTCACTTGGGCATGTCCAAAGAGCCTCTGGACTAAGCTCTGTTTGTGCCAGTGGGGTACTGAAAGTTATGAGAAGCAATTAAGTGATGGTCTGTATCCTGGAGAGAGTCCATCTGATGTTTCTGAACTAAGTACTCCTTCGGTCGTCAGAAAGGCATGGCTTTCCATGCCCCAGCAAAGACTTTGCAGAGCAACCTGTTTGCAGGCCCTTCCTGCTGACAGAGCAATTAAATTCTGTTTTACTAACTAGGCCAGTGTGCTGGGATATCAGGTACCATCTAAGACAGAGCAAATCATTTATATTCTCCTGCACAGTCATTGCCTCATCTCAGTAGTGTGCTGGAGACAGCTAGTACTTATGCTCCTGAGAGCTGATTGTTAAGTTTTTAGAAAATTTGCAAACCAGTTGAAAACACATTGCTAGCTGAAATCACCTATATTTAGAATATTTACACCACAGGCATTGGCAAATGCTACAAATCACGACTTTTTCTATTAGGAGCATACTGATGAAACAAAACCAGTTTCTTCTGTGTGAGAGTTTGGATTCCTAGAAGCGATCCAAGCATATCTGTCTATGGCAGGGATATAACTCCCAGGATGACTGGTTCAGAGCCCACAGTGCTACTAATCTTCACATATCCTCACAGAAGTGTACAGGTAGAATCTGACCACCAACTCTAAGAAGCCCTACAACTAACTACGAACCAACCAATTTGCAAGTCTCTATGAATGCACATAATATATGTAGGACCATTTGCCCATCTATGGGAGTTGTATGGATCACAAATTGACCCAAAACACTTACAAGAAGAGCACAGATTCCATATATTCGTTCATACCTATCCACATGAACAGGACTGCTCTATATTTTGCAGATAAGTTTAAATCTATCTGCATTTTCACATTTCCTGGGATCATAATACAGCTTAATTTGCTCCCTCACACATTTCTAGATGGTAATAAATCTATGCCTTTTGGACTTTCATCCCTAAGAACCACATTTAAAAGAAAGAAATAGAAAAGCATAAAATCAAGGTCAGGAAGATTAAGCCCCTTAATTCACATGCCAAGCTTCCCATTTCAATTGTGGTTTTGTCTCCCAGCTAAAGTTTGTCTTTTTGTGACATTTGCATTAAGCCCAGAGGACATTTTGAGTGGAAACATGCTGAAAGCATAATTGAAACACTGAGTGGTGCCATTTGTCTAATTTGCATTTTCCCCCAGGTGGGGAGTTTTTACTTCCTCCCTTCTTCTCCTGGGGTGTTCAAAGATTATCTCAAAGAATAATGTTGTGCAATTGATTCCAATAAATCCCCATGTACAATATATTATATGGATAATTTTTTTCCTTCCAGAAGCTATTTCAAATGCCACAGTGATAAAATATGTAAGGAAGTCCTTTGTAGGTTCATAATGGTATAGATAGTTCATTTTCCCCCTCAGATAGAAGTTTTAAATATTTGTTCACAAGTTTAATTGTTTGCTAGAATTTTTCCTTTCATTATTCTCATGGTGTTATTCTGAGCTACTTAGGAGGTCGTCTCTATAGAAACAAACATTTAAAAAAATAGATACACATAAACTATGCAATTTTATCTTTAATATGTTCTTTGAACTTTGTGCCCCAAACATGGACTGGCTCAATCTCTTTTTTAAAGTTTGAGAATCATTGACATATTGATTGTGTCAACAAGGTTAGTAATATGAGACAATAACACAGGGTTAATGCTATCAAATTGCACCCTTTGATAGGGAAGTTAAGGTGAGATTATAATTAGCATGAAGCAGAGGGTTTTTGTTTTCTTTCCTCTAGGAGAAAAAAAAACAATGTGGTAAATTATTTTTTTATTAAATATATTTTCATATATTTCAGATTTGTCATTTATATACTACCAGAATTAAACGGTGTGGTTGTATGCCTTTTCTTAGGTCTGTGTCTTTCTCAAGCCTGCTTTATTTATGTTAGCTATATCGTTTCCTTGATTTTAAACCCAAGAAGGGTGGAACCAGGCATGGATTTGTCTAAATGGGGGATGAGCAGAGGGGAATATAACCCAGGCCAGCATTTATGGAGGGTGGAAGGCACATCCCTTGAGGGTTTTAGGACATACAAAGACAAACAAAGTCTTTATTTGACTCCTTAGGTTTATTTAACATTATTTAAAAAATATATCTGGCACATCCAGGATGTATTTATTTATGAAGGTTATCTTCAAACAACTTTATAAGTAAATAATGTGAGTCAATTAAAAGAAAAACAGTAAGTGATTAGTAGCTCAGGTATGAAAGTTTGGCAAAACTATGAGGCTGGAAGCAGAGTGATTGAAGAAAGGAATACATTCGCCTGGGCAGACCAGCAAACTGTGTGGCCTTAACCTCATTCAACCTCACCAAGTCTCTTTCCAGAGAAGAAGAGAAAAAGAATCTACCCCAGGTGGGTAATGTACAGATTCATTGCAACCCTGAATGTAAAGCTCTCAGTGCAGTCATTCCTTTAGGAAAAATGATACTTTTGAGTTACAGGAAGTCATCTTTCCAAACAATCCATTTGAAGAATATTTAACAAAACTTTGTTGAATCTACTATGCACAGGGCACCCTAATTCCACTCCTTGGATGGTATTTTTCCTGCACAACCTCTCACGTGAGATAGGCGGGGCTTTGCCAAGGCAAGTGAGAGGGTTCAAAGATGGGCAAGGCTGGGTCAGAATCCTCTGCCTCTCTCCTTCAACCTCAGCAGAGATGCCTATAGTAACCACCCCCATGGTAACGGCACACAGCCAGCAGGCTGGAGCACAAGTATCTGTTAGGAAGAGGTGGAAGGACCCAGAATGCAGGCAGAAAAGCAGCTGGAAGAAGGAAGCTATGGTGGAGAAGGAAAAGGTAGTTTCCTTAATGCCCAGAATTACAGGAATAACGACGACAATAATTTCTACACGTGGGGCGCCAAGGCTCGCCTTAAGGGCTCTGCACATGTAGGTACCTATTATCTTGCTAATGCTCATCATTAGAATTATAGAACCAGGGAGGGGGTGCTATTATTTGTCCCACTTTACAGATGAAGACATTGAGGCATAAAGAGGATGGGGGTGCCCAAGGTCCAGCACTGCTTGCTACACATGAGCCAGGATAGGAAAGGGGCTTAAAAACTTACCATTAAAAAGGTCCTTTCTTGGGGCGGGGGGGGTAGCAGCTCCTGGCCTGCTCGTTCTTCACCCTCCTCTCTGTGCCAGGAAAAGCTGGGAATTATGGATACCTGGCATCTGGACAAGCAGCTCATTGTCCAAGGTGCCAGTTCTTGGTCCTAGTTGCATTAAATTCATCTGGAAGTTTTAAAAAGATACCAGTGCTAGGACTCCAGCCAAGCCCAGGTATATCAGGATCTCTTGGGGGTAGATATTGCTGTTTTTAAAAAATGCTCTCCAAGTGATTATCGTAGACTCAAAGAGGAACCACAGTCTAAAGCACCTGCTCCCGAACTGGTAAAATATGCCTGACATAAAACAAACACCCAATCATGCAACCCTTAGCAATGTGATTACAGCAAGTCGCAAAGCGAGCTGGAAGGTACCGTGTGGCCCCAGTGTGCTAGGTCCTGAATGTAGATTTGTTCTTACCGTGGGCCCTGACCTGGTCCCTCCAAGGGCTCCAGAGGGACCAGTGAGAGGCTCGAAGTGGCTGGGACTGGGTGCCTCTGCCCTTTCCCCTCACGTGCCCATTTCTGGGGAATGGACGTGCTGAGAATTTGAACTGCAGGGGTGGACAGAGCCAACTGGGAACAACAGGTTCTTGTCGTCTCAGGATGTGTGATGCTGAGCAAGCTAGTCAGTCCCCCCAAGACTCAGCCTCCCCCGCTGTAAAATTAAAATGACTCCTATAGATTGTGCATCCAGTGGGGCTACATTGCCCCCAAAGGGGTGACATGGGTTCTTGGAGAAAAGCAATATTGTACTTTCTGTGTGTGTACAAATTACAGATACACATACAGTAAATATTGATGATAAATATGCAGTGACATTATAATAAACAGGTATCTGTGACATTAAAATTTCATGAGGGTGTTGGCATTAGGCAAAAATATCTAAAAAGACTTGGGGAGTAGATAATTTTTTTAAAGTTGCAAAATGCTGCTGTAGGTCAGAACGACTAAGGGGCTTAAAGGGGAGACTGGGTGTACAGACCTTGGCACAGAGCCTGGCACTCAGACTCTGCTCAGTGAATGGGAGATGTTGCTGCTATTTTTCAAAACACTCACTCATTCAACAGGTACCCACTGATCCATGCTTTAGGAACTATGTGAAGTTTTACTGGGATTAAGAAGAAAGGTACACCACCACGCCTGACTTCATCAGTGAGCTCAGCCAAAGTTAAGCATGGGAGGCCCAGTGCCATCCTGAATTGGGGGACTCAGGAACTGGGGAACTAAGGGGAGACCACAGGTTGAGTCCTTCATTTCCTACCTATCTCGCTGGGCTCAACCAGGACAAGGGGAGAGGAGGGGTCTTCATTCTGAATCTTGGCCTTGCCTGTGGTGCTTCTTGCTCCCAGAATGGAAGAGGAGCTGCCGATTCACCACCTGCAGAGCATCATTTTGCCCCTGGAGAGTAACGGACTTAATGGGTCATTACTGACAGTCTCACGTATGGAATAGCTTTCTGTTCATTGCTGGATGTAGAGATGAACAAAAGAATATGATTCAATATCTGCTTTTGGTTCTGGTGTGGAAAATCAGATACATAAAGTGGACATGTTGATATAACATGATATGCAAGACCTTATGTACAAGGGACTCTACGAACACAAGGAGGATGTTTGGGGACGTCACCTGAGTTGAATCTTAAAGAACGACTAAGAGTTAATTGGGTGAAGAAGGTGGGAAGTACCTTCTGCACAGAGGGAGCAATGTGAGCAAAAAGCTGGAGCCAGAACAGTAGGCACAGAGAGGCAGAGGCGTGGGCATGTGTGAAGCTCGGAGTAAAGACAGAAGCCAGAGGGGAGGCCAGTGGACAGCCCGGGCATGGAGGACCCTGGGTGCTGGTTTGCAGTGGGGATTCACAGTTGTATAAGACTCAGATGGAAGCCAGCCAGTCCTCTAGCTGTGATGGAAGGGTCCAGAGCCTCCTTCAAAGAATAAGTCTCTATGTTGCCTTCCAGGTCCTGCGTTGTCCAGGCCCAGCGGACCTCCACTCCCTCTTCTTTGCTTTCTGTGCCCATCCCACTGGTTTATTTAGTTTACTGAATGCCACAGGACCTTTGCACATCTTATTATTCTATCTACCTGGAATCCGTCCCTTACTACTTACAAGGTTTTGGGTTAATATCTGTAATCCAAGCAATTAGCATAATGTAGACCCTCAGTAAATATTTGTGAAATTAATGAAAGAGAAGAGGAAAGAAAGAAGGAAGTAAGGGACTTAGGTATGAAACTAGAACCCCACAGACTTTTGTATGCTTTCACTTGCCCCACCTCTCCCCAGGTGTGATTGCCTGCTTGAATCCTTCCCAGAGGCCAGGTGCAGAATCAACACCTTGGCAATTCAGGTGACAAGTTCCCAGTGAGCCCTTCATGTGAACAATGTGTCCCCAGTGGATGAAAGCTACTTGGTGATGACAATGAAAACAATGCTCATGTCTCTCCTTCATAGCTCACTTCCCAAAACTGAACCCAGTTGTGCCCAGTTACTATTGGCTAACACGATGGTCAGGGGAAGTGAGCAAGCATTGAGAGCTATAGATCCCCAAGAGTCTGCTTGGGTGTTCCTGCACAGGTGCCCCTAAAGCCGACTTGGCAGCCAGGAAAGACTCTGGAGCCCTGACGCAGAGGGACCTCGAGGCGACGCTATAAAACATACTTCAGGGCTGGGCGGGAACTTGGGAGCAGGCCTGAACTGGGCACTCACATCGTTGTATTCAGGCTCTGTTGGAACTTCAGGGATCTATTCTACAGGGGGCCTTGTCTGTTTTGAGAACTTGTGGCGAAAGGCAAAGGGACCAGGTTTCAGATCTTGGTTTCATTGTTTACAAACCGCGTGTGTTGGATACCTCCTTTGCCTTCTCTGAACCTCAGTTACCTGATCTCTAATCCGTTGAGGACTGGGATCAAAACCGTTCCTCAAGTCATTGTTGTTGTAAAGATTAAATAAGATAATGCATGTAAACTGCTCAACACTCAGCCTGCAGTGTGGGAAGTATTCAATTTGTTAACCATTATCATTATCAGCTAATATGATTATTACCACCATAAGAATTAATCTTACCAGAAAAGGAAGATCAGCTTAGTTCATCAGAAATTTATATGGATTTAATGATGTACTTGGACCTATGTAGACAGAGGAAAGTTCCTAGCAGCAACATTTGAGACTTAAACTGGAAACGGCCCAGATGCCCATCATCAATACAATGGACGAATAAACTCAGCGTGGGCATGTACTAGAATACTATGTAGAGATTGTAAACAACTATGCCTTGCAGCTACATGGTTAAAGTTTACAAACATAATGTTGAGTGAAAAAAACCAGACACAAAGAGCACAATCTGTATAAGTTATTTGTATGAAGTGCAAATACAGGTCAAACTAATCTATGTTATTAGAAGTCAGCATAGTACAGCCTCTGGGGAGGAGTAGAGGGATTTTACTCAGGAGGGAGAGGGACAGGAAGAGGGTAATGTTTTGTGCCTAGGCCTGGGCAGTGGGTATGGGGGTGTGCCCGTGTTGTGAAAATTGATTGAGTTGCACATCCTGATTTATGTACTTTTCTATATCTATGCGATCCTCCAATTAAAGGTTTACTGAATAAACCTGTTCAGAGAGTGAAGGCAACACAAGTTGGGGGACGGGGAATGCAAGTAGGACATGTAGCTCAAGGGGCCTGGCAGGCAAACACACCGCAGACAATGGATTGTGGCACCACTGGTAATCAAATCCTGTACCAGGTACAGGCACAGCATAGCCACACTCAAGGGCAAGGACACAGTTGTGTTTCTCTCTGCATTCTCATTGCTTAGCACCTGCCTGTGCTAAGTTAGCAAGGGAAGTTAGCAAGGACAGGTCTTGATGGAGCGAAGTCCTTAGCATGATCAAAGTCACAGGGGTTCAGAGGGGTGCTGTGGGATAAGGGACAGCATTTGTGGTTCTGGGATGGGGAGTGATGATTTACATCGAGTGGTCAGAGATACCTTCAGGACTATGCCTTCCAACCTACTTACATGCTTCCTGTCTTTGTTTGTTTGGATTTGTTTTCTCCAGTGAACTTCAGTGACTGTAAGGGAAATAACAAGCTACACTATGAGGTCTCAAGCCCATACTTCAGGGTGAACAGTGAAGGTGATTTAGTCGCCCTGAGAAACATAACTGCGGTGGGCAAGACTCTGTTCATCCATGCCCGGACCCCCCATGCGGAAGACATGGCAGAACTCGTGATTGTCGGGGGAAAAGACATCCAGGGCTCCTTACAGGTAACACAACTGTTTGGGATAAATTGGGTCCAAGGAGGAAAATTGGGGCCTGTGTGTCTTATGTGGAAAATGGGTATTTGGTTGATTCTTTTGTTGTTACATATGACAGAAACCCAACTCAAAAAAAATGGTGGGAGTTTTCAGGGATAGGAATTATGGACTTATGTAATTATACTATTTCTGAGACAGATCTACCTTTAGGCAGGGCTATGTACCAGTGCCCCAATGATAAGACCAACTTTGGTTCTTATTTATCATGTGGTTCCATTTTTCTTCTGCTGGCTCCACTCTTAGACAGTCACATCCCCCTTTGCTTCCTAATGTGAAGGTCTCGGTAGCTCCACTTCATTCTCCCAGTCTAAAGTCACCTGAGAGACCATCTCTTCCTGATACTGACAACAAAGGCTTGAAATTGAATCTCATTGGCTCATTAGATCCTGCACCCATCCCTGAAACAATCACTGTGTCCACTGGGTTATGATTCTCTGGTTGGCTAAGTCTGGGTCACACGCCTTGACCTGAAGCCAGAGTGTAGTCAGCTCCACCTAAAACATATAGACTGAGAGTGAAAGAGGGTTCCCTGTTAAAGCAAATTAGGATCCTGTTATCCCAGAAAGCAAAATGGATGCTGGGCAAGCAGGAACCTCAGTGGCCCACTGGAGGTATGCAGCAAGGCAGCCACTGCATGTGGCACTGCTCCTTTGCCTGTGCTGGTGCTCGTTCTTTTCTAGGTGCACCTGTATGCTGATCTTGCACCTGCACCAACGTGCACACACTTTAGGGGTGCCACAAACTTCAGGAGTGCCACTTCCTGATTGTGTTATCTATTGCTACAATGGACTCACCTGCTTCTCCTTCACCAGGAGCTCAGAGACTCCATGGCTTCTTGACTATAGAAAAGGAAGACACACAGAAAGACCCTCACAAAATAATAATGATGTGCCCTCTGCTTGTGTGGTTAGCCCTTTCTCCTACGTGCCGGCCTGGCCACACTCAGTGCTTCAGAGCCTATGGTTACCACTACCTTTTTCCATCTGCCACATTCTCCATACACCCAGTTTATCTGGGAACTTTGTTCAATGGTGGCATGTGGATAAAGGAGTAAACAGATTCCTCAGCTGGTCGGCAAAGACAGTACAACTGGCAACGTGAGTGTTGCTTACCTGCCAATTCTGTGGTCACAGAGTCTGAGATGGCAAATAAGCGGCATGAGCACGGAGTGCCCTACTCTGTCACTGTGCCCATGGCACATATTACTAATCACCCCTGGCTTGACCAGAGTATCTTTTCCAATACCGTGCTTCTAGAAGCTACCGCCCATTGATCATTTAGAGATGTTTCTAGCCATGGAATGTATTTACCATTCCTGGACCAAACTCCATAACTCTCCTTTGTTTCCGTGAATCTGCGTTAAGGGCAGATACCAGCTAAAAATGAATCATCCGTGCGCCACCGATGGTTCCAAAGAAAGCAGAACATTGGTGAATGGGTATCGGCATGAAAACCCAATGACACCACAAAGGCAAGTTTTTCTCCTACGTAACCATGGTCATTTCCACAGCATCTCCCTAACTCATGATATAAATGAGAGCAAATACATAAAGCAAAAAATTGCCAGAATGTGTGGCACAAAGTACTTCTTAGGAACAAGTAAATGGTATTGGAGATCCTCATCAGGGGTTTTGCGTGTGGCAAGGATTGTATTTAGACAGACAATTGTTCGACAATAGATGGCTCATCTTTAGATCTAGAAAATAAAATGTCCTACGTTTAGCTTAAAGCAGAGAAGAAGGGATTCTGGGCACTTCTTAGGACAAACTGCACCTTAATAGGCAGGGAGATCAGGGTTCGATACCAAGAGACTCAGCTTTGAAGAGCTGGTCTCTCAAGGCCCAGGAAGACACCCTTCTGGAGGCAAAGTCCCTCAGAGCCCCAGCCATTTCTCGCTTGCTGCTGTCTGAGCACATTATTGACAAAGCTTGCTGCAATTGTTTGCTTCTGATACAGCACAGTGGAGGCCGCTGTGCCATTCAGTCTACCCAACTCCAGCTGAAAAGGACATTCGTCTCCCCCGTCCAGCCATTTTATAAGGTTTGAAAATAAGCCGTGTGCACCTGCCCGGATGTGTCCATAATTAAGTCCAGGAAAAGAAAAGGATAGGGGAAAAGATCACTATCCAAAGAATCCCTGTGAGGAGAGCACAGTCATTCAGAGATACTTAGTTTGTATCTTTGAAGCCCTACTGTGCGCAGCCAAGCAGGCCAATTGCTAGAAGGGAAAATCAGTGAGTACGCAAGTCAGCTCAGCTCTTGGTTGGAGAAGAAAAATAAATGTGTATGTTGATGATGTACCAAACAGGGAGGCAAAAGTGAATGTGCTCTGTGCCCTCAGAGAGGAAAGGGCAGGGGACACTGGGCTGGCGATGACAGCGACGTTCTCATCACATTCACGGTGAGCCAGGTGTCGCTCTCCTGGGCCACAAGTAGTGACTCGTTTAATCTTCCCGCTGCCCTATGAGGCATGTGCTACTGCCCCCCTTTTACCTATGGGGGAAACCAAGGCACTAAGAGGCAAGTGAGAACTGACACTATTTAGTGGGACTCCTTAAGCATGTCCATCTCCGTGAACATTTTAACATGCATTATTTCTAACCCTCATAACCTCCCTGAGTGTCTGCTGCTATCACTCCTTCCCTATAAATGTGACAACTTGTCCAAGATCCCTTCACTTGAAATGGACAGAAATGGGACTGAGACTGGCTTTTCTGTCCAAACACTCATTTCTGTCTTGCCACTTTGCATATCAGAGGGCTCTGCCCCCAGGGTGGCTGTGACTGCTGTCCATTAGTCAAGGGATGGGAGCATGAGTTAGAGCAACACAGAAGGGGCAGAGAGAAACAAATGAAAGGTGTAGTTTGAAAGAAAACCAAGATTCAGCATCCTAATGCTTCCAAACTGTCTAGCTTAGGACAATGGAGACAGATTGGACTTCAGCCTCGGACGTGTTGAGTTGGTGGCTCCTGAGGACATCTTCATAGAGATGTCCAGGAGATGACAGGGAATATGAGACTGGATCTCGGGCTAAATATTTGGGGGAAGAACAGCATAGGAGTAGGACTTTGGCTTTGGTTGGAACTTAAGCATGGTCAAATTTGTGTTCCACCACCTATGATTATGTGACTTTGGACAAGTCAGCTCTCTAAACTTCAACATCCTCATGTACAAAACAGAGCGTGCATCACAGAATCGTACTGGGCACAGCACCAGGCACCAGATAACTCACCAATGGTATCATTTTGGAACCTCTAGAGACAGGATAAGGAACTGGAGGCCAAGCGCTCTCACTGAGGCCAGAGATTGGGGGCAGGAGGAGAGAGCGGAGCCAAAGGTGTTCTCAGAGAGGGGAGTGGGGCACCCAGCATAAACAAAACAGGAGAGATGGGAGGGAGGTCACCGTGGTTAATTTCACGTCACTATGTTTTAGAAGGAAGAATTCGTTAAGATAAATGTAATCCCAGTGAAGCACAGCTCAGCTGCAGTGACTGGAGTCTAGCTCTCTAATGAAAGGTTGCGTCTCTCTTATTTTAGCCCGCTACCTGTGACCGCCTTTCACCCAGGAAGTCTATAGTCTGAATCTGTGAAGTCTGGTTGTTAATGGTTTCATTATAGATCCACAAGCTATTTCTGCATTTTTAATCGGCTGCCCGGAAGGCAGTACCTGCCCGGGCTGTGTAAGATCACCTTAGATCTGAGTGGGTGGGGGCAGTTTAATCCCTGGCCTTTCGCCGTGCGAGGCGGAATTGTTGCGGAGTGGAGCAGGGCTAACTGTGCGTGCACAGAGCGGTTTTCTAGCCTAAGGAAGGTAATGATGAACTCAACTAACATATGTCTGGACAAAACCGTGGCTTGTCTCCACCGAGTCTGCTGTCCCTCAGTGCCAGACAGTGCGGAGCAGGAAGACAGCAGAATGTTTAGTGGTTTATTCATTCATTTATTCATTTATTTACTTTGTATATAGGGCTTCAAAGGTTGCATAGAAAAGCTCTGCTTCATTCCTTATACTTCTTGGGTAGAGATGACTTTATCTGCTCTGTGACTCATCAACCTTGTTTTTCAGTCCAACCAAAAAAAAAAAAAAAAAAAAAGAAAGAAAGAAAAACACCATCGATTCATTTTTTTTTAAATGTATATATGTATGTATTTCTGAGTAAAGAAACTGTAGTTTCCATGACTGTAGATTATGGCAAAAATTTCTGACATCAGTTAAAGAACTCAATGACCTCAGACTGTAAAGTAAGAACATCAGGGAGTGTGTAGGAATTAAATTTGAATTACAGTTTGGGAGCCAAAGAGACTGTGAGTATGGGAGTCCACACTCGGCGCAACTGTAGAATTTAGATACTGGAGACCCAGCCACCTGGGTGCCCATGAACAAAGCAGGAGATGCACAATGTAACAGAAGGGAGAGCTGTGGGTGTGAATCTGGCTTCCCTGCTCCCAAACTGGGGTTATTTCTCAAATGCAAGCCTGATCATTTCACTCCTCTGCTTAATGGGCCCTTGACTCCTCATCATCCCACCCCACCCTTGGGATAAATTCTGAAGTCTTTCTATATGTCCGATAACCTCCTTCACGGTCTAGTCTGGCTGGTCTCTGAAGCCTTCCCTCAAGTCTGATTTTTTTTCACCTGTAATTGGCTTGACCTGCTGAAATGTCACCTCCTCCAAGAACCTTTCCTAGTCCTCATTCCAAAGAAAGGCCTTCTCCTGCTAGTCTCACTCCAGCATCACTTCTGTTCCTTCGTGGCTGCTTCTCAGTTTATAATTATGTATTTACTTCCTTGGTTAGGTGTTCAAAGTCTAGCTCCCTGATGAGACTGTAAGCTCCCTGAAGACAGGAATATAATCTGTTCCCTCTTTCCTTCCTTCCTTCTTTCCTTCCTTCCTTCCTTCCTTCCTTCCTTCCTTCCTTCCTTCCTTCCTTCCTTCCTCCTTCATCCCTTCATTCCTCCCTCCCTCCCTTTTCCTCCCTGTCTGCTGTGCCCACTGCTCTATGCTCAGCACCCAGCACAGAGCATGATGTATAGTTGGTGTTCAGTAAATGTCCTTTGAATAAATGCATGAGTGAAATGAGTGACTCCTTTCACAACTCTTCCTATGTTGAACCCTGG